>WBNH01004839.1:24264-61029 GCA_013401255.1 Urocolius indicus
TGCTGGCCCTGCACTGGCCTCTCTGCAGCAGTTCCCTGTCCCTCTGCAGCTGGGGAGCCCAGCACTGGCCACAGGACTCCAGATGAGGCCTCAGCAGCTCTGGCAGAGCAGAGGGGGAGCAGAACCTCCCTGGCCCTGCTGCCCACACTCTGTTTGCTGCCCCCAGGCTGCCATTGGCTTCTTGCCCACGAGGCCACGTTGCTGGCTCCAATATCCCCTCCTTCTCCAGATGATGTTTGAAAGAAAAGGCCTGATTATTGAGTTATTTATTACAATAAATGTTTTGATTTAAACACTGTCTTTTTCCACCCAGAAGATTGCCCCAGTTTGGGTTTTTTTTCAGGGTAGGAAAATGTTATTTTCTTGAACAAAAGGAACCCTGTCAAGGCCAGCAGAGAAGGACCTTGACCTTTTCTGTCAACAGTTCAAGCTGCCGTTACAAGTGCCGTGCTTTACTCTTCAAAACCAGATCCCAGGCCTGTTTTCCCTTATTCCCTGGGTTACAATGCTTTAAGTATCTGTTGTGCCCAGCCAGTCCGAAACAAACCAGGATCACTTTGATGTTGCAAACACCGAGTATCAGCCCGTAAATAACTGTGTGCAGCTGCATGGGTTTATTCATGGCGAGGGAAGGTGTGTAACAAAGCCTGCCTTGAACTTCACCAGTTCCTTGGCTTTGACTTGGTCTCCTGTGACTTCTCCTGCAGAAGCAGCAAGTAGTAAGTTCTGGCCAGTTGCAAATGTAATAACGCTCCTTTTCAGTACCCGGGGCTGTTGTGATAGGAAAAAAACCCAAAATGCTCTGATTTGAGCAGACCTGTCTCTGTGATCTGAACTTCCTTCATTCTGATTTATAACAGCTAATCTGTCCAGAAACATGACGCACACAGAACAAAACACAACAGAGAAAGAAGTGTTTCACGCAGGCCTAAAGTGCGTCTCTGTTTTTGAGCTAGCTGCCCCTGTGTTTCAGCAGAGCTAGCTGCGAATTTGCATGGAAATTGTGTGGAATCACTCCTACATACTCAGAAGAACAGGCTGAAGGGAAATAACCCAGCTTTGCGCCGACCCCCTCTCCCATGGTGGTAGCTGTGTTCTCTTGAGATAACATCCAGTGTCATAGCTGCAGGATTTTCTATCGATCTATGCTCTGAGTTAATTAGCAGCACAGGAAAGGAAGCTGCTCACTTGCAAGGTGAGTCTTCCAGGATGATGGGGAGGTCACAGCCTCGCTGTTTCCCCTTGCTCTGCCATCCTGGTTGATGAGGCACAGAATGACACGTGGGGATGGAGGGTAAGCAAGGGGAAAGACTAGAGTTTCCCCAGGAGCTTGGATGGTGATGTTGTGCACTCCTGCAGCAAAAGGGAGCTGTACAAACATCACTGTCAAAATCTCTGCTGGAATAAGGGAGAAAAAACCCAGCTTCTAGTAACCCCATAATAATCATAGAATCATTATGGTTGGGAAAGATCTTTATGATTACAGAGACCAACACCTAACCTCATACTGGCAAGCCCATCACTAACCCATATCTCTCAGTACTTCATCAATATCCTTTTGAATATCTCCAGGAATGGGGACTCCCCCACCTCCCTGGGCAGCCCCTTCCAATGCTGAACAACCCTCTCAGTGAAAAAAGTTCTTCCTCATGTCCAATCTAAACCTTCCCTGGTGTAACTGAAATCCATCCCCTCATGTTCTATTATTTGTTACTGGAGAGGAGTGATTGACTCCCATTTCATTACCTCTCCCCTTCAGGTAGCTGTAGAGAAGCACTGACCAAAATGGCATAATTCATTTAAGAAAGTGAGCCAGTGGAATGGCAGAAATATAGATGCAAGCTCCCATTTTCTGTACCGATAGCTTAAAGCTGTTTTCTCTAATCTGAACAAAATGTATTTGCCTGGATCAATGGGTACCAGTGATGACATAAAGTAACTCTGCACCTGTAACTACCATACAAGGTGGCTGTAGAGATCTCTTCCACTCGTTTTGGAAGCCCACATGCATGATTCCACGAGGACGACTCTGGGAATCAGTCACAGAGGCAAAGGACGGAGTTAATCAGGGATCACAGAAATGTTGAGGTTGGAAAAAACCCTTTAAGCTTGTCGAGTCCAGACATTCTCCCAGCATTGCCACAGCCACCACTAAGCCACGTCCCTCAGCCCCACAGCTACACGGCTTTGGGATCCCTCCAGGGATGGGGACTGCACCACTGCCCTGGGCAGCTTGTTGACACCACATCCTATACAATCTGTGTGAGCCAACTCTCAGCACCAAAAACTCGGCTGGTGTAGCTTTGTGCAAGCCATCAGCTCCTTGAATTATTTCCATCTGCTCATGCATCCCCCACTCAGACTCCCAAACAGAGACATTTCAGCTAGGGATCACACAAAATAATACTTCTTTGCACTAAAAGTGTCTCTTTGTGATGTGCAGCATGGCGAGGGCTAAAAAGCTCTGGATGAAATTAGTCTGTAAAACCTGGAAACAAAGAGCTCCTTAATGCACTGAGTGAGCCTGATTCGCCAGGAGCTGGAAAAAATAGTGTGGGGTGCCAAGGAGTGTTTTATCCCCGCTAAAAAACAACCTAAGGAGATCTCCATAAAGTCATGGCTTCTGGTTGCTCTCTGGCTAATTAAACCCTGATAGGCAGCATGAGGTGGGAGAGGTGTGTGACCTCTGGCAGGGAGATGTCGGGAGAATAAAACTTCCAGTGTGAGCTGAATGGAAAGGCGGAGGCTGAGGGCTGTGCTGTGTCCCACAGCAGGCAGGATGGCATTGCCTGGGGAATGTCCTTGGACTGGCAGGGATGGCAGGGCTGACCCATGTGCTGAAGCAGCACGTGGGGGCAAGATGGAAATAAAACTGATGGGGTCTAAACCACGGCTGCAGCCTGAGTTCAAGGAGTTGAATCGCTCCCTCACACCGGAGCAAGAGGGGCTGCAGAAACAAGTGGGAAGATCTGTGCCCCAAGTGCTTCACAAGCACTTCACACCTAGAATGAACAGGTGCTTTGTCCCAGAAAGAACAAACGTGGCCTAAGTGCTCCGGGTCTTTGAGGAGAAGTGGCTCTTCACATTTAAATGGAAGCCTGGGGCATGAAATAAAGGTTCGCAGCAGGAGGGGTCTGAGGCACAAACTCAAATCACACTCATCAAGCCTCGTTAGCTCCTGCTCAGCATTGACCCAGGTGGCCTCTGAAGAGCTACTCGTGTGTGAAGATGCTGCGGTCCAGGGGGGCTGTTGGCCTGGGCATTGAGCTGAGGTGGGTGCATCCCTTTGCAGACCGTGCTCTGGGTGTAGCTGAAGATGCTCAAGATTCTCCCCAGCTGATTTAGTTGTTTCTCTCTAACCGCACACATTGTTATCCAAAGCGTGTGAACGGGAGGAAACTGAACAACACAAACCTTGAAATACTCCGCGACTGTGAACTGAAACCTGCTTTAAAATGCTTTAGAATCTGCCCAAGCATTTGATTAGTTCTTTCCTATTTCTCTGTCTTCCTCCTCTTTTGCAGGTCTCATGTACCAGTGTTTTCACTGCCGCTGCCTGGAGCACAAACAACATGCGAGGCTTTACACGGGCTGATCCTGTTCTCTTCAGAAAGCCGGTGTCTTTTATTTTCCATGGAAACAAAGCTTCAAGAATTACGATCTGGATGAGCGGTGAAAGGTTCGCTGGGCAGAGCTTAAGCCTCCTCTCTGCAGCAACGACTGGCAGCTATAAATGCACAGTTTTCTTCTCATCCCTTTGCACACACCAATTCTTGTTTCTCTTTGGCTTTTGGGGATCTAATCCTCGGTGTTACAATGGTGTTTAATATTGACTTTTCCTTTGAAATTTCAATGGTCTCCCTATTTTTTTCTAATTCTGCTTCACCGTTTGCCCTTAAGGAGTCACATTAAGTCATCAAAGACTCACATAGCTGTTCACGGAGAAGAAGGGTAAAGCACTCAAAACACTTGTGAATTTTGTTGTTCTGTGTCAAATTCTGACCAGTTACCACTCAAAATTAATTGCTTTTCAGTAATTTAAAGTGTGTTACTTTCTATACCTTACCCAAAGATTTGACTCTGAGGAGCAGAAGCTCTAGCATGGGATCTGGACTGAATATTTAGAGCAGAACTTGTAATTGGCAGGCCACAGAACAAAATAAACCCCCATGAAGAAGTGATCAAACAAGGTGGGGATCACCTTGAACAGAGAATATCTGCTGAACAAAAAAAAAATTACATCTTTTTCTGTCCAATTCACACATGAAAGGGAAGGTGAGGTCAAGAGCGAACACGCTGAGTGGGGAAGCTGTGCCTTTGCCTTCGGTGGCCCTGGGGAGTGATGTCCCTGCAGGCTGGAGAAAGGGTTGCTGGAGGAGACTGAGGGGGAATCTCATTAATTTTGACAAATAATCTCAATGGTGGGTGTCAGGAGGTTGGGGCAGCACTTTTTTTCTGTGGTATCTAGCAACAGGACAAGGGGTGATGGGATGAAGCTGGAACACAAACAGTTCCACTGAAACATCAGGACAAACTGTTTGAGTGTTTGAGTGAGGAAGCCCTGGCCCAGGGAGGGTGTGGAGGCTCCTTCCTTGGAGCTCTTCAAGACCCCCCTGGACACGTTCCTGTGTGACCTGATCTAGGTGGGAGCTGCTTCTGCAGGGGGTTGGACTGGATGAGCTCTAAAGGTCCCTCCCAATCCCACCATTCTGTGATTCTATGATGGGTGGGAACTGATGGCCCTGGAAATTCCTTTTGTACCATCCTGGTAGTGGAGGAAAGGTGTCTGAAAACATCACCTCCATCCATCTGTCCTCTGATTGTCTCTGGAATGGACATTTAATGCATGTTTCTGGGTTATTATTCTCCTTTCCAGCAAGCACTAGTGTCCCTGAATAACTGCAAGTCCTGGCTGTGAAGGCTGTTAAAAGCCATTTTAGTGAGGAGAATATTTCTCCCTCACTTTGGCTGAGACTTTTTCATCCCAACGTGAGAGAGACAGCTATTCTTGTTGGCTGTCGTGCCGGCGTTGCCAGTGAGCTGAGCTCTGTGAGTGGCAGGAGGAGACATCGTTATGAACCCAGGGATCACACCTGCCCTGGTGTGCAGTTACCAAGGGGTGCCTTTAAACTCATCTGCCATGTAACTGTGCACAGTGCTCATTAGCCTTCCGCTGGAATGAGGAGGGCAGCTCTTTCTGTTCTGAACCAGTGCCACAGCCCTGTCGTGAGTTCCATCTGCTCGTTTCAGCTGTAGCCTGCAGATCCCACTGATGCTGGGGAAAGCCACAACCCTGTGTGCAAGCAGACCTGCATCTAGCCAGGGTCATGTGTCCCAGGCTTGGTCCTGCTCCTCACTCATCCACTCTCCCTCCTCCCAGGGCAGGACAGGGACTGCTTTACCAACCTCACTAACACAAGGCAGTTTGTGTCACCGAGGCACGTGGCAGCTGCTGTCTCCTTCCCCAGTGTCACTGCAGAGGAGGCTCTGACGCTGGGTTCGGCTGCAGAGAGGTCTGTACACAGCGTTCAGGTCGAGTTTTGCATCCACAGCCACTCCTAACCCTGTGTATGCCTACAGGCAGCCTGGGCGTGGGTAACAGCAGAGCCAGGTCTGGTACCATGCACAGACTCTTCTGGCTTTGTCTTGTTTGCCCTAATAAAGCATAAGTCTTAGGAAAAATAATTACAGTGTTGAAATGAATCATATATCATATATCATGGACTAAGCAGCAGGGCTGTGGCATGAGCACTGCTGCTTCTCCTACTACGAAGTAGCCCCATGGGCCAGTGCAGCCAGGTGCCATTATGTGGCTTCCCATTATGTGTTTTTTAGCAGAGAGGCAAGGACTGTTTAAAACATCTCCTGCGCAGTGGCCCTTGCTGGGAGCAGGACTGTAGGATGTGTCACACCAGGGATTCAGGCTGCCTGTTCCTTCCACTCAGACTTATAAACCCAGAACGCTGCCAAAAAAAAAACCTACAGTGACAAACAAAAAAAGCAGCACTGAGCTCTCCAGACACAGGCAGCAGGAACCACTGAGGGCTGGGACACACTACAAGTCCCATGGAGGTAATGATGTGCCTCGGTGAGGTTTCTCCAAGAGGCACTTTCCCGTTATGATTAAGAGCCCCAAACCTGGCAGCTCAGCCAAGCCGGTCTCTTGGGGGGTCAGGGTTTGTTGCCTTTTTTTAAAGACGAGTGTTGAGGAACTCCAGCAGAATTTCTCTGGGGGATTTGGGAGACCTGATTACCACAATGCCTGCTGCTGGGAGAATTGTTAAACCTGTATTTCCCACCCTCACAAGACAGCACACAGGAGAGTGCTGGCAGTTGGTCAGCAAGTCAGAACCGTGTTCTTCAGTGGATTACAGAAAAGACACACAATGGGTAGTTAAGACAGAATAGTGTCAGAAGAGGTAAACTCACCGCAGGAGTGGTCAGCATCTCTGTTAGAAAACATGACCAGTGAATCAAAACAGGCAGCAACTGAGAGGGTTTGGGGCTGGCCTGGGTAGGAGGCATCGCTGGGTGAACATGGACATGGCACTGCATGGGGCCAGAGACACTCACAGAATCACAGTACCCCTGAGTAGTGGGGGTGGGAAGGGCCCTGCAGAGCTCATCCAGCCTAAGCCCCTGCTCAAGCAGGTTCCCCTGGCTCAGGGGGCAAAGGAACGTTTCCAGGTGGGGTTGGAAACCTCCCAAGAAGGAGCCTCCACACCCTCCCTGGGCAGCCTGGGCCAGGGCTCCCTCACCTCAGCACCAAAGGAGTTTCTCCTCCAGAGCCACTGGCACTGCCTGTGTTGTAGCCTGTGCCTGTTACCCCTTGTTCTTTCACAGGGCACCACAGAAAAAAGCCTTGGCTCCTTCCGCTCAACACCCATCCTTGAGATACTTTTCAACATTAACGAGGTCCTCCCACAGCCTTCTCCAGACTAAACATCCCCAGGTCCCGCAGCCTTTCCTCAGCAGGAAGATGCTGCAGTGCCCTGATCATCTTGCTGGCCCTGCACTGGCCTCTCTGCAGCAGTTCCCTGTCCCTCTGCAGCTGGGGAGCCCAGCACTGGCCACAGGACTCCAGATGAGGCCTCAGCAGCTCTGGCACAGCAGAGGGGGAGCAGAACCTCCCTGGCCCTGCTGCCCACACTCTGCTTGCTGCCCCCAGGCTGCCATTGGCTTCTTGCCCACGAGGCCACGTTGCTGCTCATGGTCAGTTGATGATCAGCCAGCACTGCCAGGTCTGTCTGTGCAGAGCTGCTCTCCAGCAGGTCACCCCCAGCCTGTGCTGGTGCAGGGGGTTGTTCCTCCCCAGCTGCAGGACTCTGCCCTTGTCCTTGTTGAACCTCATGAGGTATCTCTCTGCCCAACTCTCAGCCTGCCCAGCTCTCACTGAACATCTGCACAGTGAACCAGCCAGCCCCTGGCTGTAAACGGGTATTGCCCGATGGGTACAGAGCATCTGTCACAGCAGCTCAGAGCCTTCCCCGTGCAGCCATGGCATTGATATCCCTGACAGCCTCTCACCTGGGTCACTGTAAGCCACTTTTAGTAGCCAGTTGAATTATTTCGTTGTACTAAATGCTCCCCTAGAGCTCCAGGCAAAGCTGAGGAAGAGGCCTGGTGAAGTTTTCTCTGTTGTTTGGTTTTGCTGAACCACATCAGCTCTGTAAGGCTGACTCAGTGTTGGGAGCCACAGACTGTCAACAGAGAAAGATGTCAAACTAGGTAGAAATCATCTCACCCCTCTCCTGGAGAAGCTGGGGGTTGGTATCCTTACCACAGACCTTTCATCTGCTGAGCTGAACCTGTTTCAATTTTTCTACCTGTGTCGCAAAGGAGAAATGCCAGAAAGGACCCTTCCAGGTGTGTCAGCCCAGTTCAGGCAACTTCCCACAAAATGGGAATTGGGAAAGGGTCCACACCAATAATTAAGACCTTTGCATCCTCACTGAACTTTGTCTTTTGGTGTCCTGTGAGCTGTGAAAAAATCCTAATCCTCCAGGTCATTAGATACATGTGCATCCTCCATCTTCAGTGCAGATAAGCACCAGGTTGTAATTCCTGACCTCATGAGAGTCCAGGGACAATTTCTAAGGGACCATGAAGATAACTGATAAAAACCAGTCTAGTGGAAGGAAGCAGAAAGTAATGAAGCAATCTGTTGCCCCAAGGGAACATTGAGTTGAACAGATTGGATTCACCCAGTCAAGGGAATGACAGTTCTCATCTGGTCTTTGTCACCTGAGCCTCAAAGAAGGCTGAAACCAAGAGAGCTAAAGAGTGTTATTAAAAACCACCAAGTTACTTGTAAGACTGACTCCTGTTGCTCCTAGGGCCGTGCAGTATTACCTCACTGTACAATGTAATCACTGCAGGAAATAAAGCAGAGAAAAGTCTGATTTCATGGCTGGAAAGAGAAAGATGCTCAGAATCAGGAAAAGCTTCACCAATAACATTAAAATAGCTTCTGGAGAGAGAATAGTTCTCAAAACTTCAATGACTGTTTTGGGTGGCAGAGCTACAGCCATGCCAGGCACCATGGGATGCTGGGCTGAGACCTGGGTTTCTTACCCACAGAGCAGCCTAAATAATAATCTAGACATCACAGTCACACACAAATGCATTATTGATGTCAAAGCCTTCTTGTGTAAGCAAGGGTTATTATCCTTTACCCATTTCAGGGCACACACTAAATTAAGAGATCTATAATTGCTCTAATGGCACCAAGTTCTTCCAGAGCTTTCGCTGTGAAATGCTCTCTGGGGTACACTGCAGAGAACAGGCTGGGGATGCAAACAGAGATTAGCATTTGTGTCTAAAAGAGTATGGAAGCGTGTTAAATGAAAAGCTGTATTATAGGTAACATGCATAATCATATTGTCTAGCAGAGAAGTGATTGTTTCGAGGCAAGTTTTCCAGTTCCACTGCTTACACCTCCCATCAGTCATCTGCTTACAGAGGGCCAGAGACGAAGGCTGGGTTGTTGCAGCGTTAGGCAGACAGTCTGCAGCCTCTGATGAACTGTCTGGGCTATTTCTGAGTCTTACACATGTGAGAATAAGTGATTTAACTGTAATAAAACAGGACTGGTTTCGTGCCACCTCTTACTGTTGTTTTCCTTGTGATCTGCTCTTCCTCCTTCCCAGCAGTACTGTATCAGCAGTATAACCCCTTGAGCCACACTTTGCAGTTTCTGTGGAGTTATTGTGCATTTCCATCCTAATCTATCCATTTCAGAGCTATCAAAGAAGCAACAGAGCATTGCAGAGAAGTGCTGAGCTGCTCTACAAGGCTGAGCTGCAGTAAGCATCCGTAAGGCAGGCTGGCAATGGCAGGGCTCCTCATGATGCCCTCACAGAGTCATAGAAAGAATTTGGTTGGGAAAGACCTTCAAGCTCATTGAGTCTCAGCCCTCCCCTCACCCTGCCAAACCCACCAGTACCCCATGGCCCTCAGCACCTCAGCCCCACGGCTTTGGGATCCCTCCAGGGCTGGGCACTCCCCCAGCTCCCTGGGCAGCCTGGCACAGGGGCTGACACCCCTCTCAGGGAAACAGTTCTGCCTCAGCTCCAGCCTCAGCCTCCCCTGGGGCAATGTCCATTTTCTCTTGTCCTGTTATCCATGACAGCGGAGCAGANAGGCAGAAATGAGACAACAAAAATTTGCCCAAAAGCGTGTCACTGATGTCTGTCAGATGAAGTGTTACTCTTGTGCTGACATGACTTGAGCGCTCCTCTCTAATTGCAGCATTTGCGGGTGGAGGTGGAAGGCTCTGACTGACCAGCGTGATGGTACAGGAGCCCCTGAGT
This sequence comes from Urocolius indicus, assembly GCA_013401255.1. Classification (NCBI taxonomy): domain Eukaryota; kingdom Metazoa; phylum Chordata; class Aves; order Coliiformes; family Coliidae; genus Urocolius; species Urocolius indicus. The sequence continues at coordinate 34,077 of WBNH01004839.1, forward strand.
GAGGACTGGAGTGGAGGAGTGGAGCAGTGAGGATTGGAAGGGAGTGGGAACAAAAGGTATCATGGGACGTTCCCTAGCAGCAGTTAACACAGAATCCCTGAATGGTGAGGGTGGGAAGGGCTCATCCTGCAGAGCTCATCCAGCCCAATCCCCTGCTAAAGCAGGTTCCCCCTGGCTCAGGGGGCACAGGAACGTGTCCAGGTGGGGTTGGAAACCTCCTGAGAAGGAGCCTCCACACCCTCCCTGGGCAGCCTGGGCCAGGGCTCCCTCACCTCAGCACCAAAGGAGTTTCTCCTCCTGTGTCAGTGGCATTGCCTGTGTGCCAGCCTGTGCCACTTACCCCTTATCCTATCAATCATTTTACTATAGTGAACAAAACCCATAACACAGTGGCTTGATGCAAAACCCATCTGAAGAAACTCCAGTGGAGCTGACGGGAAAACTGCCTATGAAGATGTTGCAAAGAGCCCAGATCTTCCTTCAAAGGAGGAGCATCCAACTGAATTGGAGTCCTAAGAGCACCCTGTCGCCCTGTGCCTGGCTGCTGTCTCCCCTCAGCTCCCAAGCAGGCTCTCCTCCTTGTCCATGCTCAATCTTGGCCCCGAGCTGCCTGCTCCCCTGGTCCCCCCCGTGTGTAACTGCTGGCAGAGGTTATCTGCCCTGTGAAAAAAACGGATCCCTGGGGGAGCATCAGGCAAGAAAGATCGATTCCATGAATTACACCTATTTCCTCAGGCAGCTCCTCAGGGGAAGCACGTGAGGGCAGCAAGTGGGAGATTACACAGCAGCCTCAGCAACTGGACGAAGCTCTGCAATTAAATCTGACGCCACACATTCAGATCAGCTGCGTTAACCCCCCCCAGCCCGACTCTCTGCCCTCACTGCTCGCTTCTCAGGCTCACAAATGCAAAAGCTCTCGCAAACGCAAACGACACGACACAAAACAGCCTGCTGGCAAGTTCTGCGGATGTTCCTTATCTTTGGGGTGGTGGGTGCTGGGCAAAGCCCTTCTGCTCTTGCCAGGCTGGTGGCTTTCCCCACGAGGTGAGCTGCTCAGACAGCTTGTGCGGCAGCAGCAGTGCCACCTGCAGATGAAGCTCCCTCCTACCTTTCTCTCAGCCAGCTCACACGTCCCTAAGCCACTCAAACTCACCGCTTTCCACCTAGCAGCCTCAGCAACCCTCCCGTCAAGTTTTAAGTAATAAGCAGACCCGATTTATGCTCCAGAATGTGCTCAAAGCGACAGCACCGCCTGTTATTTATTACCCAGTGCTTATGTGTCAGGCACTTAATGGAGAGGGTTTTTTTTTTTTTTCTAGTTCTTTGGAGGCTGATGAATTTTTACCCTGGCTTCTCTGTTTTCTGTTAAACGAGCCCTCAATGATGCCCGTTTTTCACCCACGGGTTGCTGGAGCTGATCTGTGTGCGGAGCAGGGGCAGCAGCTCCGGCTCTGTGCTGCTGACACAAAGGTGTTTGGGGATCTCTTTGGCTGGAATTTAGTTTGAGCTGAAACAGGGTATTTTGAAGAGTACACACTCCATCAGTTTTTAAAACTAACTGATCAAAGTGACTGACCAGAGAGAAACTTGCTAAGCAACCGATCAGTTGGGTCTGAAGGCGAAGCCTCCAGCAGCAATCTGTTTCCTAAGAAAGCCAGATCGCTTTAGACCCCGGGATGTGAGGGCCAAAACAAGTACCTAAAGATGACAAATAACTGAAAATCCTGTTAAAACCCATGGCAGAGCAGTACCCAACACACAGGTAACTTCCAGGCAGACCTGGACGCTTTTCATTCCCAATAGTTATTCCAATATAACATCTCCATCCTCAAAACTGAGTGATGGGAGGTGATTCCTGGATGCAGGTGACAAGAGCTGGTGTGGGAAGCCCCCAGTGATCACGTACTGATCACTTTCCCCTCTCTTCCTCAACAGGGACTGATTTGGAAGTATTGTTTCCTTCTGGCAGCTTTGAGACCCTGGGAGAAGCCCCCTAAGCCACGGGCAAAGATGTGTGACTTAGGAACCAGCCCCTGCTCTGACCATCTCTCTGCAGATCTGAGGTAGGTGAAGGTGGGCTGGGAGTTCTCAGCACCCTGGGCAAGGCAGGGGGATGAGATATGGGGGTCAGGAAAAACAACTCTTTGGAATCCTTTCGTGTGGGATGATGAGAAAGGAGAAGGAGCCTCAGCCAGTCCATGCTCACAGTGAAGGGAGGCAGGCTTGGAGGGAAGAGTGAGCTAAGCTCATTATTTCAACTGTGATTTCAAGCATAAACAGCATCCTTTTTTTTTTTTTTTTTTTTCACTGTTCGTCTTCTGTCTGGGTGTAAGTTGTTCTGAAGAAAGAATTGTTATCTTTTTTTAAAATCACTGATCATTTTAGCATCCACTGTCCAGGAGCTGGCAAGTGACCTACATTGACTGAGCCAGCCTGATGGCACCGTGAGAGTTCCTGCCTCTACATCTTGCAGAAGAGCATCAAAACTACCAAGCCAGAGCAGCACTAATGAAGTCTGCAAACAACCTCCCCACTCCACCTCAGGCCAAGCCTGTGGAAGAGGGCAGGTCCTGCTGCTTGTTGCCTTTGAGAAGAAAGACTTGCATCTCTGTAGTTATTGTTGTGGCATAGAGAGCTCACACAACACTCGTGTGCACAAGTTAGGAGCTGGCACAAAGCAGACTCAGAGAGAGCCAGAAAGCCTCTGATTGTTACAGTTCCAGCAATCACAGATTTGCAGCCTGGTTTCAAACGGAAGAGCATTTCACTCGAGCAGAGAGAAAGAAGAGCAGCTCTTCGTGCAGAAAGTTCTTGCACTGGCTTGAGAGTTGGGTAGAGAGGAACCTGCTGAGGTTCAACAAGGACAAGGGCAGAGTCCTGCAGCTGGGGAGGAACAACCCCCTGCCCCAGCACAGGCTGGGGGTGACCTGCTGGAGAGCAGCTCTGCACAGACAGACCTGGCAGTGCTGGCTGATCATCAACTGACCATGAGCAGCAACGTGGCCTCGTGGGCAAGAAGCCAATGGCAGCCTGGGGGCAGCAAGCAGAGTGTGGGCAGCAGGGCCAGGGAGGTTCTGCTCCCCCTCTGCTCTGCCAGAGCTGCTGAGGCCTCATCTGGAGTCCTGTGGCCAGTGCTGGGCTCCCCAGCTGCAGAGGGACAGGGAACTGCTGCAGAGAGGCCAGTGCAGGGCCAGCAAGATGCTCAGGGCACTGGAGCATCTTCCTGCTGAGGAAAGGCTGCGGGACCTGGTGCTATTTAGTCTGGAGAAGAGCAGACTGAAGGAGGAGCTCATTAACATTGACAAATATCTCACTGGTGGATGTCAGGAGGTTGAGGCAGCAATTTATTTTGTGTAGTGTCCAGCAACAGGACAAGGGGTGATGGGATGAAGCTGCAACACAAACAGTTCCTTTTGAACATCAGGACAATCTGTTTGAGTGTTTGAGTGAGGGAGCCCTGGCCCAGGCTGCCCAGGGAGGGTGTGGAGGCTCCTTCCTTGGAGGGCTTCAAGACCCCCCTGGACACGTTCCTGTGTGACCTGATCTAGGTGGGAGCTGCTTCTACAAGGGGGTTGCACTGTATCATCTCTGAAGGTCCTTTCCAACCCTACTATTCTGTGAGTCTATGATTCAGAGGAAGGGCTGCGTGCAGTACCCTGACAAACAGAAGACTTCAGGATTTATCTACAAACTAAGTGAGCATTCGTTATCTGGAACGATGAATATCTGTTTACAGTGTAAGTAATTTCTTCCTCCTACGCCAGTGCAAACTCGGTGCCTGCAGAGCAGAATATAGATGGCCCCAACCAGATCCCTTTATTACTTTCCCCAAGTTTCTGTCTGGAAAGTACTGGGGAAGAACTTATTAGAGGGCGTTTGGCAGCAAAGCCCAATAGGAACAATTGCATCAGATGAATGAGTGCTGATCTACCATTTAGCTTTCTGACACACAATATATGTCTGCCTGCATTATTTGAGGCAGTAATTTTACAGATGTGACCAATACCCATAAATTTACCCAGATGAGCGAGCTCTATTTGGTGGCTTTGATTCCAACTGCCATTGCTAACAGGCTCCTGATTAGCCACTTGTTTCTCCCACAGGTGCCTGACTCTTGCAGGACAGCACTGAGAGGGGAGGTCTGGGGTCTCCTCTCGGCCTCCACCACTCCCTGGGAGTGGGACATGCCATGGCCACCTTAGTGATGTCTGTCCTGGTGATGTGCCCCCTCTTCCCTTGCTCTTCAGGGCTGCAGGAGCCTGGAAGCAAAACCGAGTTTTACAGGTCAAGCCTGGTTTGTAGAATATCCCTGCTGATGGAGATGCACTGAAAAGCATCCCAGCTTTGGGAAAAAAAATAAAAATGTTGCCTTAGCAACTAATTGCCAGGCTGCTTTTGCAGAGGAGGCATCTGTGGTTGTGTTTACATGTGCAGATTGGCTTCATGGCTGCTGTAAGGACTGAACACCACTGACACTGAAATGAGAGATACCCATGTATTTTCAACCTAAGCTGACTCTGAGGAGGGTAGCTGGTGCTGGTGCAGAGCTGTGAGGCCGTGGCTGCGAGGGTCTGGACCTGAAGCTTCTCAAATGCAGGAGGGATAAAGAAAATCCCAACCCACACCTTGGCTTCTTTGCGGAACAAGTGCTGAGTTTCCCAGCACCTGTTTAAATATCTTTCTGTCTATTTTGTCATGATGGTGTGTGATTTTTCATCTGAACCCTTACAGATAGGATCCTTGCCAATCTGATTTGCATTTGCATCATAGTTCAGTTAAACTACAGCCTGCAATCTGCTGTTGGAAACACCTTTGCGAGGAAAAGCAGAGAGAGTCATCCTCTGACCACCTGAAGCAGAGCGTGCTCAGGATCCAGGGGCAGAGCTCAGAGCTGGGTCACCCGTAGCAGAAGCAGCAATGAGTCTGAGCTTCACACCCAACACACGTATCCCCAGGCTTTCCCCAAATCCCAAAACGAAGAGCACCGTTTCCAGAGGAGATGTTTCCTGCTAGCATCAACACCAATGCCAGTCACTCTCCTAAAACAGAGATGTATAAATATGAACTCGGGCTGTGTTAGAGGAACGCTGGCCACAGCACGTCTGGGAGCCATGGGGCTGCCTGTGCACAGCTCACAACGCCAGGCTCTCCCCTCTGGCTGTGCTCACACCCTCCACACCTGACCTCACCCCTGCTCTAAAGCTGCTTTGAGTTCCACAGGCAGCAACGAGGACGGAGGCTGGCCAGGGAGCTGCTCTGGTTGGTCCCATAAGCTTTTTGACACTGCTCAGCAAACACTGAAGTTTACACCCAAGTGTAAACACCCTGCAGCCTGAGGTGCTTAAACTGACAGACAGGATCACTTAGGCTGTGTTATATGGTGTAGTGGGTCTGTGCGGGCAGGTTTTGATAGTGAGGGGCTACAAGGGGTGTTCTTTAAGCAAAAAGCTGGTGGAAGCTTCCCCTGTATCTGACAGGGTCAGGGCCAGTTGGCTCTGGGGTGAAGCCACAGCTGACCCAGGCCGGGCAAATTAGTGACTGAGGTAACCCCTCTGTGATGTATTGGAGAAGGGGAAGAACCTGCTGGGCAGGTGCTGAGCTGCAGCAGCAGAAAGGAGAAGGAAGGAGACAGAGTGTCCAGGCACTGGATGCAGCTCTGTGGAGAGGAACCTGGGAGTTCTGGTGGGCAACAAATAAACATGAACAGCAATATGCCATCATGGGCAAGAAGCCAGTGGCAGCCTGGGGGCAGCAAGCAGAGTGTGGGCAGCAGGGTGAGGGAGGTTCTGCTCCCCCTTTGCTCTGCCAGAGCTGCTGAGGCCTCATCTGGAGTCCTGTGGCCAGTGCTGGGCTCCCCAGCTGCAGAGGGACAGGGAACTGCTGCAGAGAGGCCAGTGCAGGGCCAGCAAGATGATCAGGGCACTGGAGCATCTTCCTCATGAAGAAAGGCTGAGGGATCTGGGGCTGTTTAGTCTGGAGAAGACTGAGGGGACTGAGGAGAAACCAAATCAACACTTATAAATACCTAAAGGATGGATGTTGAGAGGACGAGGTCAGTCTTTTCTCTGTGCTGGCCTGTGACAGGAGAGGGGGTAAGGGGCACAGGATGGAACAAAGGCAGTGCTGCTGGAACAGAAGGAGAAAGTCCTTTGATGCTGAGGTGAGGGAGCCCTGGCCCAGGCTGCCCAGAGAGGGTGTCAAGGCTCCTCCTCAATAGGTTTCCAAACCCACCTGGACACATTCCTGTGCCCCCTGATCAAGGGGAACCTGTTTTAGCAGAGGATTGGGCTGGATGATCTCTAAAGGGCCCTTCCCAACCCCACCATTCAGGGATCCTGTTATCCTTGCTGTGAGCTGTACCACAGGACAAGGAGAAGGGAACAAAGAGCCACAAATTATTCCAGCAGAGACTGATCTGGGCTGACAGTGGATCCTTGCTGCCCCACAGTGCTTTTGAGGCTGGACCTGTATCTGGTGGGAGCTTTCAAAGTGGCAGCAAGGACTAGAGACCTGCTGTGGGTTTCGGTGCCTCTTCCCACTGTGGACATTTGACAGCTGATGAGGGCATTTGGCTCTGCTCATGAAAATGGATATACAGGATGGATGTCACAGCACATGGCAAAGTTCAAGTTCAATAGTGGGCTGCAGAGGGGTCCCTCCCTGCACAGAACTCCCCACGCTGAGCATCCCAAAGCATGTGCAACCCAGTGGCACAAGTGAGGTGATGTTCCATCCACAGAGGCACGTTGGGAACGCTGGATTTCTTTTGCTATTCCAAAAGAATTATCATAGAAGCAGCTCCAGCCCCAACTCAGTGCCGGTGGTTCCACAATCAGGTCATACGTTGGCATGGAATTTGTTGGCTTGAGATGCAAATAAACTGAACTCAGACATCCTCAGATGACCCCAAATTAATAAGCCGTAATCCTTGTTATCACTAACAGAGGATTTTTGCCCCCAAGGGAATGGTTTCCTAAGTAAAATTCATTGCACTCACCCAGAGCTGGAGATACTGTTGTGTGAGTAGCTGCAGGTGACTGGCTCTACCTCTGCTCAGAGATGTGAAGCTGCTGTTTGCTTTCTGCTTCTTCACAGAACTTATTTCTCTTGAGGAGAAACATAAACTTCGCAGGCTTGGGTTAAAAGCAGCGAGGTCTGTGTGCTACCTGCCCACAGCAGTGACCAACAAGGCCAAAGAACCTTTGCCCACCTGGACAGTCCCTTCCAACTCTATTTTCTTTAAAATTAGATGGAAAAATATGTCTCTAGCTCCCTAATTCATTATCCAATTCAATAAAATCTGTCAGGAAAGGACAGAGTTAGATAAATTAGGCTTCTGCAGGTTTTGGCAAGAGCCCTCTAAGAGGAGGAGAGATGGGTTCATCTGCTGCAGTGGGAACCGGCACCTTTGGCACCAGCGATGCTCCACAGTGCTTTGCAGAGGGGGGCAGCAGATGAAGTTGTGGGGTTCATGACAAAGTCACGGTTTAGAGTCACATTCACTACTTTATGTGGCAGACGCTGTTTTAAAACAGCTGCGTGAGAAGCTCGCTGTCACCCTGGTGCTGCTGGAGGAGCCTGATAACGTGATTGACTCTGCTGCTTCTCTCACAAGGAGCAGAACTAGAGTGCCATTTCAACTGCGAGGGACTTCTGAACATCACCTAAGGTTTAAAAACATGAATACACACTTTCCAGTTTCCTTTTTTTTTTTTTGCTAAATGAAGAATCTAACTGCTGCACAGCACAACATTCAGGGCAGCGTTTTCCCTGCCGAGCTGTCCCCTGGCTTGGTCGCAGCTTCCAGAGGTCCCTGCACTGGCCACCCCTCGACTCCACCTGCCCAAATCAGCAACACGTGTGCGCAAAGTGTTTCACACCCCTGCCACGGGTGCTTCTTGGAAGCAACTGTGGAATAACAGACGCTGGTTTAGGTAAGCCAGACAGCCAGGAATGCAAACAGCAGACCACCTCAGAGCCCAACAAGCACCCTGCACAGCCCACCCGACCCAACCCTCAACAGCGTGCACCCTGCCTCCTAGAGTAACACATTTAACATACAACAGGTCCATTTAAAACTGCTCCTCACGCGGCAGAAACAGAAGCAAAGGTTAAACAACGTGAATCGTGGAGACAAATGTGACAGAGGTTCTCCCTTTTTATGACAAGAAAACCCACGTTAACCCGAACTCATAAACAAGGCATTGAGGCGTATCGTTAGGAAACAGAATCAATCCACTTACCAGAGACCTAGCTCAAGTTTAATCCTTTTGCTGCCTTCTGCTGGTTTCCAACTTCTAAGCAATAATTTATTCCTGCTGTATGAAATATTAAAGCCGGTGCCTGCAGCATTGCCCTATTTTTTTTTTAAGGTCTTGAATGTACCATTTCCTACTTCTTACCCGGTTACTAATATCTGCAGACCCTCAGGAAACTGTGTCCCCTCAGCGCTGCTCACCCTCAGCACCACAAGGGCACAAACCGCCCAATTCAAGGCATCTTCGGCTTATAAGAGGGAGCGGGGAAAGGGAGTGGGATGTGGCTCCCTCCCACCCACGCTGTGCACGTACGGCTGGAGCTGCCGCAGCGCCTGAGCCGGGCAGCAGACCAGAGGCTGTGCTGCATCCGTATCCCCTCTGTGCTGCAGCTCCTGTGCAGCCTGGGATTGGGAAGCGCCTGTTCTCAGCTTCCTTTTGTTGCAAAGAAATGCCCCCTGCTAGTGCAGAGGTTGCTTTCCCTCGAAGGGCAGAGGCTGCAGCCTCTGTCGGAGGTCGGTTTTGATGCTGTGTCAGTGCCTCACGTGTGGCTGCTGATTTCAAGGGGCTAAGAGATGAATTTTGCTTAGGGGAGAGAAGAATTAAACAGGCTCCACCATCCTCACATCTCCCGTTATTCAGATGCAGCAAACCCTGCCCCGAACTTCTGCCAGACGGATTTTAAACTCTGCACGAGAGAAGTGGGGAGGGGGTGAAAACCGCTCCCCTTCCTCTCCCAGGTCAGTCGATGTGCTGTTCTCTGTCAGGAGCTGGGTGCCAGGCAGCAGGAGGGATGCAGTGACAGGATGGGGAGACTGAGGGAGCTGGGTACCACTCCCTTTCCCAGCCTCTCTCCAGGCATCCCACCGGGGAGTGGGTTGAATAAAGCAGATTTGGAGTCAGGGGCCGAAGCCACATTTGCCCTGGGAGGAGCAGCAGTGCTGGCCTTACATCCTTTCCTGCAGCCACAGTATCTCACCTGCTGCAAACACTGAATTAGCCCAAAATTTGTCATTTCTCTCGTTTTCTGCCTTTTTGCCTTAACCCAGTGTTTTGTCTCTCACCTCCAAGATATGTTCTGCCCAGTGGATCCACCCTCCTGTCTTGTGTTTCTTCCCATGCGCTTGCGGAGGGACCAGGAGAATTTTTAGAGAGTTTTAACTGCAAGCAAAATGTCAGTGAATCGAGCAGATGGAGCAGATCAGGTTCCAGTTACAGCACTGTGACGTGAGAGCATCTTTCAGCAAAACACGGAGAACCAATACAAAAATCACATGTGCATTCTTTCCCTTAGAAAAAGGAAGTCTCTGAAGTCAACCCACCCTAAAATAGCAGCCAGTTTGTCAAAGGAGCGTGTTCAGCAATACCCCAAGGAAGAGGATGATGAGGGAGCTGGACTGATGAAGCTTCTTGTGAGAGCTCCCAGTGGGAGCTGCCACAGGCTCCTGAGAACCCAAAGCCACCCTGGTCCTGAGTGCACTAGGGGAGGGAAGAGCTGAGCTTTAGTGACTTGCTGCAAGGCCCCAGACACTCTTTTCTTCACCATATCCCAGTCTTCAGGAAGCATGTTTTGCTGATCAGCTCGTCTGGCACAATCTAGATTTCCCCCAAAGATATCTTGAGGGAAAGATGCAATCTGCTTCTCCCTGGCATGTATTTGCTTCTGTAAACTCCGAGGCAGAATAGTCACCAGATTTCTGTGCCTTTTGTTTCTGTCAATGAAAAAATTAGTCTCAGAGGGAATGTATTTTGTCTCCAACTGCTTGTTTTTTATTTGGTAAAATGCCTTAGAGCCATAATCCTGCATGTTTAAAATTTTCCACTTGCTTGCTCCCAAACCACTTTCTCAACTCAGGTTACAGCCACGGTTGCCAGAATGTAATATTCAAAACCAAGCAATGTGGGGTGGGGTTTTTTTTCGTTATCAATAAACAGAGGCAGCTTAGCTTCTGTGAGGAACACAGAAGGAAGCAAACAAACTGCTGGACGAGGCACAGATAAATGAGATACACATCCCACCGAGTTTTACCTGCGCCGTTCAAACCCAGGGTCTTCACCAGGCATCTCAGGATGGCTCCACCATGTCATCTCATCATAGAATCATACAATCACAGCATGGTGGGGTTTGGAAGGGACCTTTAGAGATCATCCAGTCCAACCCCCCTGCAGAAGCAGGTTCACCTAGATCAGGCCACACAGGAATGTGTCCAGGTGGGTCTTGAAGCCCTCCAAGGAAGGAGCCTCCCTGGGCAGCCTGAGCTAGGGCTCCCTCACTCAAACACTCAAACAGTTTGTCCTTATGTTTAAATTGAACAGTTTGCGTTCCAGCTTCACCCCATCACCTCTTGTGCTGTTGCTAGATACCACAGAACAAAGTGCTGCCCCAACCTCCTGACACGCAACACTGAGATATTTGTAACTATTAATGCGCTCCCCCCTCATTCTCCTCCAGACTAAACAGCTCCAGGTCCTGGAGCCTTTCCTTACAAGGAAGATGCTCCAGTCCCCTGATCATCTTGGTGTCCCTGCACTGGCCTCTCTCCATCTCATCTCATCATCTCATCTCATCTCATCTCATCTCATCTCATCTCATCTCATCTCATCTCATCTCAGTCTCACAGAGGGTCTCCTAACTGAGAGCTGGCCACAAGCCCCACTCCCCTGGTCTGCACTCACCTCCAGGTCGCTGACAGCTTCTGGGACCTTCTCGTGTCCATCTTGAGCCACGACGCCTTCGCTTCCAACTGCAAAACCCTCTGCTCATCACCCATGTAACTGCAAAATAGCCTCAGGATTTAAGTGTAAGCGTTTTTACCTATCAAATGAAGAGGCTGTGTTTTGAAGAAGAGGTCTTCACCTCCCAGCAGCCCTCCCTTCCCTGCAGCGCCCGGGCTACAGCCAACAGCTTCACACTGTTATTTACTGTCAATGAAAAGGATCCCTTTTAATTAGCCATTTCACAAGAAGGAGGATCTCATGTGGTACCTCTTAGGGACTTTCTGACATTTCTTGAGGATTAGCAGCACCTTAATTATTTAAAACCTGCCATTTACTCTGTGTCCTACATCTCCTGAGTCAATTAAAACACACAGAAATGTCGGCAAGGGCTTTTCAAACAGCTGCTCCTGCGTATCCAGCCACTGAGAACGATCATAGAAAAGCTTTCTGAACCAAACTGGACTATGTATATCTGAATATACTACAGCATGAGGGAATTGCATTAAGAAAGAACACTGGGAAAACATCTGTTTAGTTGTCCTGCCTCCATCCAGTATGGATGGAGATACATTCCACCGGACATATGTTCTTTAAACAAACCAGCTCCCATTCCTGTCCTGAGCTGGAGGAGTCCTGACAGCCAGCACCCCCATTCTGAGATATGAGACCATCTTATCTGGCAAGATCAGGCAGATGGAGCTGGAGAGCAGCAGAGCAAATGACAAAGTAAGCAGGTTTCAGTACTGGCTTGTTTGCTCTGTATTTAAAAAAGAGGAACTTCATTTTGTGAATAAACAGCTGCCCAAGGGTGGTGTGTAGATATTGCTCACTGAGCAGGGGGAATAATGCTTCTGTTCCATGATTGCAGCGTCTTACCTAATTCTATGGGAAGAAACAAAAAAGAGAAAGATCTATTAACAGCCTCCACTCTATTGAGAGGAAAACAACGAGGCACACAGGTCTGCCAGTTTAGTTTCATGGAGGAAAAAACGAGCCTTTTCATCGAATCATAGGATTGTTTCAGTTGGGAAAGCCCTTTAAGCTGCTGCAGTCCCAGCCCTCCCCTCACCCTGCCAAGTCTACCGCTAACCCACCACCCTCAGCACCTCAGCCCCACGGCTTTGGGATCCCTCCAGGGCTGGGCACTGCCCCAGCTCCCTGGGCAGCCTGGCACAGGGGCTTACACCCCTCTCAGGGAAACAGTTCTGCCTCAGCTCCAATCTCAACCTCCCCTGGGGCAACTTAAGGACGTTTCCCCTTGTCCTGTCATTCATCACTGGGGAGCAGAGACTGACCCCCCAGCTCCCTGCAGCCTCCTGTCAGGGAGTGTCAGAGAGTGCTCCTGTCTCCCTTCAGTCTCCTCCAGGCTCAACACCCCCATTCCCTCAGCCCCTCCCCAGCACCCTTGTGCTCCAGCCCCTTCCCCAGTTCCGCTGCTCGGCTCTGGCCACACTCCAGCTCTTCAGTGTCCCTGTGGCAGTGAGTGAAGGGCCCAGCACTGAACACAGCACTTCTGAAAAAACCCAAATAATTCCAGTATTGGGAAACTCTCACATGAGTTTCCTGGGAAGCCTTGAAGGGGCTCAGGGATACCTAGAAACATGTTGAGCAAAGCATAGTAAAGCATTCTGATGTTTGCCAGTCCCTTGGGTGCCTGCTTGAGGCAGTGCTGATGGTCACCTGGAGCGACCCACTGTTACTCACCTGCTGCTAATTCAGTGTTTGAGCCTCACTGCACAGTGTGTGTCTTCAGAAATACCTTCTGGTCCTCTGGAAACAGCCACATAGAAATTATTCCCTTGGAGAATCCTTCTTTGGCTTCCCATTACTTTAATTTGGTCTGTAACTTGTGCAGAGTTAGTTCACAAGGGATATTTAGTCCACAAATTTCCTCTTTTTATTTTTTGCTGCTACAGAAGCGTAAAAGCATGAGAATTTAATTTTAATTAGCAAAATACACTGTGGAGAACAATCCCATAATGAGAAATAAGCTCTGGGCTTTTTACACTTGCCGGCTCTGATATCAGGGACCTGTGTCAGAAAATATCTAATCAGTCCCAAATTTGACTCAGTGATGAGCAAGTGCAGCATTTGATCAGGAGCATGGGGCAAATGTGACCATAAGTTTGAAAGCCACCTCTGTGGCAGATTTCATTGAGCATAGTGAGATGTGCAGGGAGGTTGGACTGGATGATCACTAAAGGTCCCTTCCAACCCTACCATTCTGATTCTATGATTCTGTGTGGATGATATAAAGCAGCTTGAGGGCAGGAAGGCTCTTCACAGGGCCCTGGCCAGGCTGGAGCCATGGGCTGAGGCAATGGGATGAGGTCCAACAAAGTCAAGTGCTGGATTCTGACCTTTTGGACCACCCCAAGCCCAGGCAGCTCCAGGCTGGGGCAGAGGGGCTGGAAACTGCTGCAGGGAAAGGGCCTGGGGGGGTTGGTGCCAGCGGCTGAACAGGAGGCAGCAGCGTGCCCAGGGGGACAAGAAGGCCAAGGGCATCCTGGCTGGGATCAGCACTGGGGTGGCAGCAGGAGCAGGGCAGGGATTGTCCCCTGTGCCGGGCCCTGGGGAGGCTGCAGCTCCAGGGCTGTGTCAGTGCTGGGCCCCTCACTCACTGCCACAGGGACACTGAGGGGCTGCAGCGTGGCCAGAGCCGGGCACAGAGCTGGGGAAGGGGCTGGAGCACAAGGGTGCTGGGGAGGGGCTGAGGGAATGAATGGGGGTGTTGAGGCTGGAGAAGAGGAGGCTGAGGGCAGACAGGAGCCCTCTCTGACACTCCCTGACAGGAGGCTGCAGGGAGCTGGGGGTCGGGCTCTGCTCCCCAGCCATGAATGACAGGACAAGGGGCAATGGGCTGCAGCTTCCCCAGGGGAGGCTGAGGCTGGAGCTGAGGCAGAACTGTTTCCCTGAGAGGGGTGTCAGCCCCTGTGCCAGGCTGCCCAGGGAGCTGGGGCAGTGCCCAGCCCTGGAGGGATCCCAAAGCCGTGGGGCTGAGGTGCTGAGGGCCAGGGGTCAGTGGTGGGCTGGGCAGGGTGAGGGGAGAGTTGGGACTGCAGCAGCTTAAAGTTTTTTTCCAGCTAAAATCATTCTATGATTCTAAATCAGCACTGCCATGGCCACAGCACACACACAGCCCTCAGCACCTCAGCCCCACGGCTTTGGGATCTCTCCAGGAATGGGCACTCCCCCAGCTCCCTGGGCAGCCTGGCACAGGGGCTGACAACTCTCTCAGGGAAACAGTTCCTCCCAGTCTTGAGTCTAACACTCCCTTGGAACTATTTCAGCCCTTTTCCTCTTGTCGTGTCACTCATTTCTTGGGAGCAAAGACCGACCCCCATCTCGCTACAACCTCCTGTTAAGGAGTTATAGGCAGTGATCATGTCTCCCCTCAGCTTCTTGATTGATGGGTTAATGGTTGGACTCAAGGATATTAAAGAGTTTTTTTCCAACTGAAACACCTGTATGATTTTATGTTCCCCCATGCCCAGGGTGAAGCTCCTTATGTACCCCCCCATTGCTCTCCATCACCCTAACACAGTGACAATATCTCTAAATAAATGACATCTGTTCAGTTGTCTCATTCCCAACACTGTCTTGCTGGGAAACACCAAGCTAATCTTTCTTGAGCAGCACCAGAATCACTTCACAGTAGACTAAAGAGCTCCATGGTCTCATTTAACCTTTTCCTCAAGTGCACATTAATAATTGACTGTGTCCTCCCTCTCAGGCTGTTGAGCATTCATTTTAACATTGATTTTTACTCTTCTCTCACTCTTCCTGGCACTTTCCATGCCTCCCTTCCCCAGTGACTGACGCTCAGTGACTTCTCCTGCTCCACCTAGTCCAGGACAGAAGATGGCCAGCTAATCACATCTACCTAGGGCTTTTATTATGCCTCTCTTACCCCCAAATCACCTCTTCTCTGCCCACTCAAAGGCTTTCAGAGAAGCACAAGCAGTATGCAACCCATCGATCTCAGTTTCCTTAAGCTTACCAAGAAAATCTTGGCTTCCTCATGGGCAGGCCCAGCTCCTATGAGCTCATTAAACACAGCTATTAATTAAGGACCGTGATTCACCCAGCGAAAGGATGACAACCCAGCACGAGGGCTAGCCAGGCTGTAGTTGTGGCTCACATTAAATGAGAGGGCTGTGGTGTGAAGAAGAGGTTTTTTTTTGCATTTAAACACATTGCAAAGGTGTTTGGGGAAAACAGCTGGGCACAGATTTAGAAGAACCTGTTAAATCCCAATTTTACAGCTTTTTTTTTTGCCTCTGTCTATTTCTTATATCTTGCCTCTTGAAATTCCTGACCCTCTCCTCTGCACAACAAATTAAAAGAGTGTAATTATTTCCTCTTAATACACAAGATTAAGAGGATTAATTAGATATCTTAATGTAATGTACCCACAACAGGCTCCAGCCTGCTTTCATGGGTTTCTAGGAATCAGAGGAACATAGAAATGAGGAAGGAATTATGTACAATGCCATGGTGCTTTTAATCTCAGGAAATGAGAAGTTACTTTGAGAAACATCATCATAAAACCATAGAAAGGTTTCAGCTGGCAGAGACCTTTCAGCTCATGGAGTGCAGCCTCTGTCCCAGCCCTATCAACCACCAGCCCATTGCCCTCAGTGCAGCGTCCACCCAGCTCTGAAACCCTTCCAGGGACGGTGACTCCAGCACCTCCCTGGGCAGCCCCTTCCAATGCCTGACAGCCCTGTCAGCACAGAAATCCCTCCTCACATCCAGCCTGAACCTCCCCTGGTGCAACTTGAGGCTGTTTCCTCTTGTTCTGTTGCTTGTCACTGGGGAGAACAGACCCACCCCCACCTGGCTGCAGCTGCCTTTCAGGTAGTTGTAGGGAGTGAGAAGGTCTCCCCTCAGCCTTCTTTTCTCCAGGCTCAACAGCCCCACATCCCTCAGCCCTTCCTCACAGCAGACGTGCTCCAAATCCTTTCCCAGCTTGGCAGCTGCCTCTGGATCCTCTCCAGCACCTCCGTGTCCTTCTTGTAGAGAGGGGCCCAGACCTGGGCACAGTATTGGAGGTGCAGCCTCCCCAAAGCCCAGTCCAGGGCACTGATCAGCTCCCTGCTCCTGCTGACAACACTGTTCCTGATGCAGGCCAGGATGCCCTTGGCCTTCTTGCCCAGCTGGGCACGCTGCTGGCTCCTGTTCTCAGCCTGTCCTGGTCGCTGCCACAGCACGCTTGCAGCCAGGAGCAGCTCTGTCATTGGTCCTCTCCTGACCACCATCATCCTCTTCAGTTGGGTCTTTTTAGCATGAAATTGATCAGAAAGATTTCCAGACCTAATTAATGAATTAACACCATATTCAAGATGGACTGGATGCAAAAAGCATCCCACACGCACAGCTAAATATAGCTAGTTTTCTGCTGCTTAGTCACCTCCAGTCTCTGCAGCTTTATAGGCAGTGACTTATTTACAAGTTATTTTTGTGGTTTATCTACATTTCCCTCCTCTGTCTGGAGACATGTTCATGCTTCTGACATAGAGTGACAGAATTGTTTTGGTTGGGAAAGCCTTTGAAGCTCCTGGAGTCCAACCCGTACCCTTACACTGCCAATCCCACCACTAACCCATGGCCCTCAGCACCTCAGCTCCATGGCCTTCCAATAACATCTCCAGGAATGAGGACTCCCCCACCCAAGCTGAACCAGCTGGACCTTGTTTCTGCTCATTTATACCTATTATAGTAATGATAATAATTTACACAGTGTGAACAAACGGAAGAATGTGACAGACGTGGCTGGTGAAGCTGGAGTAAGAGGCTGGTCTTCATGCCTGGAAGTGGTCCCTTGTTTCACAGAACAGCTAAGAAAAAAAGCTCACTTTAAAGCAAAGTGCTCATGCATGAAGCAGGCTGAGAAAGAGTGAGATGTGAGGGAAGCTCGTGCAGAACTGAAGATTAGAGGAAATAATGTATTTTTAACTAGATTAAACCAAGGCAGGGTGGGGGAGGGTTATGTCACAGTACTGTGTGTCACTCTTCATAACATCCTCTGTCAGTGGGGACTGCCTTTGGTTGTGCAATGAGAGCACCCAAACCAAGATGCCACAGTGCACAGATCCTCCTTTTTCATTTTGGAAACAAATGAAATCCCCATGGCAGGAGATTCTGCCCTTATCCTTTTTTTTTTTTTTTTTAAGCTCCTCCATCACCAGGGATGGCATTTTGTGAAGGTTTTCCCCACGTGTAGGCAATCACCAGGGACCTCAGTAGCTTTGAGAGTGCTGCCCTGAGGTTATAGCTCACCACAGCACATCAGGGGTGTGTGGCAGGGCACTCTGCCTGCTGAAAACACACCAGAGGAAGGTCAGGCTGTTTACTGGTGGTAAAGGCTGTTACAGACCAGCCTGACTCAACTGTCTCCAAGAATAACTTGGGAGGATGAGAAAATTCCTGAGATGGGGGGTTGTGAGGCAGACATCTCTAGGATGCATTGCTGCTGGAAACTAGATGTTCCTGCTGGCTCTACAGAGATGTAAACTCAGCAACGAGGCAACTGACAGTCAAACACTGTGTTCTGTCACAGCCCAGTCCCATTTCTGTGGGGTGTGAGAGGATCTCTGCATAGTCTTCTTTGGAGGGTGTCTGAAAAGCTTCCCCCTTGAGCAGGGACATCCCTCAAGATTACCCTCTGCAGCTGGGAGAAAAAGAATCACCTGGTATCTCCGATATGACTGAGAAACACTATTCTCTAGGAAATAAGTATTCTCCATAAAATAAGCTTGTAATAAGATTAAACTCTTAATTCAATTAATAATACGTAGTAGCTACAGTGCTAATACTGTGCAGTAAGTGTTCCTCTAACCCATTGCCTACTAAAACAGAAAAGCTGTGTTATTATGCTGGTTGAAGCCGTGTATGAAACACATTTCCAATTCCAATCATGTCATTATTGTGCAAAAAAACCCCAGGATTCTGTGTTGCTGTTGCTGTGTTGCTATCAGTGTGCCCAGATAGATTGCTGCTGTGGAGCACAAGATGGAAATACACAGATAGAACCAAACCAAAAACAACCTGTGTTTGAACGAGCCTCTAAATGTGGATGCATTCAGATGTGCTGAATTTCACCAGGCCAAACCAGACACTGTGATCCTGCAGAACAATTCCTGGAGAGGCAGGAACAAGGAGTTACGGATTTTCACCTCAAGAACCCAGACAGAAGGACAGGGCCAAGGCAGGAAACAGCTCAGGGCACTACTAGGGAGGAAGGAGGCACCAAGGAGTTCCACCACACTGGTAAACTCAAGAGTAGAAACCCTTCAGACACCTTAAACCCCTACACATGCACATCACCTCTTTATCACCAGCCTCTACCTGCAAGCCATAGCACTCAAACCAGCTCCATCTCCTCTTTTGTAGCAGGCTGTGCCAAGAAAACTTGATTATGCTACAGTATTCTACTGACTTTGTGTGCAAACGTGGCAAAACTGTGCATCAATTTCACGTGACAGTTCCTCCATGCACTGGTATTTCTCTACCAAAAAGTGCTTTAGTAATCTCTTGGGGAAAAAAAGAACAAGTTTCACAGCTTGATGCAAAGTGCAAGAAAATGTGCTGTTCCTAACTAATTTGTAAACTGATGATGTTTACACTGCTAATGTTCACAAATCCATCAAGGGTGGGTGTGAGGAGGCTGGAGCCAGGCTGTTCTCAGTGATGGCCAGTGATAGGACAAGGGGCAACGAGGACAAGCTGCACCACAAGAGGTTCCAGAGAAACACAAGGGAAAACTTGTTCCCTGTTGAGGAGAGTGAGCACTGGCAGGGACTGCCCAGATGGGCTGTGGAGGCTCCTTCTCTGGAGACATCCCAACCCCAGCTGGATGAGTTCCTGTGTGCCCTGCTCTAGGGGCCGCTGCTCTGGCAGGGGGGTTGCACTGGATGAGCTTTCCAGGTGCCTTCCAGCCATTAACATTCTGTGTGATTTTGTGTGACCACTTACTCCTTTTTCTTGGCGGAAGGTTTGTCTGTGAGCTGGATGTACCCAACAGGAGTGTGTGTGTCGTATAAGATCAATATACCATTTCTTGTTTTGATCAAAATGTCAGTGGAGGGGCGTATTGGGATACACAGACCTGAGAACTTCTGGCTCTCCTAATACACTTTAGACTCCTGTTAAACACAGAGAATTGGTTTCCATATGGCTTCATTTAATGGCAAGATAAAAACCAGATTACAGTGTGCCACTCAGTAATAAAAATTCATGAGACAATATTTTGTACAGACAGGATACAGTAAAATCAAAATGATTTCCCTGGTGCTGTGGGGATGCAATAACTGGAAATCCTCAACCTGTACCCCTGTGAGTTTGGCCTTTCCTAGCTGGTGAATTAAACTCAGAAGCTGGCGTTGTTTCTTTTGTAGGGAGAAATTCAGAATGTTTAATCTACTGCTGGCTTTCACAGTCTGTTTTCTGAAGCCAGTGTTTTCTGTGCTCGTTTCCAGCTNTCCAGAGAAACACAAGGGAAAACTTGTTCCCTGTTGAGGAGAGTGAGCACTGGCAGGGACTGCCCAGATGGGCTGTGGAGGCTCCTTCTCTGGAGACATCCCAACCCCAGCTGGATGAGTTCCTGTGTGCCCTGCTCTAGGGGCCGCTGCTCTGGCAGGGGGGTTGCACTGGATGAGCTTTCCAGGTGCCTTCCAGCCATTAACATTCTGTGTGATTTTGTGTGACCACTTACTCCTTTTTCTTGGCGGAAGGTTTGTCTGTGAGCTGGATGTACCCAACAGGAGTGTGTGTGTCGTATAAGATCAATATACCATTTCTTGTTTTGATCAAAATGTCAGTGGAGGGGCGTATTGGGATACACAGACCTGAGAACTTCTGGCTCTCCTAATACACTTTAGACTCCTGTTAAACACAGAGAATTGGTTTCCATATGGCTTCATTTAATGGCAAGATAAAAACCAGATTACAGTGTGCCACTCAGTAATAAAAATTCATGAGACAATATTTTGTACAGACAGGATACAGTAAAATCAAAATGATTTCCCTGGTGCTGTGGGGATGCAATAACTGGAAATCCTCAACCTGTACCCCTGTGAGTTTGGCCTTTCCTAGCTGGTGAATTAAACTCAGAAGCTGGCGTTGTTTCTTTTGTAGGGAGAAATTCAGAATGTTTAATCTACTGCTGGCTTTCACAGTCTGTTTTCTGAAGCCAGTGTTTTCTGTGCTCGTTTCCAGCTCTATGCAAACCCATGGTGCTGGAAGGCAGTTGGAGGAAGAGGTTTATTTTCTTTGTTTTGAGAGTAATGACTCAGTTTTATGAGTGATGAGAGAACTGTGGTTGCTGGGTGGATGCCTGGGATAAGGGCTGGGGGTCTTCATGGAGGCCCAGAGGTGAAGGTCAGAAGTTTATGTCAAAAAAGGCCTTTGCTCTAGCAGCCCCTTGTGATGAGGAAGTGGGGACTGCAGCACCTACGTACAAAGTGAAGGAGTTCACAGAGTCCCAATGTGGTGGGGGTTGGAAGGGCTCTGCAGAGCTCATCCTGCCCAATCCCCTGCTAAAGCAGATTCCCCTCACTGAGGGGGCACAGGAACGTGTCCAGATGGGTTTGGAAACCTCCTGAGAAGGAGCCTCCACACCCTCCCTGGGCAGCCTGGGCCAGGGCTCCCTCACCTCAGCACTAAAGGAGTTTCTCCTCCTGTGCCAGTGGCATTGCCAGTGTGGTAGCCTGTGCCCATTACCCTTGTCCTGGCACTGGCCACCACACAGCAAACATTGATCATATCCTCTCAACATTCACCCTTTAGGTATTTATAAACTGGCCCTGCACTGGCCTCTCTGCAACAGTTCCCTGTCCCTCTGCAGCTGGGGAGCCCAGCACTGGACATAGGACTCCAGATGAGGCCTCAGCAGCTCTGGCAGAGCAAAGTGGGAGCAGAACCTCCCTCTGCCTGCTGCCCACACTCTTCTGGATGCCCCCAGAGCAAGACCTTCATCATGTCAAGGCAAAGTCATTACAGGTGGATAAATGCTGTGTGGTCTGGCATGGCTGTGCATGGCCTCATACACACATGGAGATGCACAACCTGTTCCCAAAGTGAGCCTTACCTACAGTGTTTGAAACTGAATGTTTGCTTGGGTGTTTGCATCATAAACCCCACTACTGTTGGTATTTATTGCTCTTTCATTTCAGCAGTCTCTTTAGGAAGAAGCAGAAACAAATGCTGAAAGGTCTCAGATTTGACCTACAGCCCCTGCTCTGATTGTTTTGTCCAAACAATACTTTAAATACCTGAAAATTATTCATAACCCTCTGTAAAAGGCAAGGAAACACCAAGATATCCTTATTTCTTCCATTTACCTTTCCTAAGATCCCTGGTGTGTGGTGGCCCATCCATCACCTGGGCAGACTGATGATGTGAATGCTTCTCTCAAGCTCGTAGCTACATTTCCACAACAGCTGAATTTTAAACTGTGTGTGGAGAAATCAGCCTGAGAAAGAGGAGGAGTAGAGACAAGATTACTGAGGTTTGGCACTAACAGCCTCCTAGATCCAGGAACGCATCCCACTCCTTCAGTGTGGAGATACTGAACCTTCCTTCCTTCAGTCAGCTTAGGACTGAGAGGTGAGCCAGGACCTCTTTACTGCTACATCATCTCTTCATCACTAAACCACAGTCTCTTGACAACACTGCCTGGATGCACAGGGAACAATTTTAAATCAGTAATATTTCAGTGACTTTACAATCCAAGGGGAGAAAAGCCAAGAAGAAAAAACTGTGGCCAAGAAACTGATGCATCAGTAAAGAACAAAATCTTCTAAGGTCGCTTTTGGCAGGCACAAAAGTGGGGTTTACCTGCAGCAACCTCCCACTCAGAAATATACAGTGTGAAAATTTTCTAGGTGGTGTTTTTTTATTCCAATGGGCTTGAGTTGAAGGGTTTTGAATTGAATGTGTCCAATTAATTGGTATCTGGAGGGTCGAGCTCTGTCTCATTTTATAATGAGCCACAGAGGCTTGGATTTTATCTTTTCTGTGTGACAACAGCAAAACACAAAGCAAAGCAAACGAAGACCCAGCAGACCTAACTGGGATAATAACGACAGTCTGCAAAAATAAAGCCTTTCTGGGAAGAAATGTGCTTTTTCCAATGCTTTTCTGTTTGATACAAAGTGAATTAAAGTCCCAGACTTTCATCTTGCCTGCCCCAAGAGAAAAGCTCATTTTCATCTCCGTTTTAGCTGAGAGGTGTCAGTGATAACGTGCTCAGAGGGTTGGTGGCTGCATCAAGATTGCTATCACGTTTCCTTGCTGTTGCAGACCAGGGGGTTCCTGCTGCTGACTCATCCTTCCTGCTGCAGCCTGGAATGGCTGCTGAGAAAGAGTGAAATCGGCGTTTTGGGTGTTTGTTTCGTCATGCTGGGAGCCCCCTGGACTTCAGAGAGCCATGCAAATCTGCACGCACACACAAGTAGGCATTCCCTAGTGATGCTGCCAGTTAGGAAAAGGTCAAACCCCACAAAGCCATGAGCTCAGGAAGTTGAGCTGGCTCCAGAGTGATGGAGCCCTGGCCCAGGCTGCCCAGGGAGGGTGTGGAGGCTCCTTCCTTGGAGCTCTTCAAGACCCACCTGGACACGTTCTTGTGTGACCTGATCTAGGTGGGAGCTGCTTCTGCAGGGGTGTTGGACTAGATGATCTCTAAAGGTCCCTTCCAACCCCCACCATTCTGTCATTCTATGAACATTTCTTGCATCAGTTTCCAAACATGGGATGGTTATGGGCACAAGAGTGTCCTCTCTCCCTCTCCTCTATTTGGATTTTCTGAATTCTGCTCTGCAAAGGAAAGGCTCCTGAGATGTCAAAGCAGCAGCACTTTCAGCAGATACTGAGGTACCAGCCATAGACCGATTTAATCCACTCAATCAGGTCTTCAGCAAATGCTCCTCAGCTGATGATCTGCTGATCCCCAGATTTTAAAGGCAGTAGATGACTCTGGAATGATGAGTGCTCACCCACGCTTTAGAATCATGGAATCATTATAGTTGGAAATCTTGAAGCTACTGGAGTCCCAGCTCTCCCCTCACCCTGCCCAGCCCAGCACTGACCCCTGGCCCTCAGCACCTCAGCTCCACGGCTTTGGGATCCCTCCAGAGCTGGGCACTGCCCCAGCTCCCTGGGCAGCCTGCCACAAGGGCTGATAACCCTCTCAGAAAAAAAAAAAATCTCTGCCTTAGCTCCAACCTCAGCCTCCCTGGGACAACCTGAGGCTGTTTCCTCTTGTTCTGTCATTTTTAGCTTGGGAGCAGAGACTGACACGTCCAGGCAACAGCCTCCTGTCAGGGAGTGTCAGAGAGTGCTGCTGTCTCCCCTCAGCCTCCTCTTCTCCAGGCTCAGCACCCCCATTCCCTCAGCCCCTCCCCAGCACCCTTGTGCTCCAGCCCCTTCCCCAGCTCTGTGCCCAGCTCTGGCCACGCTGCAGCCCCTTAGTGTCCCTGTGGCAGTGAGTGAGGGGCCCAGCACTGACACAGCCCTGGAGCTGCAGCCTCCCCAGGGCCCAGCACAGGGGACAATCCCTGCCCTGTTCCTGCTGCCACATTATTTCCAATACAAGGCACGAATTTTGGATGCAATTCAGCCTCAGCTAAAAATGAGTTGAGTGCTATTAATATCCCCTTCTTGCAGCCTTGAGGCATATCAGGCACTTTACAAACTGAGGCTCCTTGACTGGGGGTTACCATTAAGACAGCTACACCTCAAGGAATGGCTCTTTGCTTCCTGAGCTGCTCAGATGATGCTGCTACCAGCTCAGCCTCTGCCAGACAGCTCAGGCATCCTTGGGGAAGGGAAAAGGGCCATGAAAGTAGGAACAGAGGAGGAAAAATTAGTGTTGGGGAGCACTTTCCAAAGGAAGTGAGTGATGGAGATGCAATATCACACACAGGGGATGGAGAAGAGTAGGCTCAGGTATCACAGTGTTAGGAGCTGGAAGAGAGCAGGGTGCAAAGCTAAAAGCAGGGTAAAATGATGAAGAATAGAGAAGGAAAGAAAAGAAAATCACATGGTAAACTTAAGAAGCCCTCAGTAACCGAGCCTGAATAAATTAAACACATAACAGTGTTCCCTGCTAAAAGCCAGCCAATATTTCTGCCCAATTATATCCTTTGTGCAGCTGCGCTCCCAGTGACTGCTCCATTATGGCTAAAGGGAACAGTGACACAACCAAGGGACAGTGATGTTACAGCTTGGAGTCGGAGATATGTGATTAATGAGCTGAAAACTGGGTGAGGGGCTGTCGTCATCCACACAGGAGACATGTCCAGGCACAGACAGGCACTGCATGTGTGGTGAGAGGGGCAGACCTCACTCCTCAGCCTGCCCTTGATTTGGGGTCACCTTCCTCTAAAATGCAAAGTTATCTAAGGAAAGGAGCCCAACATGCATCAGTCCTGCATACAGAGCATGGTTTGGGATGAAGCCTCCTAATGCTGTCTACTCCAATGGCAGCTGCCCGAGGTACTTAAAGCACAAAGAGAGGCCACAGAGCCACAAAATCCCCAAATGGTGAGGGTTGGAAGGGCTCCGCAGAGCTGCTCCAGCCCTAGCCTCTGCTAAAGTAGGTTCCCCTTGCTCAGGGGTCACAGGAACGTGTCCAGGTGGGGTTGGAAACCTCACAAGAAGGAGCCTCCACACCCTCGCTGGGCAGCCTGGGCCGGGGCTCCCTCACTTCAAAACCAAAGGAGTTTCTCCTCCTGTGCCAGGGGCACTGTGTGTGTTACAGCATCTGCCCACTCACCCTTGTCACCAGACACTACAGAAATATGTGTTATTCCTCCTGACATCTTGACACCCTTTAGTACTTATAAGTGTCAGTGATGTTCCCCCTCAGCCTTTTCTCAGATGCTGCAAGCATAAACTTGGGATGATTATCAGAGGGAGTCAACATGGATTCACCAAGGGGAAATCCTCTTTGAGCAGCCTGGTGCCTTGTATGAGTGCACAACCGGCTGGCTACATGAGGGGAGAGCAGCAGATGTCATCTACCTTGACTTCAGCAAGGCTTTGGACACTGTTTTCCATAACATCCTCATCAGAAAGCTCAGGCAGTGTGGCTGGGATGAGTGGAGGTGAGGTGGATGGAGAGCTGCTGAATGACAGAGCCCAGAGGGTGGTGATCAATGGCACAGAATGGAGTTGGAGGCCTGTGGCCAGTGGAGTTCCACAGGGATGGGTTCTGGGGCCAGTCTTGTTCAACATCTTCATCAACCACCTGGATAAGGGGACAGAGGGACCCTCAGCAAGTTCCCTGCTGGCACCAAACTGGGAGCACTGGCTGATGCACCAGAGCCTGAGCTGCCAGGCATTGAGAGCTGGGCAGGCTGAGAGCTGGGCACAGAGGAACCTGCTGAGGTTCAACAAGGGCAAGGGCAGAGTCCTGCAGCTGGGGAGGAACAATCCCCTGCACCAGCACAGGCTGGGGGTGACCTGCTGGAGAACAGCTCTGCAGAGAGAGATCTGGCAGTGAGAAGGCAAAAGGGTCAGAATACCAACAAAGTGGTTGAATGCTGTGTTCAGTGTTGGGTCCCTCACTCTCAGAGGGCCGTAGAGGTGCTGCAGCATGTCCAGAGATAGATAGGAGACCTGGGGAGAGTCTGAGGGCCCTGGGGGTGTTCAGCCTGGAAAAGAGGAGACTGAGAAGAGACAGGAACACTCTCTGACACTCAGTGACAGGAGATTGTAATGAAGTGGGAGATTGGTCTCTGCTCCCAAGTAACAAGTGGTAAGACAAGAGGAAACCCCCTCAAGTTTCCCCAGGGGAGGTTGAGGTTGGAGCTGAGGCAGAACTGTTTCCCTGAGAGGGGTGTCAGCCCCTGTGCCAGGCTGCCCAGGGAGCTGGGGCAGTGCCCAGCCCTGGAGGGATCCCAAAGCCGTGGGGCTGAGGTGCTGAGGGCCAGGGCTTTGTGGTGGGCTGGGCAGGGTGAGGGGAAAGCTTGGATTTGATGATCTTCAAGGGCTTTTCCAATCAAAACAACTTTGTAAAAAGAGGAGAGGATATTCCCTCACTCACTGAATATATTGCTTTCGTGGGCCAAAGGTCTCACACTAATACCAAGAGTTCCTGGGCTGACAGTGGTCCAGCACCGCAAAACACACAAGAACAATCACATATTCTGTCTGACAGGGCTACCTGTGGCCTCGTAATGTATATCAGTAGCTCTTAGCACGTAAGAACATGCCTTACTCGTATATTTCAAACATGGTTCAAGCAGCAATTACAGGCCCTAAAATAGTAGGGCTGAATCAGAGGGTATTTGGATCTCTAACAGGTCTTTAGGCAAGTTTCTGGGCTCAGCATTAACAAGATACCAGTGTTTTAGGCAACTGAAGATAAACCAGACATCTGGTGCTTGTGCTCTAACCATTTGCTTGGATTCTGAATCCAGGAGGTGGGACAAGAATGCTGACTCAGTACAGCACAAAATCCCACTGTGGTCAGATGAAGACAGCTTTGATGGCAGCCTAAAGGTTGACCAGCACTTAAAAAGGCTGTGGTGAGACCAGATAGGTTATTTGGCTTAGTAAAAGTCAAAGCAGAATTAAACACAGCACGTCTGTAAAGTGGATACTGAAGTGCTCTGAACCTGAATGCACACTTACAGTGAAGAGCTTTTTGCTGAGCTAAGAATAAACTTAGATAAACATCAAGATGAAGACTTAAAAAAAGCAGTCTGAAAGAACAAGCTATTTAGTAAAAATCAAATAGAAATGAAGCATTCACAAAGGAGAGCAGCTCTGCAGAGACAGACCTGGCAGTGCTGGCTGATCATAAACTGACCATGGGCAGCAACGTGGCCTCGTGGGCAAGAAGCCAATGGCAGCCTGGGGGCAGCCAGCAGAGTGTGGGCAGCAGGGCCAGGGAGGTTCTGCTCCCCCTCTGCTCTGCCAGAGCTGCTGAGGCCTCATCTGGAGTCCTGTGTCCAGTGCTGGGCTCCCCAGCT
>WBNH01004839.1:64276-93978 GCA_013401255.1 Urocolius indicus
CCTCACTCACTGCCACAGGGACACTGAGGGGCTGCAGCGTGGCCAGAGCCGGGCACAGAGCTGGGGAAGGGGCTGGAGCACAAGGGTGCTGGGGAGGGGCTGAGGGAATGAATGGGGGTGTTGAGCCTGGAGAAGAGGAGGCTGAGGGGAGACAGCAGCACTCTCTGACACTCCTTGACAGAAGATTGCAGCTGGTCAGTCTCTGCTGCCAAGTGATGAGTGACAGGAGAAGAGGAAAGAGGCTCTAGTTTTCCCAGAGAGGTTGAGATTGGAGCTGAGGCAGAACTGTTTCCCTGAGAGGGGTGTCAGCCCCTGTGCCAGGCTGCCCAGGGAGCTGGGGCAGTGCCCAGCCCTGGAGGGATCCCAAAGCTGTGGGGCTGAGGTGCTGAGGGCCAGGGGTCAGTGGTGGGCTTCCCAAGGGAGGGGAGGGCTGGGACTGCAGCAGCCTCAAGGGCTTTTCTAACACTAATGATCCAATGATTCATCTACTGCTGAGAGTGAAGCCTTCACTGACTCCTTTAAAATGAGGTGGCTCCTTGGTGCTAATGTCAGGAAAAGGAGCTAGAGGTCTGAACTCCTCAGAGTCCGGAGGGGAGAGCAAACATGACGCAAGCGTATGACGAGATCATGACCCTCAGCAGCAGGACTTACAGCACAACATCTGCTTTGGGCACAGACTTGTGTGGACACATGATGTCTGTGTGCAGATGCTGTAGATAAGAGCAGTGTCTGCCTGACAAAAAAAATCACAGTGAAGGTCAGCGGTGCGAGGGCAGGTTACGGGGGACAGCGGCTGCTGCACAGAGCAAACGGCAACTGCAACAGTGGAGATTACTTTAATGTGCAATCAATTTGATTACATGACACCATAAATAAAACACAATAATAGTACAAAAAAAACCCAGAAAATAGCTTTTCATCATTAACGATCCCCAAATGCTCGGTTTGTCTGAACATCTCTGGATAAACAGTGACACAAGTAACAAGAGGTGATGGTGAAGTGATTCCCAGAGCCATTAGCTGCTAAGAGAGGCTTTTTTTTTTTTGCCTATTTTCTGGCAGCTCTTGGGAAATTCTGGAACTCAGCCTGTTCCTTCAGGAAAAGCTGAGCCAGGATGTGATCTGCTGTCCCCTTGAAGTATTCGTTCATGCGGAGGGTTTCCAGCTGTGAAGGGAGAGGTGATGTGTTAAAAACAACCATTACATATATGACATCATTTTTTCCTCCATTATTAACAACATGGAGTATTAAAGTGTACAAGTAGATAACCAATGACAAGTCTCACACTGGGCTACCAAGGCCACTGGAGATGTGTTACTCTAGATAAAACACCCTTGCTTTAGAGCTCATCCAGTCCAACCCCCCTTGCAGAAGCAGCTCCCACTTAGATCAGTCACACAGGAATGTGTCCAGGTAGGTCTTGAAGCCCTCCAAGGAAGAAGCCTCCACACGCTCCCTGGGCAGCCTGGGCCAGGGCTCCCTCATCCTCTTATACGTAAATGGAACCGTTTGTGTTGCAGCTTCATCCCATCACCCTTTGTCCTGTTGCTAGATACCATTGAAAAAAGTGCTGCCCCAACCTCCTGACACCCACCATTTATATACTTGTCAATATTACTAAGCTCCCCCCTCAGTCTCCTCCAGACCAAACAGCCCCAGGTCCCGCAGCCTTTCCTCAGCAGGAAGATGCTCCAGTGCCCTGATCATCTTGCTGGCCCTGCACTGGCCTCTCTGCAGCAGTTCCCTGTCCCTCTGCAGCTGGGGAGCCCAGCGTTGGACACAGGACTCCAGATGAGGCCAAGGAAGTTATGACAAGACATACGAGCTTGTCACATCTTTCCACAGACCTTTGTCTTCCCTTCCCCCTCCCTTTCCTGAGTGTAGAGATTTGATAGGTGTTACATGCCAACCAGCCACACTGGAAGAGAATTTGCACTGGCACTGAACCAGACAGGCTCTCAGCATTTCTCTTGGAAGGTGTGTCCCAAAGCATAAAGCTGAACATTCTGTTACACCCCTTTCCCGTCCGAGCTCTCACCTGGTTTCCTGTACTGTAGGCCAGAATCAAAAGCAAATCTTCATCACACACACTCTTGATGTAATGCTGGGTACCAACCGGGAAAAATATGACATCTCCAATGCCAATGTTGAAGCTGGCAGTGACTCCAGAGAGGATAACTCCAACCTATTGCAAGCGAAGCAGCAATACTCAACAACAATTTCCACAGTGCTCTTACTGGATAAATGCACAGAGATGGTTCCAGCACTACTCTGAGATCAGTTGCTGTAGCACCAGCGTGTTCACTGAGGCTCCAGCAAGAGAGAGGGGTCCTAGGCTGGCTCTTGAGAAAAAACACAGTGTGGAGTCTCGTCACAACGTTAGAGCCCAGGTGTGATGGGGAAGGGCTGAGGGAATGGGAGTGTTCAGTCTGGAGAAGAGGAGACTGAGGGGAGATATGAGCACTCTCTGCAGCTCCCTGACAGGAGGCTGCAGTGAGCTGGGAGTCAGCCTCTGCTCCCAGGTAACGAGTAGCAGGACAAGAGGAAACGACCTCAAGTGGCACAGGGACAGGGGATTTAGATTGGAGATGAGGAAGAGTTTCTTCCCCCAAAGGCTGTCAAATTCTGTGCCAGGCTGCCCAGGGCAGTGGCGCAGTCCCCATCCCTGGAGGGATCCCAAAGCTGTGTAGCTGTGGGGATGAGGGACATGGGTTAGTAATGGCTGTTGCAGTGCTGGAGGAACAGTTGAACTCCAGGAGCTTAAAGGACTTTTCCAGCCTCAATGACTCCAACTCTAATTCTCATTCCAATGCCAATTCTAATAACTTCATCACAATTATCCCTGCACTTCAGATTTACATTTGTGAAAAACAAATAGTGAAATCCTGTACTCTTAAGTCTTAATACTCACTGAATTTGCTCTATTTATCTTTTCCTCTGAGGTACTAAATCAAAAGTACTGGCTTTTGTTTTTTGTTTTGTACTGCCAGCAGACAGGAGGGTGGTGGCTCCTGCCATGAGCACGTGTGCTTTTGCTGAACAAGTTAACAAGATGGGCAAATTCTGCTCTGTGTGTAACTCCACTGTGACCAGACAGATTTCCACGAATGCACCTGAGATCAAGACGTCGTGTGGAGAAGGAAAACATGGACACTGAAAGCTTTGTAAAACTGCTAACTGTAGGATTATTAATCAGTGCTGCAAACCACTTACTGGGTCTGTAATTGTTTTAGAGCCAAAGCTCCACTGACATATCCCTCACATTACCTGCCCACAGCCGCTGATGACATAACCCATCTCGTTAGCATTGAAGTGGAAATGAGGCTGCCCCAGTCCGTTGCTGGATATCCTGAGAGTTGCTAAGGTAAGGGTATTCTCGTGCTGGAAAGCAGAACAAAAACGGTCAGAAAACCACCTAGGTTGGTTATATCCCTGTTATACAGGACAGAGCAGTGCCCAGCCCACAGGAACTGCAGTCTGTGCCTGGAGTTCCATTAGCTGCAGCACCAACCTTGTTCAGGGACTCGCTGAAGATCTTCTCTGTGTCGTTCAGCCCGGTGGCATTCCTGCGGTAGCGAGCCCACTGGAAGGCTCCTCCCGGGAAAGGATATTCTGTCGACCCTAAAGCAAAGACAGGGAATGAACGTTTCCCATGGGGTTTGGTTAATGTGACTCTCTTTATCAGACAAATTCAAGTCATTGATAAAGGCCAGCCCCTGGAACTAAGAACGCCCAACTTAGCTTACCTATCTGTAGACAGATAATCATGCTGAAAAACTCTGTTTAGATTGGGTTTTCCATCCCAAATTGCTACAGCAAGCAATACACTCAAGGAACAAGCCACCTTTCAGTGTATTCCTTTGTGTTTATGGCACTGACCACAAGTCACATCATTACTTTGCAAAGTGCTGCCAACACAGAAGAATGTTTTGGCCTGAGGGCGAATAATTTTGTCACACATCCATTTTTCATGACCTCCCTCATCTATCTGGACTTATATGTGCCTTTTATAGTTTTTTTTTATAGATACACTATACACCTTATAAGTAAGATTTGCCAGCTGTGTTTATTAGGTGCTCACTGACAATCGCTAGATCCAGGCTGTACAGAGGGTCAATTGATACAGCTGTTGACAAACCAAACAGTGAATACGGTTCAATGTTGTTTATGAAGTTGCATTTGTAAAAGAAAAGGGAAGACATAATTAGCTATATGTTAAGGTGTTTATTCATTAATGTTTGATATGCAAATGTAAGGTCTTCTAAGCAGCTCAGCATCAGTGACTCTCAGGTCAAACTGCTGCAGGGCTTCCCCAGCCTCTGAGATTTTAATGAATGAAAAGTTTAGGTTAAGGTTATTGCTTAACTATAGCAGGGATCTGACCAGTCCTGGTGACAAACATGAGTAGAGAACCTGGAGATGGGAATTATTACTCTCTGCTGCATACTGTCACTCTGCTCTTGTATCTACTGTTGCAGATAGAAACAGTAAAGTCAAGAGAGTTCTTATTTCATCTCCTTAAATTCTCTGTATACTTTTAAACTCTTGTTTAAGAGAATCAATTACAGATCTCTTCCTCTCCCCTGCTGGAAATGCAGAGAGCTTACACACAAAGTCCCTGTGTGTGTACCTTTGAGGTTGTAGAAGTACTGCCACACCAGGTTGTCTGGAGACTGCACGTAGTTGGCACTTTGGACAAGCTCATCCAGGTTGGGTGGGAGATTGACTGCTTGATCTTCCACTTGTTTCTTGAAGGTTCTGATGAAGTTAACTCCACCTCGTGGCTGCAGGACACACAATGCACATTGAGATGACAGAGCCAGCACTCTGCTGTGCTTCTCACTGTCTTATTTTCCCTTCCAGCTTGGGAAGTGTGGAGGATCCTCCATGAACCGGGCATGAATGTGGAGAGTGAAGGAGAAAATGTTTGTTGGACAGAGCATCATCATTTATTTCTCCTCGTGTGTAAAGGGACACAGCGTTACACAAAGGACATGTGTACACCCTTCCACAACTGATGGGACTAAAGGGAATGGTTGAGGTAAGGAGGATCCTCTCCATAAAATATATCCAGAGAGCCTGGGCTGCCAAGTTAATATGTGGAAGCATAGAGAGAGGCTGGGTAGCCTGCCGTACAGACCTGTAATGCTCTAGCTGCTATATCCTCTGGGGTAGAGAAGAAGGCATCATCTACATCCAAAGTCTGAAGTTCTTCGTGTGTTGTGAAAAACAGCAAGAACAAGCAGTCTTCTGACCCTACATTCTTTATCCAATGCACAGTGTTTCTAGGGAAGAAGATGACTTGGCCGGCTGTGACGTTGTAGGTGGTGACCATGCCGTTATCTGCCCCTATTACTCCAATCCAGGCAGAACCCTGTAACAAAAGCAGAACTCAACAGTCCACGTGGAACTCTTCTCATTTAACCCATATGGGACAAATCAATAATTCAAATGACCTAAAGGAGAAAAAAACCACCCCAGATCCTGATGCACTGTCTAAGGAGACTTTTTGAACTTAAATACAGAACAGCTTTTTAAGTGACAAAAGTTTTAGGAAGGTGAAGGAACTCATGACAAAGTCACACTGCTTAGGCCATTTCTTATTATAAAGGCTGTGAACAGCTTTGGGCCAGCACTTGCTGGAGACAGAAACAGCTGTTTGGTCATATTATCAAAGTAAGTCTAACTATTCTTGGAAATAAATGAATGGTTGAGGTATATCTAGGCACCTATGCTTGCAAAGAAAGACCAGCTTGTTTTCAACTTAATATGCTATCTTGGGTTCCTCATGGGGAGCTTTTATTGATTCTCTCTTTCATTTCCTTCATTTTTGAAGACTTGGAATTTGACACTCAAGTGAGATAGAGCAAAACCTTTTCAAAGAAGATTTACTGAGGGGGAAAGGGAGGGGTATTCAGCCTAGGAAAGAAAAGGCTGTATGGCAACAAAACAGTCTTCCACACCTAAAAAGCTGTGAGAAAGAAAGATGATCTGAGAGTCTCCACAGCCATTGGAGATAAACAAGGACAAATTAGGACTTTTAGATAGTGGGTTTTTTTTTTTTTTTGTTTCAATGAACAAAAGTGTGGCTTGTGTACCAGCACAAACTTTCCAATGGTTTGTGTGGTGAAACATGGGAGGCTTCTGATCCAAACCCCCTGCAGAAGCAAGTCCACCTAGATCAGGTTGCTTTAATCATTGTAACCACATGGATAAGCACACAAAATCCTGTAACTTTCAGGTATCCTAAGTCTCTGCTACTTCAGTGGAATCTGTCGCAAGTGACAACATTAAACAGCCCATTTCAAGCATTTCCATTTGAAAACATTACTTCAAACAAGAAAACTAATGTCGTGCATCAATCAATGACAATTCTGCTTGTATTACCTATTACCATTTGTAGATCACGTAGATCATAGAATCACAGAATGGCAGGGTTGGAAGGGACCTTTAGAGATCATCCAGTCCAACTCCCCTGCAGAAGCAACTCCCACTTAGATCAGGTGGCATAGGAACATGTCCAGGTGGGTCTTGAAGACCTCCAAGGAAGGAGCCTCCACAACCCCTCTGGGCAGCCTGGGCCAGGGCTCCCTCACCCTCACAGTAAAATAGCTTTTTCTTATATTTAAATGGACTGTTTTCTGTTTCAACTTCATCCCATCACCTCTTGTCCTGTTGCCAGATACCATAGAAACAAGTGCTGCCCCAACCTCCTGACAAACACCAGTGAGAGATTTGTCAGTGTCAATGAGCTCCCCCCTCAATCTCCTCTTCTCCAGACTAAACAGTCCCAGGTCCTGCAGCCTTTCCTCAGCAGGAAGATGCTCCAGTGCCCTGAGCATCTTGGTGGCCCTGCACTGGCCTCTCTGCAGCAGTTCTCTGTCCCTCCAGATGCAATTGTTTTTCACATATGTGCTTCTATACACACAACATGCTTCGAAGTGCAAAACCAACTGAAATAATCAGGTCCTACCTGCAGCAGGTAGCCGTGTTCGTTGGCATTAAAATGCCAGTGGGGAGCCCGAAGCCCTTTGCTTTTGATCCGTAAGGTCCCAAAAGTCATTTGGGAGCGATGGTTGTTGATGCTTTGTCCAAATTCCATTTCTTCATCATTTTGATATTCATTTGCGTCCTTCCTGAATCTTGCCCATTGAATTTCCCCCCCTGGGTAGCTGTATACCTGTAAAGTTCATGGCAGGGGAGCACTGTGTTAATTGTGGATGGTGTTGATCAGACAGAAAATATCTCAGGTGTTCTCACTCTCTCTCTCTCTCTCTCTCACACTCTTGGAGTTCCCAGTGAGTATTCTCTCTGTGTGTGTTTCAGTCACTTTTCACAACCATTTATATGCTTTCTAATTCTTTCTCTGTTGTGTTCTTTCCACAAATGAGAGATAAGTAATGATGTTAAAAAGACCCCTACCCGTTCCTCTTCTTTTGATGTCATCCTTGATTTCTAATTTGGGAAATCGGTTACATATATGCTCACTCATATCCAAAACATTCAGAACATTTCCTAAGACACTTTCTTGAGTTCCTACAGTTGCAAACTATTTGCACCTGAAGCCAATGCCTTCGCCAATATGTGTGCTGCCTCTAGGATACGCTTTGTGCTTGCAAGAATCACCTTGCACTGAGGCAGGGCACACTAGAAATGTTGCTCTCCTCTTTTGACAGCATTCCTAAACACCATTTTTGTTTAAATGCATTATATATATTAAATCTAAGATGAAAAGGCACCAGAATGGCTGTTTTCATTTGAAAGTTCCTTATCATCTAATGTGGCTTTTCCCCTCTTGTGCTGAAAAGCAAGAGTTAATCAGGAATTGGGTTTTATACAAAGGCATGTTGAGAAGATGGGGTATGTCTTTAGAGTTCGCTCAAACAAGACATTTCTGTAAGCATCAAAAAACACCTAAACAAAACCTACACAATCCCTAGGGCTTCATTATATTGTCCATTAGTTCACTGTAGCTCACTGAAACAAGACCACAGGGCTCATTTTTACTGCGACATACCAAGTTGTTTGAATCCGGTCCTGAGAAAGGAGAAGTTCGTGTGCTGCTCAGCTTACTTCAAAAATCTGATCTTTCTGGGTTTGTTTCTCAAGATTCCATGCTCTTTAATTTCAGAATGAAAAGGTTGCCTTGCCTTACAAGCCTGATTTGTTAGAGCCATTATTTAGCTCTCTCAGAGGTGACCCACACCACTTCCAACGTCTCTCATGGAGAGGAAAGCCATCAGGGAGTTTGTGTGCCTCCCCGTGGATTACATAAGAAGCCCAGGGTAACAAGTTTAGCCTGATCACCTAACATTTAAACAGTTAGGTGAAATTAATTCATTGCATTTCCTTGTATGACACTAGAATGTTATTGCACAAGGTGAGTAGTTTACCTTCGATTTCCTCAGGTGATACAGGAACTGGAACTTGTTATCCACACTTTTTTCATCTGGTTTTGGGGAAGCTGCACCATTGTCTTTGGCATCTGTCTGTTTTATATAGGCAGGATTCTTCACATAGACCAAGGACAGGACCAGCACTCCCACTGCAGTGGTGATTACACAGGCCAACAAGCAAACTAGAAAGACTTTCATTAGGGACCAGCTGCCCTTTCTTTCCTGAAATTGATAAAAAGAACACCCCCACCGAAAAAAAAGTGGAGTTAGATAGATCTAACACACAGGAGAAAGTCTGTGACAGTCCTTTTCCAGCCACAGCAGTGTATCTTTCAGAAGCACAGGTATAGCTAAATTACTGTGCCAGTCTGGGAAAACCTTAGGGAGGTTGTTATCAGATCGTTGCTGCTCTTTTGTTATTTTATCAAGTAAAATCACCTCTTCCTCATCCTGAAGTCTGAGTTTCTAATCAATGTCACACATGCTGAAGACCTGCGGGGTCAACTCAGGGCAAAGCTTCATCTCTGGGGCAGAAACATTGCCTTTGCTTCAGGTCACATCCCACGTGGCCCAGCTGCCTGGCAGTGGAGAAGAGAGGCCAGAATGGCGATGTTTCATCTGTACTAACTGCTCTAGGCATTACTTCTTTACTGATTATGTCCTTTGTGGACACTTAGGTGTGTAGAGGAGGGTGTAGGGAGGAAGCAGAAGCACACAAGTTCTTCACAGAAGGAGGCCATGGTACTTTGTGGCACCTTGAAGCATCACCTTGGTGAAAATGCTCAGTGTTTCCTGACCCTTAACCTGATTTGCTGCTGAAGTTGCAGCTTCAGATGAGTAGAGATTGCATACTCTGGCCCAGATGTTAAAACTCAATTGACTATGGGTGCACAGCTTGGTCTGCCTTTACAAGCCTGACTTTCAGCCAGTGAGTGCTTGAAAATAAGGCATGGATGTTGATTTCCTAAGGTGGACAATCAGAAACAAAAGAAATACTTTAACATTTTAACAAAATGATCTTTCTCATGACAAAAGCTTCCCACAAATACATCCTCTTGCCAGCGCAGAAGTTTAAATGACTCCCTTTCTACAGCCCATGTTCAATTAAATATCCCAACAGCAGTGCTCAGACCACAGACTCTCATCAGAGAACGAGGCTTTATAGTTGAATGCATCTGAAATCCTCGTTTCCCAGTTTTGAAGGGCCTTTAATTTACAGCAGTGGCACCGTTTCAGTAAGTTGAAACTGATGTTGAAAGAGGGATGTACACATTAAGTAAGGATAACTAACACAGGACGTTCGCCCTCAGCACAGCTGTGTGCAGTGAGCTGGGCTGGGAGAAGGTCACAACAAATTGGTACTCAGTTTATAGCTGAGAAGCGTCACTGTGCAGGCTGCAAAGTAACGGGTTATGAGCAACGCACCGACTCTTATTGCATGGAGTTAGTTCAAACCTCAAGGAGCAAAAACTTTAATGGGAAAATTACAGAGAATTACAGAATTACTTTTCTCCAGAGAGGAAAAAAAATAAAAAGAAGAGAGAGATGAAACTGTTCCAATGTGTGACTCTGAGGAGATGCTCTACGTTACCACAAAACGAGCTTTTAAGTAGCTCTTTCTGTTAAAATCAATGGGCAATCCAGTAGTTAGGAGATAAAGAATTTAGCTATTAACTTAAGTGGGGCCAGGGAGTTATGTCTCACAGTTCAGATCTTGCACACAGAGCTGTGCATTTTGGGACCTCGAAGCCCTCTGCAGCTTTTATTTTCTTCAGGACCTTCTCAATGGCACAGGATTAGGTCATATTACAAAGTAAGGTTTTAATATTCAGACTGGCTCTCTTAGTAATGTTTTGATAGCACTGTAAAAGAGAATGGCTAGTACCTCTCTCTGTGGCCACTCTTTGCCTTTCGAAGGGCTTCGTATGTTCTCTCCGTGCATTTCAAACGCCTGGTTGTCCATTTGTTACAGCTGGGACGGGTTAAGTCCACAGAAGAGAAGAAGAAAACACAGAAACGGAAGAATGTTAATTCCAATATGTGCTCAGGTCAGTGACAGAGTCCAGGGAAGTGACTCATCTCCTTCTGTGTAGTAACGGTGGTATTTAATGCAGTACTGCTGGGCAGAAATGTGATTCATCGCAAAATCTCTTCTTCACTAAACTACAGCAGAAAGGCCTGACAATTTCCACCTCCAGATTTAACATTATTCATGTGTCACATGAACCCCGTGCACCCCAAGACACAATATGACAATGAGACAGAGCCTGAACCATTAAACACTCCCAGCAGAGGTCATGTAGTGCCTTCACCTATGCTAAGGACATCATACATTTGGATTACAGCTTTGGCTCATTGTGTAATCCTACTTTTACGACCACAAAAACGGTTGAGGTTCCATAACTTCTTTGGCAACCCGTTTCCCTGCTTACACATTGTTATAGTTAAAAAGGTTTTCACAAGCCAAAATCACTCTTGCTGCAACAGAACTGTCACATTTTACCCTCCCGCAATGGCTCTGGCTGCATGGGAGATGCCCTACTTGGTGAGAACAACAGGACACCCAGCTCAGCAACTTTTCTCTGACAAGACCTTAGGGAACCATAGGGGAAGGCATAGCCTGGCTGCTCTTTCCAGGTTACACCTTTCATACTTCAGAAGCACACGTAAATGCTGGATGAGAGACGCTAGAGAGAATAACCGTTTAGAGTTCACTCTATAAAAAACGCCACACGGACAAAGCCTTTCCTGAACCTGCTGACACTCCTCAGTTTACAGCTTGCTGGTTAAAGCAAAGAACACTTCTCAGTCGTCAGCAGATGTCCTCTTTTGTGCCTCTTACACTCGTGTTTTGTGGGATTTGAGCAACAGCCAGCACGTTTCCCCCTCTGAGCTGAAGGTCCCAGCCTTTTTAGTCTCTCTCTGATGGGCAGCTCTTCCACCTCCACGATCATTCACTCTTCTCTAGATCTTTTCTAGCTCCTCTGCACTACCAAAATGAAGGCCAGCAATGGGCTTTGTTGAATAACTACTCTCCAAATACTGCTTTCCACCCGCCCAAAAATAACTTCATATAGTCTACGATTCCCTGTTTTGAGGCACACAAGTGTCAAACGTTGCTGCCCAGACAGGAAAATGAAACTACCTTTGCGTAACATACAGTGTTTGCAATGGCCTCTCTGTTGGGTGGTTTTTCCCCCCACCCCTATTTCCTTTATATATTCCGTGTTTGCTTATATGTGTCAGAACTTAACTGAGGTTAAGCTCATTGCCCTGTAATTCTTTGATGTTTAGCTGACCTTCTGTTTAACATTCCTCAGCCAGACCCTTGAGGGACCGCACCACGTTGCAGCCGTTATGGGTTCGGCCGTTTCCCTGGGGGCTGTGTTGGTGCCTGTAGGTGTAGCACCTCCACCACAGGCACTTTGCATAAGAGCTACCAGTCATGCTTGCCCTGTCGAAATCTGAGCTTTATCCCCCTCCCGTTGCTGCTGATGCTTTAACGTTGTGCCTTCACTGACATCACTTGATTACCCTCTGCGGGAAGGCTGTGGACCCCATTTTCTCCTTCTCCTTACACTGGTAAGAGACTTATCATTTACTATCACAATCAATGGGT
Source organism: Urocolius indicus (assembly GCA_013401255.1). Classification (NCBI taxonomy): domain Eukaryota; kingdom Metazoa; phylum Chordata; class Aves; order Coliiformes; family Coliidae; genus Urocolius; species Urocolius indicus. The sequence continues at coordinate 76,293 of WBNH01004839.1, forward strand.
TATTTTATTATCTTTGACAGCTTACCCCCCTAATCACTCCTTTTTTGTGCTTTGGACTTCACAAAAAGCACAAAAGTCCAGGATGACTCATCTTTAGGGACAATTCTAGTTGTTTCTGTTACACTTCCTTCTTAAAGACCATCGAGGACTACAAGGTATATTACATCTATTTTCCCTGTTCTGTTTCAGGCTATCCTGCAATTAGACCTTAAGTGTTTGTGTTTTTATGAACTGCCAAACCACTGAGCACCTTTCCCTCTAGGCTTTTCTTTCACAGGATTTTTTTCAAGCAGATCTTTTGTTTTTCTTGTAGTGGCCCTCTTTCCCCCTCCCCCCTACCTTTTCTTCCTCTTTTCCGTTCTGAAATCCTCGACAACGTTGAAGAAAAGTAAGAAAATTATTGCACTGACCTTCACCTCCTGAACCAAAACCTGACACCATCCCAACCTGCAAAGTAGGGTTTGTAGGCTATTACAGAAATACCCTATAATCGATTTATTTCCCCCAACAAATATTTGGTTAACTTTTATCTCCTCAAGGCAAATTAACCTGACAGTTGTTTACAAAAATGTTCAGTCCCATCCTTCTTGGTTCTGTGGGTTTGATGGGTCCTCACTATAACAGCACTCGGGCTTTTTTCTCCTTTGATTATCATAAAGTGAATTTTAACAGGTTACCTTCCTCTGGACTTCAATACAAAGGGAAATGTTCACAGAGAAACGTAACTTCCCTCCCTTTTTCTTCAGGAGCTGCTTTCATTTCTCTGTCTGTATTCATTCATTAACAAACGAAATGTCTCACTGAACAAACAACTTTGTGCAGAGCCTTGTACACTCTTCCTTTTAGCCTACGCTACTGGAGACATCTTAAACGTGAAGCAGACATATTCACTATTCTCTTTTCCATATTGCTTCAGTCACTGTGATAAAAAACCCTCTCTTCACAGTTACTACGTCTCTGGTCACCTCTGCACTGAATACACTCACATTCTTTCATCACCAGTCCCCATGAATTCTAGTTTATAGCCTTCTTTCTTAACTTTGGAAGCCTAAACTTACAAAGGCACTTGTTTTTCCTTATGAGATAGAGCCCATCTCTCCTCAAGCAATCCTTTCTTTTCTGCTCTGGAAGATCTGTGAAAGCTCAGCTACTCAAATTGGCAAAAGCAGCATCAAGTCAATTAAAATTAATGACAGGATATTCACATTTCCCTCTGAACAGCAATTGTCTCTGCGCAGTGAGAGACCTATCAACTGTAAAGTTGACCAAACACTCTGAGAAAGGACACAAAAAATGAAAAAGAAACCCCTGGACAGATTACAGAATCCATAATCAACAAGAATATGCATCCTGATTCTCAAGGGTTTCACCATTCCAGGTACTTTATGGTATGTGACAATCCACGAGCATCTCACTGCTCTGGCAGTTGTCAGTTAAACAGGACAAGAAAGAACAAGTTGATAATAAGCGACCATGAGGTTAGTAGCTTTTCAGATCCTCCTTTTCAGACTAGATCAGGTACAATTTCCAGCCAAATTAACCCTCTACTCGCAGCACTGGTAGTCTTGATGACACCTGGAGCCTGAAATTAAACCCTCCTACACTAGCATCTTCTTCTATCAGTGTGAATACAGCGACACAGAGAGATTTGCTAATGGAAAGGGACTGCTAGGAAAAGGTAACTGCAGCATACAGTAATTCCACCTCAACACCAAGATCACATTGGACCCTCTCATTAAGCCTTTAAAGGGCTCCAACCTCCAAGACAGAAACCCCATCCATTACCCTCCCACCACACCAAGCCACAGTCTTACCACAGATGGGATCTTCACAAAATTTAGCAGACCAATCCTTGTCTTCATCAAAGCCCTTACTTCCCTCAGCTCCCTTTTACTGATATATATACATACACTGTAATTGAGGAAGTGCCCTCATAAAAGATTTCCTGTATATGCAAATACAGAGGGTCACAAATACTTGTATACATCCTTAGAAATCACCTCCTGGAACTTGCTGAGGAGTGGTGGCCTCCCTTTTACGTGGTCCTGCTATTTTTAGTATTTCCTCCACATCCAAGCCTCTGACTTGTGTCTCCTGCTGACACTACAGAAGAACACAGTTCAATAAAACTCCTTCCTCCCCAGTTGATATTACAGAATCACAGAATGTTAAGGGCTGGAAGGGACCTGGAAAGCTCATCCAGTGCAACCCCCCTGCCAGAGCAGCAGCACCTAGAGCAGGGCACACAGGAACTCATCCAGCTGGGGTTGAATGTCTCCAGAGAAGGAGCCTCCACAGCCCATCTGGGCAGCCCCTGCCAGGGCTCCCTCACCTCAACAGGGAACAAATTCCTCCTTGTGTTGCTTTGGAACCTCTTCTGTTCCAGCTTGTGCCCATTGCCCCTTGCCCTATCACTGGACATCATTGAGAAGAGTCTGGGTCAAATCCCTCTCCAAAAAACTCTTTAATAACCATGAAAATCTTCATAGCCTTTTAAAAATTATCTGCATGTGAATCCAGCTGTCACCACTTACTGACTAACGCTGCTTTATTGGTATTTTTATGTTATCCTATTCTTACTTGAATTTGTTTACAAGTAGAAACTGTCACTCGTTTGTTGCTTAGTTTCATATCTAAGGTACTTTCCTCTTGAGCAGTACAATACCTCACACATGGACCTTATCCATGATCAAAGCCTTTCATTGCTGGCCAATAGAAAAAGTTAGTAAATATGAATATTTGATAATGTCAATGATACATTTAGTTGTTACCTTGGTCTGTGTGCCATAAAGTCTGAGGTGTGCTGAAATTTTCCATCAGAGTAAATTAAACTGACAAAGGAGAAATATCTGGAGGCTAATAGGCCAAGAAGGCCAAGGGCATCCTGGCTGGGATCAGCAGTGGGGTGGCAGCAGGAGCAGGGCAGGGACTGTCCCCTGTGCTGGGCCCTGGGGGGCTGCAGCTCCAGGGTTGTGTCAGTGCTGGGCCACTCACTCACTGCCACAGGGACACTGAGGGGCTGCAGCGTGGCCAGAGCCGGGCACTGAGCTGGGGAAGGGGCTGGAGCACAAGGTTGCTGGGGAGGGGCTGAGGGAATGAATGGGAGTGTTGAGCCTGGAGAAGAGGAGGCTGAGGGCAGACAGCAGCACTCTCTGCAGCTCCCTGACAAGATACTGATGTGTTACTGTGGTACTGATGTGTGTCTCTTGACAAGACAAGAGGAAAGGGGCTCAATTTGCCCCAGGGAAGGTTGAGATTGGAGCTGAGACAGAACTTCTTTGCTGAGAGGGTTGTCAAGCCCTGTCTCAGCCTGCCTAGGGAAGGAGGGGGAGTCCCCAGCCCCACAGTCCTACAGCTACTGCAAAGCTGTGTGGCTTAGGGCCATGGGCTAGCGGTGGGCTTGGCAGGGCTTGAACTCAATCTTATATGTCTTTTTCAACCAAAACATATCTATGATTCTAATTTAAAAACCCCTCCAAAATATGAGGAACCTCAAGCACAGTCTGGCAGGGGGATTGTCCAAGGGGGAACAAATGAAAAAGACTCATAAATAGTGAACAAAGTCTGCCCTGACATCAAGGGAAGTGCTAAGGGAGCTTCACGTTTATTCCATGCACCCCTGCAAACAGGACACAAGAGGAGTAGGTACAACCTCTGAAGTATGCTCAGAGCATCAAGTCTTATTTTGAGTCCACCCTGCTTGTACTACTAGCACTCCTAGGCGCATCTGTTTACCTGGTTGGATTAAGCTGCCCTTCAACTGTGAGCTCTGTAGGCACAAGCCCCCTCAGAAACAGGAGAGCTGGAGTAGTTTAGGAAGTGCCACACTACCTGCTTGGAGTCTGAGTTGTACTAGTTCAAACAACTCAGCATGTACCCACTGTGACTGCCTACACACAGCACCCAGAGCAGAGCACATCCACTGTGATCCACTCAGACATGTGATGTCAGCGAGAAACCATCATCTTTCCTGCACACCTGAATTGCTCTGATAAAATGACCCTTGTCTTAGTACAGGCAACAGCTACACCCACAGCATCAGTTGGTTTGTACATTCCTTTCAGCAACGCAATGGTTTATGAAAGCTTCTGCAACAGAAGTAACTTCATTTTCTGTGCTGCTTCCCATGTTCTCATGATGTCATGACAGCCATAAAATGCATTTATCTATTGTTATCTTTCTACTTACTAATTCTTACCAGGAAGATGGGGAAAAACGCATAGACGATCTTCCTTCTACGTTTTCTCCTGGTTTCTGTTTCATTTCTCAGAATCAGTGCATGTTCTGGTCCCTGCTCTCTCTCAGGTACCTGTAACTATCCAGACCAAAAGGAAACAGCTCACTAGAAAGGGATGTTGGCAGACACACTTTGTTTACTGACAGCATGAAATGCTAGGCTGCATTCTGTGAGCCTCACAAGAGGCAGTAAAGGCTTCTTTCAAAATGTTCTGCCAACACTTTTCAACTCACAGCTCAAATGACTGCTTACAGCTTTTCTCTTTGTCTCTCAACTCGCTGTTTGCAAAGGGGCTAAGTCCTACTCCTCTCTCCCTTGCACAGGTTTCAGCCCTTATCAGTGGCTTTCACAAGCTAATTCTGTTAATTATGGTGCCAAAAACATGCAAGTTCTATTGCTTCTCTGCCGATTCAGGCCCAATGAAGGATTTTGTGTGCTCTAAAGCTAAGGACAAAGCCAAGGAAAAACGAAAGGGAGGACTTCCCAGTAAGAGACAACCAGCTGGTGGAGCAGTCCAGCTGAAACACCTTCTGGGCTCCAAAACGGGACACTTCCCAAGGAGAACCTTCTCTCTCCAAACAGCCAAGCTTGACTAGAAGGTGAAAGGGGGACAGTTCCCAAAGGGTTCTGACTCTTTTTGATACAACACATTTGGCAAGTTTGTGTTCAGGGAAGAAGCAGCACCCCATTACACCAACTCAAGTCCTGTTAGAGAGAACGGCCCTGGGATCATTTTGCAATCACTCTGTTGCTAAAACCTTACTGCTTAACTTGACACATGATGCTGAGCTCTTGCTGACAGGCTGTGTAAAGAAGCAGTGTCTGGAACTGGAGAAGTAGTTGGGGTTTTCGTAAGTTTTTATAAGCACAGGAGAGATGCTTCCATGAAGACATCCACGTTGTTTTAATCAAATACTCTTTGCAAAGTGCTGTCTCTTGTCACATATTGTTAGATCTTGCAGGAAACACAAGAACACTCATTTAAGCTTTGAAGTAATTAGTGAGAAATACCGCACACAACATTTTTGAGAAGTTCCTTGCAGTTCCTTGGGTTTCAAAACAGTTTTGAGCAGTGGTGAGGCTGAGAAACTGTTGAAGCTATACAACATTAACATATTCCTAGGTATCAGCTTCCCAGGTTACTGATTTTCTCCTTGTTCATCTTCACGATCATCAGTTTGCTCTTGTGGGTTACTGTAGTCCTCAGCAAGGCTTTTAACACGTGACAAATGACGTAAAGCCCTGGGTTAAGAGAAAGGAAAACTTCAGCAATGACTTAGACGTTACTATTTACATTTAACACAAACACTGGTTCCTTACAAACAGCTGAGTGGTATCAGGCAAAGTTCACATCTCTGTAACTGCTCCACTCGTTTTTGTTTTAAGGATTATAAAAGACATTAAGGAGCATTTTTAAAATTACAATAAAACACTTTTGGAATGGAAATTTTAGACACCTCTATTCTCAAACGCAGGTTCTCCCCCATACACAGTTTCTAATAGGTTAGTACAGAATGGGGAGTTAGCACAGTAAGTTAAACTCCACCAAGCAGCATGTCATAAAACAGCACCCCAATACTGAACTTTACTGTACTCATCTACATTTTAAAAAGCTTTAATTGTACATTACAGCATGAAACCACACTGCAGCACTGAGTTTTGCTTCAACAAAGCTAGAGCATAAAAACTTCCAAAGCTAGAACATAACAACAAGCTGGAACAGAAGAGGTTCCAAAGCAACACAAGGAGGAATTTGTTCCCTGTTGAGGTGAGGGAGCCCTGACAGGGGCTGCCCAGATGGGCTGTGGAGGCTCCTTCTCTGGAGACATTCAACCCCAGCTGGATGAGTTCCTGTGTGCCCTGCTCTAGGTGCTGCTGCTCTGGCAGGGGGGTTGTACTGGATGAGCTTTCCAGGTCCCTTCCAGCCCTTGAGATTCTGTCATTCTGTGAAATGTCCTACACAACACAACTCTTTTTTCCCCTCTATCTTTTCTCAAACTTATTATTTCTTTAGCCACCTATAAGTGTTCGGTGGGACTATGCTGGTTTCATTAAGGAAATATGTTTCCTAGCAATTATCTTCTCTACTGTAGCGTGAAAAGTTAAGAAAACATTTTGTCCCATACTACAAAGTTCTGCAAGCCTGATTATGTTAAAATCCATCCACATGCAGCAACAATTTATTGATATAGAAAAAACACAACAGGCTGCCCAGGGACGATGTGGAGGCTCCTTCCTTGGAGGGCTTCAAAACCCACCTGGACACGTTCCTGTGTGACCTGATCTAGGTGGGAGCTGCTTCTGCAGGGGGGTTGGACTGGATGAGCTCTGAAGGTCTCTTCCACCCCCAAACATTCTGTGATTCTATTATTCTTGTACCATTACATATTATTTACACAGCAGATCTCTGCCACTGTTCACTGGACTCTTCTCTGCTCTGTGAACATCCATGATTTTAATGATTTTATGGCTTATTCTTAACCAAGCTTTGAGATGACAACTCTCTGAGGTAATTCAGCATTCCTTTGCTGTCCTTCCTGAAAACAGTGAAAAGTCAGAACACCAACGGGCACTTACTTCTGAATAGAAATAGCAAGAGGGATTATGTCGCTGTCACACAGTTTAAATCTAGCCCCCATCTCTTCAGAAAGCTTAAGAAAACAAACAAACAAACAAACAAACAGTGTTAACTGACAGAAGGGGCAGGGACACAAAGTTTTTTGCAGCACTTCACATTGGAAATTGTTGCCAACAACTTTAGAGCATCATAAAACAATCCAGGTTGGGTGGGACAGCAGAGAGTGTCCTCTGCTCAAAGCAGAAGCAGCTGTGAGATTACTGCAGGTTGCTTGGGCCTTTACCCAGTCAAATCTTGAAAACTTCCCAGGACAGAGATTGCACCATCTCTCTTGAACAACTGCTTAACCATCTTCAAGGTTAATAACCTTCTCCCATTGTCCAGTATGAACATCCTGATTTGGTTTATACCTGTTTCTCATCCTTACACTCTCTGCCACCATGAAGACCTTGGCTCCATCTTTTTGATACCCTCCTCATAGGTGTAGGAAGACTTCTGTGAGGTCCCCCAACACCTCCTGTTCTCCAGCCTGAACCTGGCCAATTCTCTCAGCTTCCTTCCCAAAACAAGTGCCCTGACCCCCAACCACTTCCACGGGCTTATTGAAGCCTCCTCTGAAGAGAGGGGAGGTTCTGCTGCTCCTCCTTTGCTGCCAGTGCTCATGTTCAGCCCATACCTTAGTTGGGCCTTTTCAACAGAGCAGCTTCCTAGCCAGGCAGTCTCCTGCCTGTGTGGCTGTGAGAGTTTCTTCCTTCCCTGATGTCAGGCTTTGTATTTGCCCCTGTTGAACCTCTTGAGGTTTCTGTTGGCCCATACCCCCAGCACGGCTGACTCAGATATCTAAGGAGCACTTCACAGAATCACAGAGTGGTGGGGGTTGGAAGGGACCTTTAAAGATCATTCAGTTCAACCCCCTGCAGAAGCAGCTCCCACCTAGATCAGGTCACACAGGAACGTGTCCAGGTGGGTCTTGAAGCCCCCCCAAGGAAGGAGCCTCCACACCCTCCCTGGGCAGCCTGGGCCAGGGCTCCCTCACCTCACAGGGCAAATTTTTCCTTATGTTTCAATGGAACTGTTTGTGTTCCAGCTTCATCCCATCACCCCTTGTCCTGCTGCTGGATACAAGAGAAAAAAAGGATGTCCCCAACTTTCATTCACTAGGACAACATGGGACATAGGGTTTAGGAACCACATGCAAGCAACACTATGAAAAAGCTAAAAAGATATCATGAAGTCTATGAAGCCATTCTGAAACCCTAGTGCCAAAAACACCAACTCACTGATGCCAGAGGAGGCAAGGAAAGAGCACTACAGGATTGGCACGTCTCTCTGCTGAGGAAAGGCTGCGGGACCTGGGGCTGTTCAGCCTGAAGAACAGAAGGCTGAGGGGAGCCCTTATCAGTGCTGAAAAATACCTAAAGGCCAGATGTCAAGAGGATGGGGCCAGTGATTGTTCTATGATGGCCAGTGTCAGGACAAGGGCTAACGGGCACAGGCTGTATCACAGGCAGTGCCACTGGCGCAGGAGGAGAATCTCCTTTGGTGCTGAGGTGAGGGAGCCCTGGCCCAGGCTGCCCAGGGAGGGTGTGGAGGCTCCTTCTCGGGAGGTTTCTAAACCCACCTGAACACGTTCCTGTGGCCCCTGAGTGAGGGGAACCTGCTTTAGCAGGGGCTGGGGCTGGGTGAGCTCTGCAGGACCCTTCCAATCCCCATTAGTCTGAGATTCTGCGATATGAGAACGTCTAGCTTTTAAAAAAAAAAATGTGGTGCACGTCCCTGAACTTTGAGAATTAACGTGGATATTCTCAGGGGCCAACTTTCTCCAGCACACATGTGCTGTTGCAGCAGCAGAAGAGATGCCCAGTGCCGCCACCTCCCGGCTCAGCGCCGCAGCTTCCCACAGCCTGTCAGCAAAAAAAACCCCGAATACTCACTTCTTCAAACCTTTCCTCTTGCTCAGCAGTTTCACTTTGGCTTAAACTTCCATGAAGTGAATGAAGTTTAAACAACATTAGCGTCAAAGCTTCAAGGGGTCTGTGACCAAAGGCACCCAGAAAAAGTGCTTTCCTAAACCAAAAACACAAAGGATTGGTTCACACTCCCAGGCGTGCAACAAAACTTCACATTGTTTCAGGGAAACTTCAAAAAGGCAAATCTCTGTGAGTGTTTCCCCCTCTACTTGATCTTTAAGGGTCTGTTTATAAATGGTACACGTGTGATGCTACACGAGCTCATCACAATTCATGCTGCTGTATGGTCAGTGAAGTAAATACTGTAAATACATCGTGAGGAAGATGTGGAGCAACACAGAAAGGTCTCAGCCCTGGCATGGGTGAAATAACTCAAGAACACTGTCAGTTCTTGTAATCCTACGACAGCAGTGCTGGAACGTGTTTCAACATTTCGTAACTGACAGAGCAAGTAAGCTTCCTTAATGATAAACACAGTTTTATCCCTGTAATTAGCATCTGTGTGATCACTGCTCATTCTGTTATCAGAAAAGCAAACTAACCCATGGTGACAGAAAGATGTGGATAATCTAGAGATACTTCTGTCTAGAAATATCTGACAATTGAGCAGAACCAAGAGAACAGGTACCACAGAGGACGAAATTCATTGAAACACCGTTCAGACAGAGTAACTTCAATTATTCCTGCACGTCCTTAAGGTTCTCTGTCAATTAACTCCTTGGAGAATCAGAAGAATGTGCCACAGTGCAAGAGCTTAGAGTACTGCCCTGCTTGCTACAGGATGGGAAACCAGAATCTTAGAGCAGCTAAGATTCAAGGACAACAGGGGCAGAAGGTAAAAGAAACATAACAATACCTAAATTCATTCATCTAGATCCCTGGGCTCAGTGCTCATCTCCTTAGCTAAGGAAGGGTTCATGTAATCATAATGAAAGACTGAAGAATATTAAAGCTGCCAAGAAGGCAATTAATATGTAGGAATGGGAATAAAATAATGAATAATCAACAGAGTAAATTCAACCCATGATCCGATTCAACAGCATAAGTAATGAGAAGTGTATTACTTAACACACCTCTTGAGCTTGACTTACACCCAACAGTACATCAGCCAGGCTGGGAGGTTAGTGGTATTTAATACACCGCTAACAACAACATTTATTCCTTTGCTTGAGGCAGGAAAATGATTTCACAAAGCAAGGGGTGTTTAAAATGCTGGAAAGTCAAACCATCACTAAGCCAGGCCCTTTATACTTAGATGTTTACATATTCATGATGGTGAGCAAGGGTTAGATTATAGGATCTGATAATAACTGTACGAATCCTTCATGCTCAAATACGACTAAATGACCACAGTTAGACTCCCTACTTTACACATTCTAGGAGAAAAAAACAATGTACAGGTATTGACCCTTCTAACATTTACCTGTCTTGGACATTTTGGGCACTCTCAGAAACAGCTATTCATTTTTACTGACCTTATTTTTGTCATTTAAACAGTCTTCCAGGAATTTATGTACCATATCTGCCTTGGGAAATGGTAGAACCTTCTCCACGTCCTCACAGCGCACAGGCACTGGTGGTTTACTAAACCAACATTAAACATGCAATAGAGAGTTATAGCAACAGGTTTATAAACGAAAAGAATTGGTTTAAGGTATAGTTGTCGTGATAAAAACAGATACATTGCATCAGTGAAACAACAGAGTCCTGCCTTGATGTAATGTGAGAGAAACACACAACCCTGCTGTCCACTTTTGCCAGTATACTCTAAACCTGAGTAGCCATAAAAACCAACTAAACAAAAAAAGGCAAAGTAAGGACTTCTTAGCTATAGCTTACCACATGTTTTTCTTACACCTGGTACTCCCTCATTAATATTCAGCAGCTAAACAGTTGACTTCTGCTTAATGACTTCTATTTCTCCTACAGTCTCTAAGATTTTTAATGCTGGCGGTCTCAGAAGCAGATATTAGTGAAGCCTGATTTCCAGTCATGTTCTCTTATGTGTGTGTTCTGGTGGCTAGCAGAAAGTCAGATTATTAACCTGTCTCACAGCAGGAGCACAAAACAGACCACTATTAGGGGTTACAGGACCCTTCTCCAGGAGGATGCTGTGGGAAACTGTGTCAAAGGCTTTACTCAAGTCCAGGAAGACCACATCCACAGCCTTTCCCTCATCCACTAAGTGGGACATCTTGTCATAGAAAGAGATCAGATTGGTCAAACAGGACCTGCCCTTCATAAAGCCACTCTGACTGGGCCTGGATCCTTGGTTGTCCTGTATGTGCCTCATAACAGTGCTCACGATGACCTTTTCCCTAACCTTCCCCAGCACTGAGGTCAGACTGAAATCTAATACTAAATCCTTTCCTTATGTACGTGCCACGTCACTGTTACTTATCATCCATATACAAAAGCAATAAAACACGTCACACCTTCTCATGAACAAACCAGTGTAAGATACACATTTACTTACCAAGCAACTGGAACCTTTCCCCATGATCTTTCTGCTCGTAGTATATCAGTTGTAGGAGGACTGCCATCATTTTCTACACTACTCAGCAGATCTTCATGTGAACTCTGCAGACCTCTGGCATCTCTCAAGGTCAGTAGCTCAAGCTGGTCTCCTGACAAAACCAAGGACACAGCGTGTCCAACTCTTTTCGAGGTCATTATTTCTACACTGCTTTGACTCTTATGTAATACTCAAGAGAAAGTTACTGCAGACCAGTTAGCATTGGAAATAGTCTACAGACAGTATAGTGCCAGTAAATCTCCTTTGGTTATCTTTGTATGGTAGTATGGCATGTAAATCATCAGTAACAAATGAGGTCTGCAAGATTCTGGCCAGGAGAGTATTTTAAATAGTCAAGTGTTTGTTTTCCTAGCTTATGTAAAACAAGTACCATATGCAGCATTCAAGGTTACTTAATGATTTTACTCTGGCTTTCATGCCGTAGAAAATGTAATTAACTCACAATACATTGTTAATAAGTAGTATTTAATGTAAGTTCTGAGGTTAATTTTGTTATTAATCTTGTGTAGGTTTTTCTAATAGCTGCTTTTACAGGCACCTGGGAGAGGAATCATGCAAACGTAGATGTGTATGTTTGCACATTCAATCACACATTCAGCCAACCTACCAGACCCACACTCAAAAATAGGTTGAGCCAAGCACAACAAAGTGACAGACAAATCCTCATGTGTGTTTTCAACACCCAGCTTGCATTTAAAGTTCCTCATGCATACGTGTTAGAAAGGTACTTGCATTTTGTCACTTTAAATACACAAATCACATTTTAGTTTATATAGATAACCTCTTGGGAAAAGGGAGAGATCAATGTTTATGCTTTTCATAAACAAGAAATACTTCTCCTTAAACGAATAACTTAGAAGTGGAAGTAATTAACACTTTTAAAAGTTAATCTCTCACATCAAAGGGCATCTTGGTGACATTTCATCACACAAAGATGGTGCTTCACCAACTGAGGACCTCCTTGCTTCTGATGAGTGACGAAGGGCAGCTACGTGACAGATTCCCAAACAAAGTCTTTACATAAACTGAAGGCTGCAGATAATCTAAATATATGGTTTACAAGCATCACCTGTTGACTGTGTAAAGTAACAAAACAGACTGGTGAGAAATATAACTTACCAGGTAATTTGTCAGGTTAATTTACACTTAGGCTTAGGAATCTCTCCCAAGGTTACACTGTCATTACCTTGCAGAAAGGGACTAAATAAGCCCCTGCAACAAATAGCTTTTGGGGTACAAGGAATGCTTAAGTATTGGTTTATAGATAAAAACTTACAGTATTAAAGCTACTAGTAAGTGTTTTGAGTCATTTCTTCCACTTAAATATAAGAAAAAGCTATTTTACTGAGGGTGAGGGAGCCCTGGCCCAGGCTGCCCAGAGGGGTTGTGGAAGCTCCTTCCTTGGAGGTCTTCAAGACCCACCTCGACACGTTCCTGTGTGATCTGAACTAGGTGAACCTGCCTCTGCAGCCGGGTTGGACTGGGTGACCTCTTAAAGCTCCTTTCCAACTCTACCATTCTATGATTCCATGATGTGACTAAATCTACTGTACAGTGGAGTCAGACCAATGTGGCCAGAGAGTGTTTGTTTTAAAAAAAATACACACGTCTCTGTACATATTCTCAAAGTTTAGGAAAAAAAATCACATGAAATACAGTTACCTGTGCTTGGCTTTTTGGTGTGGCTTGAAAAGGAGCTGTCAGACTGGAAGCGTGGACCTGGATTGTCACAGTCGCAACTTTCTTCTACTTTGTCATCACCTCTAGCATCCAGACAGGCACTTTCATTAAACCCAGAACTGCCTTTATCTACATGGTGTCTTTGTCCCAGGGTCTCAAAAGCTTGTGAAGAGGAAGCTGTGGCTTGTGTACTAAAATTTTGCCCATCAGTTTCTCTAGTTGAATGGGAAGAAAGGTGATCACTCCTAAGACAAACTGAGTAGTGAAAGTTGGGGATACCACTTATCCCTGAAACACTTAAGCCAGGCTTGTGACTGGTGGGACAGCTTGAATAATTCTTAACAGAAAAAGTGTTAGAGTTCCCTTCAAAAGACAAGGCTCTCGAACTTCCCTTAGAGGAGGCAGAATGGTGCCTAACAGGTACATACACACTGCATTTCTTTCTGCTGAAGTCTTTGTGTGGCTTCTGGTGATCAACAGCTTTGCTGTTCTCCTGGAGACGGAAACTGCTTTCGGTATGGAGTGATGAGGCTTGGCAAGGGTGGAGAGATGTTTTAAGTGACTGTTTGTTCCACTCACTACTTCCATGCTTTGATTTGAAAGGGCTACAATGGAGAAAGGGCAGTGACCCATCTGCTGGAAATGCTAACAGATCATCTGTCGCAAGGCTAATTGAATCTAGGTCACAATCACTCTGCTTTTGCGAGGGTGAAGCAAGAGAACCCAGTCCTGTGTGCTGATTAAAGCCATCCAAGGCTGAAAAACAAACGCATTTCACACAAATTGCTAAACCTCAAGCATACCGAGATGTAAGATCTAATGGGATGGAATATTTCAAAGCTGAAATATAGTCTTAAACAGAGGATCCTGAATCACAGCTCTTGCAGGAGTGGCTCTGTTTCTCATTGAAAGAAACCTTACCAGTCAAAAGTTACCCCTCCTTTTGTAGTAGCTTTGGTATTTTCTTTAATGTTTTATTCAGGAGAAATAAGACACCAAGATCCTACGACCCATTCTTAGTTTCTCCTTCAGAACTGTACATTTTGCAGACATATCCTTACTACTCCAGTCTGAGTAACACCGTTTCCTCATCGCAGTAAAGTTAGGGGTGATTTTCCCCGGACTGAAACTGAACACCATTACTAGAGAAAAAGGGGGGAAAGAAAAAAAAAGGCTAACAGCAAGAGCTTGCAAAGCAAGGAGTCAGGTAATGGGCCTACAGAACCATTTTGGGATTCCACAGAAAGTTACCTGCTGGATAAACTTGACAGATTTTCAGGGAAGAATTACAGCAATAAATCCTTTTGATTTAACTAAAGTGAAACCTGTACGGTGCAGACTATTGCAACACAGAAAACACACATGCAGACTAGACAACTTGTGAAAGGAGATGAGAGTTGTGCAAAGATCAGTGACAGAGATTTCAGAGTAAAACACGAGGAGGTGACATCTTCCACAGAGCAGCTTCTCATTTTTAATGGTACACAGGATGCTTATTTTGTTTAGGAAATAAGTTAGGCTTAAATAGAAGGTGGTTTCTGTTAGAAAAACACAAACAAAAAGCTAAAACACAGCTACAAAACAGGTAAGAGAAAGAAAGGAAAGGTGTGAAGGAAGGTTACAGGACACAGTGAGAAAACACTCCAAAAGCCCTGGACATGCTACTCTAACTGCCCAGGTAACAGGCCAGCATCCTATTTCGGGTTTAAAGTTCTCCTGTACTTAGGACTCTGTGATTTCAGAGGTAAGGGACAAAGCGTTTGCAAGACAAATTACCTCAAGCACAGTTAACTACTCTAGATCTATCCCAAAAGCCTACCCTTGATCTTCTCATGTAATCAATTAAGCTTTATGTTTTCGAGACAGCTAATAATTACAAAATCCAATTCAAAAGGCATACACATCACCCAGCTGGGTTAGGCTTCAGCTCCCAAAGTATGTTCCATAAAACTCAATTAAAGTAAAATACCAATTAAATAAATTAAAAATAATTCAAAAGAAATCAAATAAAAATCTCATTAACATTGACAAATATCTCACTGGTGGGTGTCAGGAGGTTGGGGCAGCTCTTTGTTTCTGTTATATCCTCTGCCAGGACAAGGGGTGATGGGATGAAGCTGGAACACAAACAGGAACAAGCTGGAACACATCAGGACAAACTGTTTGAGTGTTTCATTGAGGGAGCCCTGGCCCAGGCTGCCCAGGGAGGGTGTGGAGGCTCCTTCCTTGGAGGTTTTCAAGATTCATTTGGACACGTTCCTGTGTGACCTGATCTAGGTGAAGCTGCTTCTGCAGGGGTTTGGACTGGATGAGCTCTAAAGGTCCCTTCCAACCCCCACCATTCTGTGATTCGATCTATAAGCATGATGATGAATTCTCACCAATCTGCTGAGCATTTGTGAATAAGCATTACAGAGAATGACAAATCTTGCTATCCGTGACCAAGCACCGTTCACTATACCCTGAAGACTTGCAAGCAGTTGTGCAGGGAATATTCCTTCACCAAAAACATACCTGGCATGAGACAGAGAGTTGCAATACCATTGGCAATGAAAACGAAACAAGAAGAGCAAACACCAAGGCCTTATGAAACAGCATATTTAGGTTCACATACCCTGGCTGTCTTTGGCACGATGCTGTGTAATCTTCACTTTTTTGGGAGTGCTCTGATAGATGCAGATTTTTCCAGTGCTTATTTCTTTAGAAGTGAGGCTTAAATCAAAATCTTCAATATAAGCCTCCAAAGCCTCAGATGCAGAGCTGTAAAGCTTGTCCTTGTACTGAATCAAGCTGTTTGAGCACGGATTACTGCTGTCAATGCTCGACGGAAGAGAAGACACTGTTGAATCGGGAGAGCACGTACTGCTTTCTCCTATTGAGCTTGCCATGGTTTCTGTCATACACCTTTTTAACCCATCTAAATGGAAAAAGAAACAGGAGTGCAAGTGATTATCTTTCCATAAACTAATGCAACGTGTCCAGGACCTTCTACTTTTGTCCCATAATTCTTATCACTTAAAAAGTACTGCTTAGCTCTTCAACTGGCTGCTCTTCAGATAAGCTTATCATACATATGGGCCAACCCTAAAAATGTCAAAGGCAGAAAATAAAGGCTCTGGAAAGACGGATAACCCTAGAGAATACTTTGTGTACATTGAAACTTTAATGGTGGAGGCGGGGGGGTGGGGAGAGGAAATGATGAGGACAAGAAAATCCAGCTCATCACTAGTTCTAGGGGAACCTCAGTGCCCTGCTGTTACAAGAAAGGGATTTCCTGGAAGAACTGCTGATCTTTGTCACCAAGCATGCAATTCAACAGAGACACTCCAAGTCAGAACCAGCACAGAAGGGCAGTGCAGAGAGAAAATGAAAAGGAGCTCGAGGGACACGAAAAACTAACAGCTTAACGTAGCAAGAGTGGGAAGCCACAACCCTTGCAGGTACTTCTGCGTAACCAGAATGGGCACACACAGCAAAGGCAAAGGTTCTACTGGCACCTCAAATTGCCTCAGGTATACAGTTCAGCCCACACAAGCCAAGAGAGCCTTTATCACCCCACAACTGAAGAGACGGAAAAGCCAAGCTCGCTCCAGATGCTGGAACGGGGATGGGCAAAAGCCACTGGGAGGTACCTTAACAGTACCAAAAGAAGTCTGTTAGGGCACCAAAGGCGAACACAGTGACCGTCGTGCAGCCGCAACGGTAGGGATTGCATGCAAAAGGCAACGTGTAGGCGGGGGGGGTTCAGCTCAACCGAAGCCCAAACGCTTTTCCCCCAGCAAGCCAGGCTAAGCACAGACAAGAGACCTCCCGGTATCGCGGGGAGGGGCTGGCAGGGACCCTCCACCCGCTTTTCCCCAACCAGAGGCGAAGTCAGACCGTCCCTCCACGGCGCTGCAGCCGCAGTCGCTCCTCCGAGCTTTCCAACGGGCTGCGGCCGCCCGGCAGCGCGGGACTTGTAGTCGAAGCCGGGAGGGTTGTTTGGGGCCTACAGCTCCCAGCATGGCCCACGGCCCCGGGTCGAGCCGCGGAGGTGAGTGAGTGGGAGCCGCTGCCGCCTGCATCCCGCATCCGCATCCCGCATCCCACAACCCGCATCCCGCATCCCGCATCCCACATCCCACATCCCGCATCCCACAGCCCACATCCTGCATCCCGCATCCCGCATCCCGCATCCCACAACCCGCATCCTGCATCCCACATCCCGCATCCCGCAGCCCACAGCCTGCAGCCCGCAGCCCCCACCGGCGGGGCAGTGTGCCCGGGGCTCTGCTCCCGCCACCCTGCCACAAGCGCAAGGAAGTGGGGTGAGGGGCTACCGGGGGTCTGTCAGGGTTGCCCCGGCGGGGGAATGAGGGTACTGCCGCGTTTTTGGGCCACTGGCTTTAGCTGTCGGCACGGCAGGGGCACCAGCACCTCTGCCAGTTCGTGCCCAGCGGAGCGTGTGTGCTGCTGCAGAGGGAGGGAGGGAGGGAGGGATGGAGGGAGGGTGTGTAAATTAAACTCCCGGCCACATTCCACGCGATACAGCGAACGCTGGAGCCATGGGCCGAGGCCAGCCGTATGAGGTCCAACAAAGCCAAGTGCTGGGTTCTGACCTTTTGGACCACCCCAAGCCCAGGCAGCTCCAGGCTGGGGCAGAGGGGCTGGAAACTGCTGCAGGGAAAGGGCCTGGGGGGGGGGGG
>WBNH01004840.1:0-58775 GCA_013401255.1 Urocolius indicus
CCAAGCCCCACCATTCTGTGATGTTGGAAGCAAACAGCAGCCCAGCTCCCAAGAATTTCACCTCGAGTGGGGGAAAAAAAAAAAAGTGAGTGCAACCTCCAGCATGGGAAAAGGAGGAATGAAATCACCACAGCACCAGAGCTTTGCACAAAGAGCCCCTTTCCCTGTTCAGCCCAGGAAGCTGCCACGTTAATAGGAGTTCTGTTCAGGGTGGAGCAAGTAGCCTCCTGTGGCTTTTGAAAGCAATTTTGCTTGCCAGCTTCATGCTGAGTTGTTCTCCTGCCCAGAGGAGGCATTCCCACAAGGAAATGAAGTCTGCCAAACCTCTGGAGAGGCTGCAGGCAGGGGAAGGCAGGAGCTGGAGTGGGTGGCACCTTCCCAGAAGCAGAGGGAACAAAAGCATCCCAGCCCTATGGCTACCTCCTGGCTATATCACCTGCAGAACCGCTCAAACTGGGAGCATTGGCAGCCTCACACTGGTTCCCAGCAGGTACATGGGATCAAACGAGGTGCCTGCAAGGGATGCAGGAGCTCGTGGCCTTCTCCTGCTCCAGAATCACCCTGGGGTGACCACCTCAAATCCTTTTACCCTCAGTGCCCCCTGCTCCCTGTCCTTCAAACCCCACCCCGCCTCTGCTTTTTGACTGAGCATTTCCAGGAGCAGGAGGATTCCCAGCACTCTCTGAGCCTAACAGAGATCCCATCCCAGCCAGGAACACAAATATTTTCTCAATCACCTCAAACTCAGCCCCAATAGGATCTTTATCATCAACCCAACCACACATCCCAGGATGAGAGGAGTTATTTTGGCCCAGACAGGACAGAGCAGCTCCTCAGCATGGCACTTCATAATCAAAGGAGAGCTTTACACCAGCCCTAATTTGTTTTGCTGTGAGGAGGGATGTGGTGAGGCTCCCAACAGATCCCCCTGCCCCATCGTCTCAGATGCCCAAGGACTCATTGTGATGCACAGAGATGTACTGCCAGTAGCCAGGCTTTACTGAAATCACAGTGCTAACCTTGGGAGGATTAAACCCTCCTTCTCCAGGTCTGCATCCCCCTTTGCAAAATACCAACTAAAAAATGATGGATCGCAGCTTCACCTCAGGGTTGCACAGGCTTCCCCCTCCTCTCTGACCATTCCTAGAGCTGGAGGAAGAAAGCCAACGAGCTCACATGAATTTTTAAAGCATGAAACACCAGAGGCAGAGCCTTAATTCTTACCTGGTCAATTATTGAAAGCTAAAAGGACCTCAGCAAGCTTCTCCTGTAGCCTCAGCTCTTGCCCATGCTGACCCCCAACCCTAACCAATTCCTGTGTCAGCTCCTGCTGTGGTGATACTTTTCTGCAGCACTTCGGCTCCCAGAGACATGATATAATCCAAGAGGAATGCACTCTGGAGCAAACACCATCCTCCAGGCCAGCAAGGAACATTAAGAGGTGCAGCACAGAGAGAGGAAACCTCCTACCCACGATGGACACTTCTTGATCTTAGCTGTGAACAGAGCTGCTTTGGCCATGTCATTGTGCCAAGCTGAGAAAAAAGCAGGTGCCAAAGGAGGTTGAGATTGGAGCTGAGGAAGAACTTTTGCCCTGAGAGGATTATCAGCCCCTGTGCCAGGCTGCCCAGGGAGCTGGGGGAGTCCCCAGCCCTGGAGGGATCCCAAAGCCATGGAGCTGAGGTGCTGAGGACCAGGGGTTAGTGACGGGCTTGGCAGGCTGAGGTGTTTGGCTTGATGAGCTTAAAACTCTCTTCCAACCAAAATGATTCTATGACCCAGCAGCTGTCTGGTCCATGAGGGAAAGGTTTGATATCTATGGATGTACCCCACATCCCTGACCTGGTTTCCTTTCCAGCTGCAGTGGGCTGCAGAAGGATCAGGCTGCACGGATGGACATGGATGGATTCCCCTGCAGAGGATGAGCTGGGCAAGGGGAAGGAAAGAAGGAAAAGAGAGGGAGGATGATGCTGGGGAAAGTGATACATCTGCCCTTCCAGGTGAGCCAGCTACCAGGAGCAAATAAGTCACCTGCATGTCTGTTTCCCAGATCTTTCTCCTTGAAACAGAGCTGGCTGCATACTAGCTGCCCAAATGTTGCCTCTAACAGTGCCTGTCTGGCTCTAGCAAGCAGAGGCTGCCAGCACCAGCCAAAATCATGTGAACAGCAGAGGGAAAAGTAGTTTGCCCCATCAAGACTCCAGCTGGGCAATGCCTCCAGCCTTGGCAGAAGGATTTTAAGAGGACCACATGCAGCTTTAGCTCTCTGAAAGGCAGCAGCTCCCAACCTCCCTTCTCTTATGAGCCCTGTGGGGTTGCTGGCTTCAACAAAAGAGGGCAAAGTGAGAAGGGAACATGAGGCTGGGTGCCCCTCAGCACTGCCTCAGATGGCCCAAGGCTTCTTTGTGGGCTTTTCATTTATTTTTGTGGTTGGGTTGGGTTGTTTTTTTTAACACCTATAATAATCTCTGGGCCTCTTCACCGCCTCTGGCTCTCAGCATGCAGCTGCAGACCCTCCACCAAGGAGATAATAAATACAATCCTGGCCATTATTGTTGCAAACAGCACAGCTGGAGGCTCCTGTCTCATTCCCCTTCCAGCTTTTCTTCCTCCCCCTCCTCTCTTCCTCCCCAAATAACTCTTGCAACGTGATGCTGTGAGCAATGAACAGCAGAGAAACTGCTCAGTGGAGCATCAGCTGCAGCCTCAGGAGCTGCCCCCAAAGCACGAGGCACTTGCTATGCCCAGTGGGTCTCCTACAAGTTTGGAGATGGGGAGATTTGAGGAAGGGAAAAGAGGTCTGGGTAAAGCTGACAAAGGGTTTAGCATCACCCCCTACTACAATTCCCAGCTCAGAGGATGCTTCTCTGCCCCAGAGGTACTGTGGGATCTCCTTCATGGAGCTGAGGTGCTGAGGGCCATGGGTTAGTGATGGACTTGGCAGGGTGAGGTCAGTGGTTGGATCTGATGATCTTAAAGGTCTTTTCCAAAATCAAAATGATGCCATGATTCTCCCCTCCTTGGCCCAGGACTCTCTAGTCCCTCTTGGCTGGTGCAAAGTCTTGGATGGAAGGGTCATCTGAGGTAGGTTGGGAGATCCACGTCCCCATGAGGACTCATTTCTCACAGCTGGCTTTGCCACAAGACCTCACTCGTGCCTCAGCTTCTCTCCTGACACCTTAAGGGTGACTAATCCCAGGAGGTGTTCACTCCTGTGTGGCATCATCTCCTGGGAGATGCATCCCCAGGTGCAAATCCCACCAGTTTAACTGGGAATGGAACACGAGCCAAGATGGGGTCTCACCCCACTCAGAAGCCCCCAGCCCTGTCACTGTCCTCATGCACCACATCCTACTCCTGCATTGTCTGGACACTGTGGGGACACCAGCCCTGCTTTGCCCTCTGCAAACTGGTCAGCCAGGCTGGGAAACAGGGAAGGGGACATCTGGGGAGGTGGCTGTGGTGGGGGAGTATTGAAGTGCCTCTCAGACCAGTGTTGGTGGACTCTGAAATGTGGCTGCAGTCTCAGTGGCTGCCAGAAGCAGACCTGCTTCTCCAGGGACCTCTGCCCACTTGTGCTGCTCCACACCTTCCCAGGCTCCATCCTGTCCCTATCCTTGTCCCCTTGTTTTTGGCAGAACCCTGTGGCACTTCTGCCATGCCACGTGGATGCAGCACATCACCCAGGAGCACACAGCCATCCTCCTTTACCATTTAACCCTGCATTAAGCCACCTCCTAACCCAATTTGTCCTGATTTCTCTGACCAGCAGAGTAAGACTTCCCAAATCACAGCATCCTCATCTATGCCTTCTATATGGGCAGCCCCCTGCTCTCTCTTCCTTTCCCCAAAGCCAAGGGAGGCCAATATGCACCATGTGGACACCTGAGATGGGGATATTTGGGGACAGTCCAGAAGAGCAATACTGTCCCCCAATGCCTGAGACTGGCCAGATTCAGATCCATCCTATGATCCTGTAATCCTTTGAGGTGATCTCTTCCAAGAGGTTGCAATTGGATAGACACAGGGCTCGTACCTTGGGTGGGAACTGAGCCTTTGCATGGGGATTAATGGGCTGTGGAGGAAGGATCTCCTCTGACCTGCTGTGTGAAACTTGAACTCCCCATGCCCCCTGCCACAGACACATTCTCAAGGACGAGAGGAAAATAAGCTATTTTGGGGTGGTGGTTGTGTCCTGCCCCACTTGGAGAGCTCTTGGTATGAACCATGGGGAAGGAGAGGAGTCAGCATCACAGATACACAGACAGCAAAAAAAAACATAAACCTCAGAAAGAAGCAAGAAGGAGGAAAAAGGAAAGGAAAGAGAAAAAAAGCCCCAGGGATGCCAGCACTCATGTTACAGGCAGCACATGGCCCAGCTCTGACAAAGATAAAAGTGCTTTTTTTTCCAGTGTGCCACTGCTCTGACAGGCAGATTTCCAGCCCAGTTAATGCAACTCAGGAATGTCCAGTGCTAAGGCAGACAGGTTGGTTTAATCTCTTGCAGCATCTGCAAGCAGGGTAGGGAGAGAAAGCCAAAGCAGGTATTTCCCCTCCCCTACCCCTGCTCCACATCTTCAATAGTTCAAGAGGGAAGGATGGAAACTCCCAAAACAACAAAAAATTGCAATACAAATGAAAACCTCCAAGCTTCCTTGTCGTGAATGGCTGAGCCACTCTACGTTCCCCTTGATAGGTCCAGGTGCCAAGTTTGAAGACAAGAAACAGCTTGCTCAAGCCAGCCTTTATCTCTTCCAGGCCCTTCACAGCTCAGTATTGGGAAGTTTCTTTTGATAGTCTGCCAGGCAGCCGGTGCTGTGGCTACTGAGCACAGCCTGGGGCTACCAGAGGTCAGGGGGAGGGCTGCTGAGCACAGCCCAGGGCTACCAGGGGCCAGGAGGGCTGTCAGACAAGGGATGTCTTGTCTCATCCCAACCTTTAGCCTCTGCTTCTCCCCACAAACCAGCTGAGAATGGAGAAGGAGGAGGAGGAAGGAGAAGAGACTGAAAGAGGAGGAAAATAAACCCCAAACCCACCCAACCCCAGCAGTTAGGGATGGAGAGAAGACTCTAAACCTGGGAAGATGGGTGGCTCACCTTTTTCTTTGATGCCCAGCTCTGTCTCCTGCTGGAGTGGCACAGGCTGCTGTTGGCTGCAGGGCTGGGGGAGCACGGGATGCTTTCTCTCCTGTGTCTAAACAAAATAACAAAACCCAAAGGTTTTTCTATGTTTTTTTTTTTTTCCTGTTTTAACAGCTCTTTTCTCCCCATTTGCTGCCACCTATTCAATGCTCATTTATTCCTTGCTCTCAATCATAACGAAGAGGGGTGCAGGAGACCCTCACCCTGACCCTGCAGCTTTCCACTCACCATCTGAAACCAATGTCCCCTGGGATGTCTGTCACATCCTCCTCCTCATTCCCTCCGAGCATCTTTGTAATTGCTCTTCACCGCCTCTGCCAGCAAGCTGCTGAAATTCATTCACAAACCAGCACCGGGGCGGGGGGGAAAAACCCATCTGAGAGCTGCCACCCGACCTCCCAACCTTCCCCCAGCCTGGAGGATGCTCACCGGAGCCAGGGATGAGGGGGACTGCGTGTCCGAGAGGATACTGTCACTGCTGACAACAGGTCAGGGCCTCATCGGATCGTTTATAACCCTCCCCAGTGTGAGCAAAGCACCTCCCACGTCCTCTCCAATGCAGCGGGTCAGGACAGTGCATGAGCTGTGCTCCGTGCCAGCGCCATGGCACACTCACAGCAACCCGCTTCACCTTCCCGGCGGCCGCCTGCCAACTTCAGGAGGCTGCAAATCCTCCCGGGGACATAAAACAAACCATCTCCTCTCCTTTCAGCATCTAAACACATCCCCCCCCTCCACCTCCGGCAAGCTCCAGATCCCCACAGCCAGGCGCTGCTCTCATCCATCCCACCTTCCCACCCAAAACCCCTTGTCTCCCACGGCTGCTCTGCCTCGGCGCAGCAACCCAGACAAGTTTCCTACTGTAACTTCGGTGAATGCGGTCATTCAGCTTAACCGGCAGCTGATTTATCATGGCAGAAGCTCAGGGAAGGGGATGGGGGAGAGCAGAGGCTCCGCTCTGAACGCCGTAAGCTCGGCTCCTCTTCGCCCACCCCAATTCCCTTCGCTGACCCCTCCACTGAGGATGTTGCTTCACAGACACAAGCCATCGGCTCCATCCATCCATCCATCCATCCATCCATCCATCCATCTATCCAGCCATCCATCCAGCCATCCAGCCATCCCTCCATCCATCCCTTCATCCATTCCTCCATCCCTCCATCCATCCCTCCATCCATCCCTCCTTCTCTCCTCCCAGCCTTTCCCCAAACCCCGAACAAGAGGAGGAAAGTTGACGGAGCCTTTTGTTTCGCCGAGCTCTGGCACGTGTTGTGTGCTTCACCCGGGCTCATAAATCTGCACGGCTCTGCGCCTTTTGCCGCGGCCGCAGCGTTAACAACAAGTTTCCATGGAGCTGCTTAAAAGTTTACAGGGTGTGGACGTTATCAGGGGAACCCCGGGCTTTCTGACCTCCTCCTGCAGAAGTCACAACCGGCAGCTTTTTCTTCTTCTTTTCCTCCTCTTTCCCCCCGTCTTTTCTTTTTTTTTGGTTAATTTTTTTCCTTATTTTTTCCTCTTTTCCTTATTTTCTCTTTTCATTTTTTCCCTTGTTTCCTTTTCCCTCTTTTCTCTTTTCCTCATTTTTTTCTCTCCCTTATTTTTCTCTTTTCCTTATTTTCTCTTTCACTTCTTTTTTCCCCTTTTCCTCTTTTCTCTTTCCCTTAGTTTTTCTTTCCCTTATTTTCTCTTTTCCTTATTTTTCTCTTTCCCCTTTTCCCCTCTTTTTCTCTTTTCTTTCTCCCTCATCTTTCTCTCTCCCTTACTTTTCTCTTCCCCTTATTTTCTCTTTCACTTGTTTGTCTCTTTTCTTTTTTTCGTTGTTTTTTTTTTTCTTTCTCTCTTTTTTTTTTTTTCTCTTTTCTCTCTCCCTCTTGTTTTCTTTGCCTTTTTTTCTCTTTTCTCTCTCCCTCATTTTCTCTTTTCCTTCTTTCCTCTTTTCCTCTTTCCCCTCTCCCTCATTTTTCTCTCTCCCTCATTTTCTCTTTTCTTTATTTTTTCTCTTTTCCTTTTTTCCCTCTCCCTCATTTTTTTCTTTCCCTTATTTTCTCTTTTCCTTCTTTTCCTCTTTTCCTTCTTTTTCTCTTTTCCTTTTTTCCCTCTCTTCCCTCTCCCTCATTTTTTCTCTTTCCCTTATTTTCCTTATTTTTCTCTTCTCCTTATTTTCCTCTTTCCCTTATTTCTCTCTTTCCCTTATTTTTCCTTCCAATAAGAGAACAAATAAACCCCACTCTGCTTCCTCACCCACTCCCCCTTCCCCAAACACACCTTCCCCTCCAGCTTAATCCATTTACAGACATGGGAAATTCCCAAGCAAGGAGCTTTTACTCTGCCTTTCTCTCTACAAACCAAGGTGGGGGAAGGACTCCCCCTCTCCTCTACACCTTCCCTGCTCTTCATCCAGTCGAATCCCTTGAAGCTTCACAAAGACACACACATACACAACGCCTTCTCCTTTCTGCCCTTACCTTGGGGTGAGCTGCGAGCTTCCCAGCACCAGAACCCGACTTAAAAAAAATAAAGCCTTTCTGCTCTCCCTGGCTGCCTTGCTGGGAGGGGAGGGCCAGAGAAAACGGGGGAGGAGAGGAGGGGGAGACAGGGAGCCCTGTGTGGAATCTAAAGCCCCGAAGCCGGGCACGGGAGGCGGTGCGGAGCCTCCAGCTGCTGCTCGGATTACTTTTGCAGCCGTGGCAATCCCAAGCACTCTACAAACCACCATTGCACCGGGGCAGGGAAGGAGGGGAAGAAAAGGGGAAGAGAATCCCAGTTGGAGACTCTTCATCCTCTTCTCTGGAGAGGGGAGACGAGCTGAGGGTTCGGCTGCACCCCAAAATCCTCCTCTTTACGAATGCCAGAGGTGAGGAAAAAAAAAAACCTAGTTTGCCTCTACCCGAGACCTCTGTCTTTCTCCCTCACCCCGCACCCGAGGTGCTTTTGCCCTCTAAGCCCCTACGCCAGGCAAACTCATCACACCCTTGAGAAAGTTTCGACTCGGAGGCTGGGGGGGGGAGGAATGTGGGGAAGGTGGAACGCAGCAGATACCACCCCCCCCCCCTCCTCCAGGGCTGACCCTGAGCATCCTCGGGGGAGGCAGCTGGGAGGGCTCAGCGCACCCCTCTACAGTGACTTCCCTTTCCCCAAAGATGAGAATTGGTAGGGCAAGGAGGGAGGGAGGGAGTTGCGACAGCCGGCGGCTCCTCACACACCGGGGAGGGGATGGGGAGATGCGAGGTGGGGGGAACTCACCGGGACCAGGGTCGGTTCCCACGGCGGAGCTGCCACGGAGCTCCGGTTCCCACGGCGGGGAGCCGGCAGCAGCGAGGCTTGGGGCCGCCTGTGCCCTTCTTCCCTCCTCCTCTTTCTCCTCCTCCTCCTCCTCCTCCTCCTCCTCCTTCTCCTTCTCTTCCAAGGCGTGCAGCTGGCCGGGCGAGCGGGTTACCCTCTTCTCTGCAGGAGGAGGGAGGAGGGAGCTCAACAGATGGCTGCACACAAGGGAACATCTGGGAGGAGGAGGAGGAGGAGGAAGGAGGCAGGACTTTTGCGCTCAGTCTATGCCACTCCTGAGCTGACAGACTCCTCTTATGGGGTGGGGAGAAAGGTGGGAGTGGGGTGTCAAGGCAGCTTTACACACGCAGACTTACACACTCACACTCTCCTCTCCCTGATTAAAATCCCTTGTAGTCCCTTTTCTTTCCTGAGGATCACTCCAGAGTTACCCTTTCCAGCCCAGACCTCTGCAAGGCTGTGTTTGAAGGAGTGGATCCTATTTTCCTGCACACTACCCACATCCAGTTTGCCAGGTGTGAAGGGCCAAGTTCACCCCAGGGTGCAGGATAGGACCAGGCAGCACGGAATGATGCCAACAGGCAGGAAACTGGGGTTTAGAAACTCAGTGTGGAGCAACCCCTGAAATGGGATAAAGCAAAAAGAAAGAACACAAAAAAAAAAGCAAGTAGTAACCCACAGTGTGGGAAACTGTGAGTCTGGCCCCTGTGTCTGGAGGATGGACAGTCTCTGGGGCTTCCCCAGGGAGGCTGTGCAAGAGCAAAAGAACAGCCCTGCACCAGAATGTCTTGGCTGTCAGGTGTAATGGTCCTGAGTCATGATGCTGGTGCTGGATCAGGGCGGTTCTGTGACTCTGGACAAAGCAAAAAGGAGCTCAATGTCACAGGGGACTCATCCTGAGGTTGCTGCAGCTTCCCACATCACACTCCTTGTGTGCTGGCCATGATTAGTGGCCTTTGCCAGGGCTCTGCCAGGTCCCAAGATGTGTGGCTGCCTGTGTCTTAAAAAGTTTAGGTGAAGATGTGAGCAGGCTCCCTGTGTTTACTTTTAGTAGTGCTGATGCTTTGGAATAGGTCACGTGCCCAGTACCAATGATCAAAGTTGGCTCAGGCCGTGACCCTGAAGCAAGTGTGTTGCTGAGATTTGCATTTAGCATCCCTTTGTGATGAAAAGGTGGCAGAAAGGCAATTTTGAGCTCTGCTCAGCTGCTCTTTGTCTCTGAACACATCACTCCCCCAGCCGACACAGCTCTGATCAGAGAGGCTGAGGCTGGAGGCAGGAGGCAGTACCTCAGGGGCTTCAGGAGCAAAACACAGCGGTTCCTCTCCACCCTCTGAATTCCCAAGCTCAGTTTATCTGGGTTATGTGCTTACTCTGTGCCCACATCTCAGGAGCTGCTTCTTGCCAATCACCGTCAGACTCTGAGAGCTCTGCCAAGGAGGTGACTAGGAGCCAGACAGAGGAAGTTTATGCTCAGGACTCAGCTGAGCCAAGTGCTTTTGGGGAAAAAAAAAAATGGGAAAATCCCTTAAATCTGGGTTGTGATTTTTCCCATACAAAGATGACAGTGATGTCTCCAGACAACTAACAGCCTGCTGTAAGGATCCATTCACCTAGGTCTTTGCACTGTTCATTCTTCCAGCTCTGGGTAAGGGGAAGTTGCTAAACTGGAAGCTTTTGTTTAAATTTCCATTTTGTTTGTTTTTCCATGCCTCATGCTAGGCCTTTGCCATGTCAAAGTTGGCCTCAGGAAAGCAAGAGGCCAGTTTGAAGCTGGAGGAATGGGGAATTAAACCCTCTTCAGTGAGATAAAAGCCCAGCAGTCAGCACTGCCAGGTCTGGTGATTCGTAAAGGAAGAACTGAAAGACAACAGTCTGGCTTAAAAGCTCTGAATTTGGCAACAAAGAAGAGCTTCAAACTTTGTGTTCTTTATTTGAGTGGGCTTTGCAAGAGCTGCTGGTGGGTGTACACAGGAAAAGTTGTGTACTCAGAGATGTTGTTACTCTTAACTGAGAGGTGTTCTGGCTTGAACTTTTATGCCAAGAGAGATATTAATACAATTTCCCCAGTTTGAGGAATTGGCCAAAATCATGCTGGGGAGAGAGAACTGATACCTTCATTTCAGGCTGATCTGGGGCTAGGGATTAGGCTTGGTGTGAGGCTAACACTACATTAGGCTCCAGTGTGTGTCCATCTCTCCTTCTCAGCTCCTTCAAACCATCTCCCGTTGAGTTATTATGTTTGGAAAAGACCTTTAAGATCATCAAGTCCAACCTCACCTACCTCTGCCAAGCCCATCACTAACCCCTGGCCCTCAGCACCTCAGCTCCTCAGCTTTGGGATCCCTCCAGGGCTGGACACTCCCCCAGCTCCCTGGGCAGCCTGGCACAGGGGCTGACACCCCTCTCAGGGAAACAGTTCTGCCTCAGCTCCAATCTGAACCTCCCCTGGGGCAACTTGAGTCTATATCCTCGTGTCCTGTCACTCATTACTGGAGAGTAGAGACTGATCCCCAGCTCCCTGCAGCCTCCTGTGAGGGAGTGTCAGAGAGTGCTGCTGTGTCCCCTCAGGCTCCTCTTCTCCAGCCTCAACACCCCCATTCATTCCCTCAGCCCCTCCCCAGCACCCTTGTGCTCCATCCAACCCCTTCCCCAGCTCTGTGCCCGGCTCTGGCCACGCTGCAGCCCCTCAGTGTCCCTGTGGCAGTGAGTGAGGGGCCCAGCACTGAACACAGCCCTGGAGCTGCGGCCTCCCCAGGGCCCAGCACAGGGGACGGGCACTGCCCTGGGGCTGCTGCCACCCCACTGCTGAGCCCAGCCACCATGCCCTTGGCCTTCTTGCCCCCCTGGGCACGCTGCTGCCTCCTGTTCAGCCGCTGCCACCAACCCCCCCAGGCCCTTTCCCTCCAGCAGCTTTCCAGCCCCTCTGCCCCAGCCTGGAGCTGCCTCTGCTTTGGGGTGGCCCAAGGGCAGGATTTGGCCCTTGCCCTTGTTCAGCCTCATCCCATTGCCCTGTGCCCATGGCTCCAGCCTGCCCAGAGCCCTCTGCAGCCCCTTCCTGCCCTCAAGCACATTTGCACTCCCTCACAGTTACACCAGGATAAGAGGAAAGATGAAAATAGGAAGGATTTGCTTGAGTTGAAGCAGCATCAAATGATGTCAAGACCTCACTTGGGGTTTTAGGCACTGCTATAGCCATGGGTTACCCTCCTTTTTTTGTGTTGGGAAAGCAGGTGAGAGCAGTCTGATAAAATAACTGCATTTTACCCTGGGTTTAAGGTCTAGACTTAATACTAAGTTTGTCAGCACTGTGTTGAAACTTTAGAAAGGCCAGAGCTAGACCTCTATGCCGTCTCTCAGCCCAACTTTTTTCCTCTCCTGCTGTCTCCAGGTGTGAGGGCTTGATCTGCATTTATGGCCCATTTCTCCAGCTCAGCTCCTCATTATAAGAGATAGATCTTCATTTTCCCTCTGGCTCTGCAGCCCTGAACAACATGACTCCAAATAGCCCTCATATACTACTGCTGCAGAGGCTCTGACAGGTCTGGGGACCATAAGACATCTCTTGCCAGCTCAGTTCTTCCAGGGCCACGCTGAGTTTTTCCCTGACCTTCTGTTCTCAGAAGACATGAGCTCAGTTCCTTGTTTCTCAATATCTGATAACATCACGCCTGGTTTGACAACTAAAGAAAGATATCTGAGTCACTCTGAGTTTCTCTTGAATAAATCCTAATAGAGACACACCGGGCAAAAGGAGTTTTGGAGTGAATGAGGGTGACATAATGTGGATTAGTAAGAAGAGCTAGTGCTGGAGTTTTGCTCCATGATGTCTGAGTCCCTCCCTGAGATCTCATTTCCCTTCCTCTTCTTATGCAGTCCCAGGAAAGGCGGTTTCTCACGCACCAAACTGTCAGAAAAAGCCACAAAGCCAGATCATTTGCAATCCCCGACTCTGATCTTCACCCCCACGTGTCCCCCCTCCCTGGGTACTCCTGCGGAGCAAGAAGCCTTCCCTTTCTGCTGTGCGAGGGGTTGCTCATGAACTCTGTCCTTTCTGGCTGAGACAGAGCAGACGTCTTAGGAAGTTGTCCAAACTCGATTGTGTTTGATGAGGTTTCTCAGGAGGAAATCACCCACAGCAGCAGCCAGCAAGATTGCTTGTGGAAGAGTTTAGTTGTTGCAAGAGGTTAGAGACAAGGACTGCCCACAATAATATCAATCAACAACTACCAGTTCCCACTGGGAAAATGTGAAAGAGAAAGGTCTATCTGTCCACTCTGGGAATGCTTCTCTTGCTTGTGGGAGTCCTCAAGTAAGTCAGAACTAGAAGTAGAGATTTTTTTTTATACTCCAGTAACAAGCAAGACTTAAAAAAACCCCCCAGTTGCATCCATTCCCATGTCATGGTTTAACCCCTTGGGCTAATTGGGGGTCAGCTCTCCTGGCCGTGCTCCCTCTCAGCCTCTTGTGCACTCCTTGTCAGCAGAGCCTGAGAAACTGAAAGGAATCTTTCACTGAGGACAAGTGCTAGCATTGGTGCGTTGTCATTGTCCTCACACTAAATCCAAAGCACAGCCCTGTCCCAGCAGCTAAGAGGGAAAAATTAACCCCATCCCAGGCAAAATTAGGACACCATGGCATTCAGGGGAGCTTGGCAATCTTGGACACACATTGCACTCCACCGTACACAGCCTTGGTCAACAACATAGGTTGTTCTGTAGGTTAATCCTCACCCTTTGTCACTGGACCCTGTCTTATGGATGGAAGCCCACTCATCAGTGACTGACTGCAGCCAACTCACTTGGTCTGTGTTGAACAATGGACTTGTATGGAAAACTCTGTCACCTCTTTGCTCGCTGTGTTGATTACACCATTCTTGATTGAAGACCAAATTACCCAGAGTATTTTGGAAAGGAGACAGAATCCAGCTCCTAGTGGAAGCCCCATGGCTGTTGGCAAGGATTAAGGTTCCTCTTGCTGATTCTTTCTGCCTACCCACGTGAATTTTATTCTCCTTAGTGCCTGGTGACCCAGCTTGAGAACAAGAGTCCGAGCTGAGCCTCTTCCTCTCTGTTTATCACCTGTCTCTGCTGTTCCCCCACCCCAGTTGCTCCGTAGTCTAGTGGATTTGATTCTGTTTTGGCTAGCGGGATCTATGGATCTTGGCTCCCTTGGGCTGATCTGTTCTTCATTTCTGCATTTTGCCCAAAATTCAGCATCAGGAAGAGAAGACAGGTCCCTCTTCAGTAGCCTGACCCACCAAATCATAGAATCATAGAATGGTAGGGGTTGCAAGAGACCTTTAAAGATCATCCATTCCAATCCCCCTGCAGAAGCAGCTCCCACCTAGATCCGGTCATAATGTCCTATGGGATCTCTTTGGTCTCACCCACTGAGGGACAAAAGAAGGGTCTCTCATTCATCTCCACTGAATCACCCTGATATCCTTCTCTCCATGGACCACGGAAGAGACCAGGGTACTTATGACAGTTTCATCTCCACACTGGGGCCAAGCATCTACTTCTCATGTGTTTTGGAGCCTAAACAGCCTGTCCAAAGGAAGTGTGGGCTTTTCTCCCTCTGGCTGTATTAGGTGCTCCTGGCAAGTGGGTGGTTGTTTCTCAGCGAGCTACTCTCTGGACTGTTTCTTTCCTTTCTATATGCATTGAATCTCTCTCATTGCAGATATTGATTTCCCTCTGACATCAGTCAATACTTGGCTTTTGAGTTAATAAATATTTAGATTTGCTTGGATGAAATCAATGTGTCCTAAGCTCTTTCTGCTATAACTCATGGTCAAGCCCCGGGGCCAATGGGTGGGAAAACCCTGTCATGTTTTCAAGACCCGTTTCTGCCATGGTATTTGTAGATGGAGTTCATTCTGTTCACAAAAGGTCACATCTCCAGCTGTGCTGAGCACTACCTGCACTCACCATGGTTCATAGGATCACACAAGGAAGGAAACAAAGCACAGGGACTGATGTGGGTTTTTCCCTTTCTCTGTTTTGTTTGAACAGATCCACATTGGCATCAGCAGATCAATCTGTTGGCATCTTTCTGACACCATGTTGGTGACCCCACTCATTTCCATGTCTTTGGATCCTCAAATCCTCAGAGGTTTCTTTATCTCTGTTGCCCGTATAAACTGGATGGGATCAGTTTGAAAGTCAAAGCCAGCCTGTGTGTCCCAGCTTTAGCCATCAACCTGTACTCATTCAGGGTACCAGCACCCTACTTGGATGCTGCATCATCTCGTCCCACAAAAGGACATCGAAGCGTGGATTGAGGCCCTTTATCCAGACAGAGACTTAAAAATCCTGTCTGAGGACAACAAGACCTGTTTTCCTATCTGGAAAACAAGACCAATTTACACTGACGAGGTGAGAATCAAGGAGGAATAAACTAAGCGCTGTGTACTGTGAATGTAGAACAGAGACAACTCTCAACACCCAAACTCCATGAACAATTTTGGCTGGAAAGGACCTCTGGAGGTCTTTGATCCAAAACTCCAAAGTGATGTCCAACTGTCATCCCAGAAATCTCTTAAACACTCACTTAACACTTTGCATTTGCCTCATTGCCTTCACTTCTGCAGAGGACTGTGAGTGTCACTAAACAGCTGTGGCCTTTGTTAAACCTGCTGCTGACTCAACCCCTGCAGCAACATGTGTCGTGGGGAAACAAAAAAGGAAACAATAGATATGATTTTAATATCTTTTTAATGTGCTGTTGTGGAGAAAGCTGTTGACACACTTTTTGTTGCTCCCTACGCGATGAAACCTGGTTTCCTCACCCCTTGCATCCTGCAGTACTCCCAGCTCTTCCCAGTCTCTCCTATCATTTTGGTCAGGAAAGGGCAAGCTATAGCACTGCTGGTAGGGCCCTGAGGCACCAGCTGCTGCACCAGTAGGCATTTGCTGACTGATCAGTTGGTTGCTGCCTTGCAGGGTGAGTAAGGAATTGCCTTTCCCTCCGTGTGCCTGGTTACAGAGATTAATCTGCATTTAATTCTCTTTTAATTTGCCATTAATTCTCCTCTCCCTGGCAGCTCATATTAATGAAACTTGGAGGAACTTTGCCACAGACTGGCAAAGACCCTTTTCCGAATGGGGAGTGACACTGGATTAAAGGTGTTGATGCTTAATGGCCAGGCAAAAGTCCACACAGGCATCATTTTGTTCAGGAACCATGCTAAGAGAGTCCAGCTCCAGTCCCAATACATGGCAGCATTTCCCGCCCCCCTATTCTTCTGCTTTTCTCAGTCCAAGAGAAAATGGTTATGAAAAACTTTTTTTTTTTCCCTTCTTTTACTATGAAAGATGAAATTCACCTGTGCACTGAAGCCTTGGAAACAAGTCTTTTAGCCCAAAGCACAAATGAAGTTGTCCTTTGAGCAGCCAGATTTCAAAAGAAAACATTGACTTGGGGTGCTTTTGCTTGTCACTGGAGAAGATGAAGCACCATGTAGAGGGAAATAATGACCACAGGAGGCCAAATCCTGGGAAAACCTTTCATCTGGTGGAATCGACTGCTGAGAGAAGCAAGGGATGCCCTTGTTGCTGATACTCTTCAAGTTAGATTAGGAAAAGAATGAGAACACCTACTGTCTAATATCTAGATCCCAATTCTTGTAATCTTCACGAAAATACTTTGACTGCAGAGGATACAGCACAGTCTTCTCCCTTATCTGGCTGCTAATCACTCTCTCCTTCCTCTGAAGCTACCTATAATGTCCATTGCTATGGTAACCGAGCATGGTATGTATCACAGCCTAGATGACATATGCATCTTTTCCTGCTTTAATAGCTCCTCTGTTTAGGCTGCAGCCTTCCCTCGTTGCTCAGTTCCCCAAAGGATGGTTCCACGCTGGCTTCACGGGTTTTCATCTCCTTGCAAGGCAGCTCACCCTTCTGAACCGCCGGCACCACGAAACTTGGTGGATTGTCACTCAGACCAGCTTTGCACAGGCTGGAAATGTGTGATGCCTTCCTCTGAGGCTTAATTATGGGGGTTTTTCAAGCGAGTGGCAAGAAATTATTTTGGAAGCAACAGCGTTCATGGAGTTTAAAGTGTAATTACCCACCAGCTAAACGTGCCTGGAGAAACGGGAGTCATTGCATCCTTCCTTGGCTTTCTCAGGCAGGTCAGTCATTAAAGTTTAACAAATGAAGCCAATATTTGATCCCGGCAAGTTTGCCCCAGCGAACATTGATCCGTTGGCTGTTTGTTCATGCACTAAAATATGTACCCATCAATACCCAGAAGCCTTGTGACCACGAGGAAGGGGTCAGGATGGAACGAGCAGGCAGCTGTCATCGGTTGCTGAGAAGATATACATCACCTTGCAAAGAGTCAGCTTTGCAGGGAAAGCTCAGGCTTTAATGGTAAAGGCAGAAACTGCTCTTCTCTCTCACAGGGAGGTGTGTGGGGTGGTATGAGTTGCTGACACAGCCTGTCTCAATCCTTAGCAACGTGTAGACTCTACTGCGAGAGAGAGGAGCACCAAGAGCCTTTGCTGAGGTGATAGCTGGATTAATAAGAGATGGTACCTTCTGTAAAGAGCTTACATCACAGCTGGGACAGGCACACACAGCTGGAAAGAGGACACAGAGAGGGAAAAGGACTTGCTGAAGCCTTTAAGAGGTGGTACCTTCTGCAAAGAACTTACATTCCAGCTGGGACAAGCACACACAGCTGGAAAGAGGACACAGAGAGGGAAAGGAACTTGCTGAATGAAGCCTTTGATATCAATCTGACTTCACATCAACCTTGGCCAGAGTGACCTGAAGGACTGCAGCAATAAGATGCTGGTTCCATAATGCTGAGCAGCAAACAAAGGCCCTCACGTTCCCCTCTCTGAGCACTGAGCTTGCTGTGTTGCCTTCCTTTCATTCATCCCCCTCATGAAGTCAACTTGAAGATTGAATGGATGAGCTTTGCTTGGCCTCATCTTGCCAAACAGAAGCTGAATGAAGATGCAGTTGCTTTAGTTAATGCAAGAGGATGTAACCATAGGGGATGAAAAAGAGCTAGTGAAGCTGAAAGCTGTTCCTGGAACACAAACAACTGGATATGATGGGGAAGGAATGTATTATAGCTGGAAATGTGATGTTTTCTGTCTTGAGTTGTGAGGCAGAGCAGAGATGTAACAGCCCAGAAGAGTTTGCTAATCCTTTGAGGAATATCATATTTCATATCTGTGAGCAAAACCATTTCTGTTTAGTAGCTTTCGTCTCCCTCCTTTACTCACTTTTATTCCACCCTCCTGCCTGCAGCAAAGCTCCCCAGGAGCTCACTTCTCACTCAAATCCCATATCTCCCAGACAGGAGGCTGCAGTGAGGTGGAGATTGGTCTTTGCTCCCAAGTAATGAGTGATAAGACAAGAGGCGATGGGCTCAAGTTGCCCCAGGAGGAGTTTGGATTGGAGCTGAGGCAGAACTGTTTCCCTGAGAGGGGTGTCAGCCCCTGTGCCAGGCTGCCCAGGGAGCTGGGGCAGTGCCCAGCCCTGGAGGGATGTGGAGCTGAGGTGCTGAGGGCCATGAGTTAGTGCTGGGCTTGTCAGGGTGAGGGGAGAGGTTGGGCTTGATGATCTTAAAGGTGTTTTCTAACTGAACTGATTCCATGATTCTATACAAATATTTCGTTCTTGCTCTGACTGTAACCTCCTCCCACTCAATGTTTTGGTGAGGCTACTGGACTCTCTTGTTCAAATTGTTTCTGGTTTTAGACATTACTGTGGATGAATGAGTGAAGAACTGGTGTTTCCCAAGAGAAGCTTGCTTTTTCCAAACCCAAGGAAATGTAATTACCCTCGAGCCACTCTGTTGGTCAACAGCACATGGAGGTGAGAAAGCAGAGAGAAATGATGTAAAAACCTCATTTCATTAGAAAAACAGGCTGAAGAGCCCCAGGGCCCGCAGCCTTTCCTCCTCACACACATTCCATCCCATCAGCATCATGGTAGCCCTGCCCTGGCCTCTCTGCAGCACTTCCCTGCCTCTCTGTAACTGGGCAGCCCAGCACTGGCCACAGCATTGCAGATGTGGCCTCCCCATCTGGGGCAGAGCAGAGAAGCAGCAGAACCTCCCTGGCCCTGCTGCCCACACTCTCTTCATGCCCCCAGGCTGCCATTGGCTTCTTGCCCACGAGGCCACGCTGCTGCTCATGGTTAGTTGTTGCCCCCCAGCACTGCCAGGTCCCTGTCCCAGAGCTGCTCTCCAGCAGCTCACCCCCAGCCTGTGCTGCTGCAGGGGCTGCTTCCTCCCCAGCTGCAGGACTCTGCCCTTGCCCTTGGGGAACCTCAGCACCTTCCTCTGTGCCCAACTCTCAGCCTGCCCACAGCTCACTCACTGGCAGCTCAGGCTCTGGGGAATCAGCCAATGCTCCCAGTTTGGTGCCAGCAGGGAACTTGCTGAGGGTCCCTCTGTGCCCTCTGTACCCAGGTGCTTGATGCAGATGTTGAATCAGACTGGCCCCAGAATCCATCCCTGTGGAACTCCATTGGCCACAGGCCTCCAAATAGACTTGGTACAGTTAAAGGAACTTTATGATGTGATAATGTCAATTAATAGTCACGAGGTTCATCTCAGTTGGAGCTGTTACTACATTGTATGGGAAGATGATGAAACGTTAACTGTTAGTCTGTGCAGCCTTCTGACTTGTCGCCACTGTTTAACTTCCTCCCTGCTCTCACTGCTGCACAGAGTAATAGTAGTTACAATGCTTTCGGCTGGAACATCTCTGATTTTGCCACTTTCTGTAGCGTTTCTCTCAAAAACAAGAGGAAATCCTCATAAGCATTTTAGCTGCCATCCTCATTCTTTTTCTGCTCATAGTCGGGGCACAGACACTGGCTCTAACCCACTCCCACACTGGAGCATTTTCCACTCATTGTTTCCTATACCATTTATTCAGTCAGTTATTACTTGCATTGTGATTTCCCCCACTGCCCTGTGATGTCTGTCTTTGTAGTGTTACTGGAGGCAGTAACCTGTGCATTATTTTTGACCAATCATTTCATACCTCCTTTTTTCCTTAGGCATGGGGTGATCTCTAACAGATCAGCCACAGAAGAGACTGTTGCTGCTCTCTAGTCCTGTTTCATTGTCTGACATTGGCTCAGAGTCCACAGCTTTTCTGTCTTGCAAGCCACGCTCTTGATCTTGGCCTGGTGATTGCATCCAGTGAGATGAGAGTGTTCAGCCAAATACTCTTTCCATAGCTTCGCTTTCTCATCCATTTCTTTTTGCCTTCAGGCCATCAGGACTCCTCTGGGTGCTCCAGCACTTGCACATTGTCCTTCCCATGGAACAACAATCTTTCTTTTCCATCACTGTTCCACACCTTGTTGTCCTGGTGCTTCTCTATACCCTGAAATGGCTTACTTGCCTTTGGAAATTTTCCCTCTGCTTAGTTTTGTGCTTTTATTTCCACTCTCCCATAATCCTTGGCTCTGTTTGCATTTTCTCCTCTAATGCTCTTGTTTTGATGTTTGTCCAGCTCCTCCTTGTTTGCTTAGGCCTCCCAATAAGTTCCCTACTGTGTTCTCTATTGCTTCCTTAAACATTTCCCATCTGGTCTCTACTGAGATTCCTTTATCACTCCAAATTTAATGGCCTGTAACGCTCTCCAGGCATTACCTTCTCTGTCTCTCCTGCCTTTTAAACTTTGCAGGGTGGAATTGATCTGCAGTGTCACCCATCCTTCCCTTGGGCTTCAGTGTGTTCATCATCTTCCCAAGGAGTAATTCACAATCGCTGCTGCCCTTCAGCATCACTCTAGACTTTCACAGCCAGCAGTGACTCTGTTGTGCCCTGTTTGCAGATCATCATGTGGTCCATCTGGTTTTGTGTCTGACCAGCTGGTGACCCTTTGTAAATCCACGAGGGAGCCAAATGCCATCGGTGATCAGACCAGACACCTCACAGCAACTACTCAACTTCCCACCAGTTCAACTCCTCCCAGCCCCACGTGGCCCAGCATATTGTTTTGCTTGTCATTTCTGCATCCATTCTTCATATCCTCCAGCCTCATAAGCTGGAGCCTCATTTCAGGCACTGCAAATCACAGCTAGGCAGAGATTACTGCAGCCTGCAGTAAATATTGCTGTGGTGATCCTCTCAGGCAGCAGTTTACTGTTGTTCACTTTAGTCCTTATTCCTTTTGCACATAGAGGCACTGTTACTTATCTGGGGGGAAAAAGAAGGAAAGGTGAGAAGTATAACATCCAAATCACCTGTGACTCCAAGGTGTCTCCAGTTTGGCAGCTGTGAGGGTTGGACTAGGTGATCTCTAAAGGTCCCTTCCAACTCCTACCATTCTATGATTCTATGATGTGAGCTGTGGATGTGTTACCCATCTGTGTTGCTCGCTGGTCTGGGGTGACAGGGAGGTCCATGAGCCCATCTCAGAAGCTGTGTGGTGTGTGCAACCATTCCCCAACCTCCATGACCAGTTCTATATGTTTGGGTCACCAGTCAGATTGAATTGTAAAACCTTTCCTGTCTGGTTTATGTGAAAGCCTCTCCATCCTTTGCAAGACTCCCTGGCATGAGTATCGTAGGAGTTGGATGGGACCTTTAGAGATCATCCAGTCCAGCCCCCGTGCAGATGTAGCTCCCACCTAGATCAGGTCACACAGGAACGTGTCCGGGTGGGTCTTGAAGAGCAGCAAGGAAGGAGCCTCCACACCCTCCCTGGGCAGCCTGGGCCAGGGCTCCCTCACTGAAACACTGAAAGAGTTCTTCCTTATGTTTAAATGGAACTTTTTGTGTTCCAGCTTCATCCCATCACCCCTTGTCCTGTTGCTGGATACAAGAGAAAAAAGTGCTGCCCCAACCTCCTGACACCCACCATTCAGATATCTATAACTATTAAAGGGTATCAGTGCCATCTTCATATCTTGCCTTCCACAACTAAAGTTTGGGCTGATGTGACTTAAAACTTGAGGTTTTCTCTGCTTGTGTAGGCTTCCCAGACAAGGTGAAGCGAAAGTCTTCAAGTAGAAGATGCATCTTTTTTTCTTGCCTTAGACAAATCCATGACATTTTTATTCGGTGATATTTGATGTGACATTTCTGGGTCATTCCTATCCATCACCTAACTAGGGAGCTGCAAAAACTCTCTGTCCTCTCACAGAAGCAATCTATCTTCCTTTAATTTCAGGGCCACGTGGTAAGATGTTTATTAAAATATTCTGAAGACTAAAGCTCAGTGAACAGTGGAGACATAAAAGGATTCAGGTTGAAACTAAGGTACCTACGTTTAGGTATCTGTATCAAGTGTCTGGATGCGAGACACGAATCCAAGGACCCACAGAAGTAAAAGGAAATGCAGTTGCTGCCTAAATACAACCATCTGGTGCTATGTGAGATGCTGGCTGGGCTTTCATGTTGGCCTACAGCTGTCAGTCCCTTAGGGCAAAGGAGAGAACAGGTCTGGTGTCACATCATCCGGCACCACGTCGACGTGTCAGACACACGATGCCACCTCAGAAAGCAATTGGTGTTTTCATTTGCATGTGCTGAGCTTCTGTTCAACACCATCAGTCTAATCCAGATTCAGCTAAACAAACACAGGAGTTGGGTTTCAGAAGCAACTGAATCCCTTTACAACCCCATCAATTGTGCAGAGGGAGTCTCAGATGCCCACACAGACATTTATGTCTGCAACAAGGAAGTCAATTACCCCAAGGAATGATGCCATCAGCTTAAATTTACCCCCTTCTGTCACCACCTCCAAGCATCCAGAGTTTGGATTAGCAAAGGACACTCAATGCTGGCTTTTAGCAGTTCATTGTTCCCATCCCAGAGGATTCTCTCCCAGAAACAGCCAAGCTCAGATCACCATTGTGCTGCTCTCAGTTATGTCACTTAAACCACTGCAAAGAAAAGAACATGAGATATGGCTAGAGGGGTGATCTTTGATATCTTTTGATAAGTCCAGGGCAATTCCCAAAGAGTTTCACTGGGAATTTCCTGCTTGCCACAACCAGCATCCCACAGGCATTGCTTGGGATCACAGAAAGTAGGGCTCAAAATGCACAAGACTAGTATCCTGTAGGCATTCCTTGAGATCACAGAAAGCAGGGCTCAGAATGGAGACAGTAGTGATCCCTGATGGCATTTCTGAACAACTGGAGCACTCCTGAAAACACCGTACAGAGGGAAGAACTGAAATGGGCTGAATAGAGCAGCTTGGCCCTTGTTTCATCACATTCCATGCAGGTAAAGAAACACTCAACAGGCATCTGAGTACATCTGAGGTGAGTGGTGCAAATGTGTAACAGCTGTGATCTTCCTGCGCTCACAAGGTTTGCTCCCTTCTGTGAACCATTAATGCCACTGTGGATATTGATTGCATATCACCTTCCCTCCTTAACAGCTAAAATACACAGCACAGCCAGGCCTAACCCGGCTGGAATAGGACAACGAAGGACAAAAAACATCTGTAACTGATATTTTTTTCTAAGCCAGCCATAGCCAAGGTCACAACCGTGATTCAGAGATCCCAGCGCTGGGAAGGAACCAGCATGATCACTTAAGCTGACCTGCTGCATCATTAAAGCAACAAAGTTTTACTCATTATGAAGACCGCTGATATGACACTGGCTGTGGCAGAGCACATTTCCTCAGGAGACCTCCACTCCTGACCCACAGCCTCTTACAGGAATGGTCAGTCCTTAAATAGAAACACACAGTTATAACAGAAACTGAGACAGTTAAAAGCACAGAGCTCAGAGTTTGCAAATCAAATTGTCCAAGCTACTCTGCAGGACACAATGGTCAGTGAAGCCATGGTCAGACCAGAGAGCTACCAACACACCATTCCCTCTCCTACTGATTTTCTTGATTGTTCTCTTCTGCCTTTAGAGGTGGCTCGAGCTTCTGAGTCTTGCACAGCCAAGATACAGATGCATTCATTGCCTTAGATTGCAAGATGGTACAGACCAGACCATGAATTGCTTAGACTTGCTGTTCCCCAGGCCAAGTCTTCCCTTTCTTTCTTCTCACCATGGGACAGTGATCTAAGCAGAGACTTCTTTTCTCCTGATCTGCATTTCACAGACCCTAAAACCGAACCATCCCAACAGATGTGGAAAAGAGCTGAAGATAGTATTGGCATCTAGATCATTGGGCCTCCCATATTAAAAGCAATACCCAGACGATGCCTAATTAAACCACAGTGAGTGTTACTGAGAGCCAAAGTTCAGCATCACTTGGTGCTCTGCTGTGACATATGTGATGGTGAGTAGAGGGAGGTTCATGTTTTCCACCAGAAGAGGCTTCAGTAACACTTTCCACTTCCTTTTTCCGTTGAAACACATAAAAAGTGTTAAAGAGCACTCACAGGAGAGGTTTTCCAAGCTGCCTGTAGGCATCTGGATGCATGTTTCCTATAAAACAAACCTCCAGATACAAAGGCTGCTTGGAAAATTACAGCTCTTTGCAAAGATGCAAAGATGCAAGCATTCTGGGCTACTTCTTCCTCTGGAATTTGAGCATTTAATTCTCCTATCTCAGCCTCTAAGCCCATAAGAACTGACCCACACTTTTATACATCAAACCACTGGAGCAACTCCTACTAGCTGTTACCAGACTTAAATCATCAAATAACTGTGAATGCAGGTGGAGCTGCTTCTGCAAGGAGGTTTGGCTAGGTGTTCTCTAAAGGTCCCTTCCAACCTTTACCATTCTGTGATTCTGTGATGTAACGACAGAGATGCTCTCCCCAGGCTGTTCCCACTATGTCTACGTGATGCCACTCCCAGAACAATATGAGGAGGGTCTCCAGGTGGTGCAAGATGAGAGGAGGAGACTATGACATGAGAAGTCTGAGAGAGCAGATCTTGCTTTTCCATGTGCAGTCAGAACAGTTAATCTGCACAAATCGCAACCCCCTGTTCTAATCCCCTCCAGCCTTAGAGACAGAGGTGGAGTGAGGAAGATGGATTAAAGACTTAGAAACAGGATATCAGCTTTCTCTTAGTCACAGGTTTTGAGACTGGAAAGGCATTAAATATCACCCCTCTTGACTTCCCCTGAGGCTCAGAAGTTCCCATGCTTCGAGGGGAGCTTGTTACCAGCACCTAGGATGCTGTTGCACTTCCAAACAAGTAGACGTGGCAAAAGCAGTTTGGAAAGAGGCATAAAACCTCAGCAGAGACTGAACAACCACTTCGTTTGTCTCTCAGCCTCCCCTCAAATGCTTATACAATTGAAAATGGAACTGCACCTCTGGGCTGAGCTTTGCAGCCGTGCTCCTCAGAGGCCCCTTCAATCCAGTTGGCAAAGGATGGGGGTCTGGCAAGGCTTAGTCAGCTCATGTTTGCAAAACGCTCTGGAAACGAAACGCACTGAGTCATGCAGCTGGGACTATGGAAAAGTGGAGCCTGTGG
Organism: Urocolius indicus; assembly: GCA_013401255.1. NCBI lineage: Eukaryota > Metazoa > Chordata > Aves > Coliiformes > Coliidae > Urocolius > Urocolius indicus. The sequence goes on from WBNH01004840.1 coordinate 24,821, forward strand.
AGCTTGGGAATACATCTGGATCCTTTGTGGGGAGCAACCGGGATCTGTGGGTTAAGTGTAGAGATCACATGAACAAAATAACTCTGGATCAAGCATGGGAGAATTCAGCACTACAGACTGCTCTGGGAAAAGTGAAGCCTTGGGTGATTTTGCAGGCAGAGTAGGGACTGGCAGGGACTGGCAGGCCATGCATTTTGCCCCCCAGACCAATGACAGGTCACAGAATGGTAGGGCTGGAAGGGACCTTGAGAGATCACCCAGTCCAACTTCCCTGCAGAAGCAGGTTCACCTAGTTCAGGTCACACAGGAACGTGTCCAGGTTGGGTCTTGAAGAGCTCCAAGGAAGGAGCCTCCACACCCTCCCTGGGCAGCCTGGGCCAGGGCTCCCTCACCTCATAGAAGTCCGGCTGTGCACCATGGAAGGAAGCACTGCTGCTCTGGATTATTGCTATCCCTGCACTGAGAAGGCAATGAACCTGCTCAGAAAAAACTGGGCATTTAACCCAAGAGGAAGAAGAACAAATCATCTGAGACTTCTTATTGTCACTCCTGGGCACCTGTATCACCTGGCAGCCACAGTAACTGGTGACCTCCTTACCTCCTGTGCCCATTCCTTATGTTGGTGCTGGCTCCCATCTGATAGGTGTGGGATTAGGGCAGAATGGACATTTTTAGACCCCCTTTTCAAGAGGTGAGGAGCCATTCAGCCATTCCAGGACTCTCAACAACCCATGGGTGCAACTCTCTTGGAGATCTTTTCCATTTCTTCCAAAGGACCTGACCCAAATATGTTCTAAACCTCTGGATTTGAACCTGCCTTTTAGGGCACCTGAAGTTCTGTCACTCTGCTGCTTTTCTTCCAGTTATCCACTTATATTTCTTTTCTTTCAGTTATCTGTTTGAGAGAGAGGGAGAAAGAAAGGGCAGCTGAGGGGAAAAAAAAGTAGATGCTTCTGTTAAAAAAAACAAACCCCTTGCTTTCTTTGTTTTACTTTGGTATTGTGAGCAGATCCAAGTGAGCCTCCATCTGCAATATCAATTTGGGTCATTCCTTCCCTCTGTCTGCAGGGTGAGGTCTCTGTTAGCCAAATGATTATTCTTGGAATAATAAAAACTTGCAGCTGGAACCAAGAGTCTGACTGATGCAGACAATAAAACCATGGGAAGGCATACAGATAGAAGAGATGGCTTTGGCTTGCCAGGCTCAGAAATCTCCCTGTTTGCGTGGCAACTCACTCTCATAGTCACAGAATCGTTTCAGCTGGGAGAGACCTTTTAAGATCACAGAAGCACAGAATCTAAAGAGTGGGAAGGGACCTGAAAAGCTCATCCAGTGCAAACCCCATGCCAGAGCAGCAGCACCTAGAGCAGGACACAAAGGGACTCATCCAGCTGGGGTTGGGATGTCTCCAGAGAAGGAGCCTCCACAGCCCATCTGGGCAGCCCCTGCCAGTGCTCCCTTACCTCAACAGGGAACAAATTCTTCCTTGTGTTTCTTTGGAACCTGTTGTGTTCCAGCTTGTCCCCATTGCCCCTTGTCCTGTCATTGGCCATCACTGAGCACAGCCTGGCTCTGGCCTTCTCACACCCACCCTTGATGGATTTGTAACCATGAATGAGGTCACTCCTCAGTCTCCTCTAAGATGAAGAGCCCCAGCTCCCTCAGCCTTTCATCACAAGGGAGATGCGCCACTCCATCATCTCTGTGTTCCTGCACTGAACTCTCTCCAGCAGCTCCCTGTCCTTCTGCAACTGAGGGGCCCAGAATTGGACACAAAATTCCAGATGTGGTCTCACAAGGGCACAGTAGAGTGGGAGCAGAACCTTTCTCCGCCTCCTGCCCACAGCCCTTCTCATCCAGCCCAGGGTGCCATTGGCTTTCTTGGCCATGAAGGCACGTTGCTGGCTCATGGTCCAGCCTTTGTCCCAGCCCTATCAACCACAAGCTCCCCAGTCCTCTCACCTCCTTGCAGATCAAATCTTTCATGCTGACATGGAATAAAAGTGGAGAGTTTGGAAGGAAAAGTCTAGCTGAAACAGCAGCGATATCTTCAGCAAGAGGGGCAAGTAGGTAGCCTGCACCTTACAAACCCATATGTAACAGCTTGTGTAAGGAGGGTGTCATTGAAACTGAAACCAGAAAGAAAATCTTGTGCTGTATTACGCTGTAGATATGGGGATCTCTTAAGTTTTGGGGTGAATAACACCAATAATAGTTAATACAATGTAAATAATAGTACAGCAGGTGCTGTCATAGTAGAATTGCATAAAAATAACAAGCTGGGATGACTCCAGGATGCATTTAAGCCTTGAATTCCCTTAAATGTGGGCTCAAGTCCATTCCCTGCTCAGCAAATCAACACATGCGATGTGTGCAATCACTTGATCCTAAACTCTTTTTACTCCTAATTGTCTCCAGGGCTTTACAAGCCTTAACACGACAAAACATGACACATATACACCTACATAAAGTACAACAAAGGGGCTACCAGCTAAAATAAGCTAATGACCTGTGATGTCATGATGTGCTGTCATCTCAGCTCCCCTCTGAAGCTGATCAAGGTGAGAGCTCATGAATCACATGGCAGAAGATCTCCTGCAGCTCTGGAGCACCAGGATATTATGGCCAGAAGACTCTGACTGGTGTCTAGAGAATGATGTGTGAGCCTTGAAGAATTAAGTATCTGATGTGTCTGATTGCACTTAGGCTTTCACCTTCCTCAAGGGAGCAGAGAAGGAGTCTTCTCTTACATATAATACTTAATAAATAATCTTAAGTATAATGTTTATAAGCATATAAATGGTGGATGTCAGGAGGTTGGAGCATCCCTTCTTGCTGTTGTATCCAGCAACAGGACAAGGGGTAATGGGAAGAAGCCGGAACACAAAAAGTTCCACTTAAGCACAAGGAAAAAAATTCTTTACTGTGGGTTGAGGGAGCCCTGGCCCAGGCTGCCCAGGGAGGGTGTGGAGGCTCCTTCCTTGGAGCTCTTCAAGACCCACCTGGACACGTTCCTGTGTGACCTGATCTAGGTGGGAGCTGCTTCTGCAGGGGGATTGAACTGGATGATCTCTAAAGGTCCCTTCCAGCTCCTACCATTCTATGTTTCATTCTAGAATTCCATGACCTGTATATATCTATATATAAATATAAATAAAACATGCCATGGTATGTGGAAAACAGCTGCTGTGTTTTGGCTCTCAGGTTGTCTGCTGCCCTAACAGCTTGAGCTAATCTTTGGAAGCAAATCCCTTATAGAAAGCAAGCTGATGGAGATAGTTTGGGTAGCACAGGCCAGGTTTGTCCAGCATGCTGCACAGAGGAAGTAATTTGGGTTTACATCTCTAACCCTTGGGGAATGTGCAGATGCCTGTCCTGTACCCCATTGAATCATGCTTTCCCTGCAGCAGTTTCCTTGCTATTTTCCATCCACACAGTGCACAGGCCCAGGCTGCCCAGGGAGGGTGTGGAGGCTCCTTCCTTGGAAGCCTTCAAGACCCACCTGGGCACGTTCCTGTGTGACCTGATCTAGGTGGGAGCTGCTTCTGCAGGGGGGTTGGACTGGATGATCTCTAAAGGTCCCTTCCAACCTTACCATTCTGTGATTCTATGATATGAACCCAAAGATCAAGATGTTGATCAGGAGGTGACATGAATCCTCATCATGAGAATGTCTCCATCTCACCAGGAAAATGCTCCTTTTTTTTTTTTTTTCCCCAGCTGCTCTTCACCATTTTCCACATTGGCAGGGGCAAAGCTGTCCCTTCCTTCTTCTCCCTCTCCTTGCAGCCAGATGCCATCAGAGGCTGCCTGATGGTGAAATGCTTTGAGCTGCAGGGTTCCTCACTGCCGTGCTGTGTATCCAAGGCAGTCAGCCTGCTGCAGGGCTTGGCAGAGGATGCAGATTCCTTGGCCTGGCCCTTGACCACAAGTTCATCTTCACATACCAGGACTAGTAACACTGCTCCCGGCTTTTCACAGAGCCAGAGCTGCCACTGGGCACCAAATCAGCAATCAAGGAGAAACAGTCACACAAGACAAATGCAAACAAAGATGTTTTGGTTTTGAAACCACAAAATCCTGCAGTTTACAAAGGATTCCTTGCATGTCTCCTCACATTCACTGTCTTCTTCTTACCTCCTCTCTGGCTCATCACACGCTACTTCCCCTCCTGCCAGCCTTCCCTCATCATGCCCCAGAGAAAAAAAGCAGGAGCAAAACATATCCCCACCAAAGCCTTAGCACCCTGTAAACAAGCCAGATGTGTACATTGGCTTTTTTGAGGACAAACATGGAGAAAAGCACAGATGGGCAGGGGTTATATGTTATTCAATCCAGACTTCTCCTGCCTTGGCTCCAGAAATACCAGCGGTGTAAAGCATCTCTGAAGCCACTGTGTGATAGGAGAGGGCTAAAAGAGATGTAGCTCTTCAACTCCTCTCCTTCCCTGCTGCATCCCAGGACTGACACCATTCCCATCATCCTCTTCCACTTTCTCTATCCTTTGCTTCAGGTTTAGAAAGAGATGAGAAGATGTGAGATGGGAGCAGCTGCGGTGCCAACAAAGATGGCAGGAGAGAGGAGAGGGAGATTAGCTGGGATGAGAGAGTATCTGCTAGAAGGTATCTCTGGTGATTCCCATTCCTCTGTGCAGCTTTAACTGGTGACTAAGTGAGGACTAAAAAGAGTTGGAGGATGAGCTCTTTGCATGAAAATAAAAAAGCAAAGCAAGGTGCAGCCTGGAGTCTCTGGTTATGGAGCTGCAAAGCCTGACTGTTGTCAGGTCCCAAGGACACAGTCCTTGAAGCCACAGGTGAGAAGAATGCTTGCCCTTGAACAGTTTGGTTGAGAGTGGGTCAATGTTTGTGCTCCTGTTTAGCACCGACAGAACCAGGCTGGTCTGCTGAGGGGAGTAGGTGCCTCCTTCAACCACACCAGCCTCTTGGAATGAGCAGCTCTGGAAAGTCTGGGGCTCTCCAAACCATAGCAGGCACCTCAGCAAGGATGCACAGGCTGCTCTGCAGTGGTAGAGGGACACTGCTCCTTCAGCTTGGATGGGAAACGTGACTCTGAGTTGAAGGAACAAAGACACATTGAACTTGGTGGTTTTGGCTTCAGCAGAGAGTGTTTCTCTCATGCCTATAGCCTTTCAGAGATGACTTTAGCAGGAGCTCTCTGGCCATATCTTGTCACAAACTTAATCTCTGGGAAGGAATCTCTAGAGGAATGAAGGGGATAGTGGGTAAATGGCAACCTGGGTACCTAGTTGTGGTTTGAGGATCCTTACACCTTCTTTTTGTGCTTCTCTGCATAAGACAAACCTCGCTGTGTGCAGACCTCACTGGATGCCCTGCAAAGCATGTCACAAAAAAAACCTGTCTGCCTCTTTCCTCTAATGACACCCACGGGAGGAGAGCTTTGGCTTCTATTTGGATCAGAGAGGAGCAGGGTAGGTAAAGTCCAGGCTTAGAGTCAAGGTCAGAAAACAGCTTTTTTAAAATAAGCCTGATAGCTTCTCTTTGTCCTCCCTGCTCCTTCCCACCCTTCCTAGGACAGTTCAATATTACTGTTAATTATTCATCACAGCCTATATTTGCATAGGTAGCAGTTCACATGATGAACTCCCCTAACCTGCTTGATCTAACCTTCTTGGGTTGTAAATTATCAAGAGCCTTGGCAGGGCTGATGAAGGGTGACCAGGATGAACCAGCACTTCTGGTTTCCCTTTGTAAGCAGTTTCAGGATGACTTTGCAGTGTTTCGCAACACCCCTGATCTTTGCTTCTCGTTGTTGCCTCTGTGCTGCCTGGCTGAGGCATCACCCTGACCCAGGAGAGTACATAAAGGGCTAGACTGAGATCATGGGTGCTAAGTAAGTGAAATCAAACACAAGTCTGGGAGGTAATGATTAAAGGACAACCTCAGGTCTTGTAAAGTCCTTTTCTTCTGAGCAGGATGATGGGTTGAGTGGTGAGATGGGGCATGGGACAAATGGAGAAGCCATAGAAAGGAAGAGACTGGGGAGGCCCTTTGGACCTTTATATATCCCCCTCCCGGGGACCCCAAGCAGAAGATGGAAGGGCCATGGGCAGCAGGGAGGCACAAGGGCTGATTAACATGTGGATAAGGTTCAGTGTGGGTTTTGATGTGCTGTGAGCTGAGCTCCAGTTCTCCTGACACTTTCCACAGGGCTGTTCAACCTGATGTAACTCCACAGGAGTCACATAACCTGAGCTTTTTTTTTAACAGTTTGAAGAGAAGCCAACATCACTGGTTTGAAGAGAAGCACATCAGCAGAAAGCCAGCACAAACTGAATGAATCCAACCCCTGAAACAGCAGGGACTAAAGCACTTGAGAGGGAAACATCTGCTTTAGAGGAAGAAGGTCAAGAGTGGGCTACTATCCAGGAAAGGAATTTGGGATCATGGTAAAAATATCTCTGAAATGTCTGAGCAAGCCCTAGTTAGGAGCAGAAGAGACAGCAGCGACTGGATTGCATTCCTAGGGCAACACTGAACATTAAATGCCTGATGCAAGCTGCACTAGACAGCTCTGATCCTGCTTGGAGAAGCCATTCTGCAACCCAGGAACTTCGGTGTTACTGCACCATAGGTGATGTCAGGAGTCCTCCATCTTTTTCAGGGTGAGGATAAAGGGGTGTCCGGACCACGAGAGAGAGCATCCTCTGGAGTTAGACATGGTCAGCAGCCTGTTGTTGCTTTAACCAGCATTAAGCAGGGGTGGGGGAAGATGAGTCTCCTACAAACTAAACAGAGGGTTGCCCAAATGCAGCTCCAGACCTCAGGTTGGATTTTATTCCTGGGCAAATATTTACATGCTACTGCACAAAAAGCAGAGCAGTGCAGTGCTTCAGTCTGAAACTGGTTCCATAGCTGACTCTCCTTCAAAGAAATCAATGCAAAAGCATGCCAAAACATGTCAGTGGAGAAACTTCTCTAATGAGCAGAAGGTCTCCCTGGTTCATACCACAGCAGAATGGGGCAAGCATAAAGCTAGAAGCCAAGGAAGATCCTGCAGGTGAGGAGTTCCTACTGAGACAAGAAGCTAAAGTGTACTTTATAGGCGTCACTTGTGTGGTTTGAGGACATATAGGATGCTTCTCAGAGGATTTTTTACCTGTCTTCTCTGTATGGTTCCTGTAGAAGTGCTTGATGGTGAGCAAGGAGCAGGTAGGAGCAAGGTCTCTGCTGACCACCAGAGACTGGCATGGGCAGTGGTAGCTTTGTTACTCCTTGGTCTGCATGCGAAGCCCAACCTGTCCAGCAACGTTTTCACTCTCTGTGACTGACCTGCTGTGCAAAGCAGGCTGAGGTAACTGGGGAGCAGGAGGAAGAGCCAATGCACAGCACAGTGCTGCAACAAGGAGGAGAGGAGAGGAGAGGAGAGGAGAGGAGAGGAGAGGAGAGGAGAGGAGAGGAGGGGAGAGCTCCGTGGGCAGGCAAGGTCCTCTGCCCCTCTGGAGGAAAACCCCATGGAGCAGCTGAGCTGAAACCTCCCCAGACATAGTTATCACTCCAGCCACATCTTCTGGGCTTCAGCTCCTCTGCTCACTGACTCCATGTCAAACACAGAAGGACAAAGGCAGGATGGTATTAGGCTAGCTGCCTGCCTCCTGGCCTGCTCAGCATCCTTTATTGTGTTTGTTCAGGTGTGGCTTTTTCCACTTTGGAGGAGTTTCCCTAAAAACAGCAGTGTCCCCTCCCTGAGAAGGGTTGCACTTATTTAAAGAGGCAGGTAAATAAACACAGGTGGTGTGCAAATACCCCACTATAAAAACCTTTGGACAATGGCAACAGTTTGATTAAGTGGCCTAATTTCCAGTGTAAAGCACCTGAGAACTTGTTGCATTAAAGAGAAAGCCTGGGAGATAAAATCCAGGGCTGAGACTGGGCATTGCTCTGCTCCCATCCTTTCTGTCCTATACCTTTGTGCTGTTCTGTCTTTCATACCCCCTTAGGAAGCCAATTCTTTGAGGTGGGACAATCTCTAACTGTGTTAAATCAGGGATGTTCTACTAATAGAGCTGCTGTTGAGCAGCAGGAGTCCCCGCTGACCTCCTGAGACTCAGGGATACTTGAGAGGAAGCTCACCTCCAGGGTTAGGTTAACCCTGTGTGGTACCAGAGCATCACTCTGTGCCTCCATGATGTTCTACTTGCATCCCAAAGTGACTCACTTGCTTCTTTCTCCAGGTTTTTTCTTCCAGGGGTAATGGGATGAAGCTGGAACACTAGAAGTTCCATTTAAACATAAGAACAAACTGTTTCAGTGTGTCAGTGAGGGAGCCCTGGCCGAGGCTGCCCAGGGAGGGTGTGGAGGCTCCTTCCTTGGAGCTCTTCAAGACCCACCTGGACACGTTCCTGTGTGACTTGCTCTAGGTGGGAGCTGCTTCTGCAGGGGGGTTGGACTGGATGATCTCTAAAGGTCCCTTCCAACCCCCACCATTCTGTGATTCTATGACTTCAGCTATGGTACAAGGTCATGTTTAGAACTTTCTGCCGAGGTGAAGCCTTGTCTGTCAATTGGGATCCTTCTCCCATACCCCCACTCTACTTACAGGAGAAGGAGTGTGTTGTCATAGCTGAGAAAAGCATATTTTTGAGAGCGCTTTGAACCTAATGATTCAGAATTGAGAATTCAATGTCAGTGATACTTCTCCAGCAGACAGTTTTCCTCATTGTTGTCCCCATTCCATGAGTTACTGGAAAAGGTGGGCATGGAGATATTAAAGACAGCCCTGCCCTGTCAGGAAATCCCTCTAATAGCATGTTCCAATGGATATTTTCATTTTGACATAGAAAAAAAACCCCATCTATTACACACGCAAAACATTGCTCAAACAGATGGGGAGAGCTGTAGGCTGGGGGAGAGTGGACAGTGCTGGTGTTGTCACAGGCAGGTAGGCTCTGTAGTGACTGGGAATATGATTTTAAGGTCTCTATGCCTTATGTGTTAGTGCTAAAGCACTCAAATATCCATGATGTATTTGGGTTAGCTCTGCTTCCTCCTTTTGGGATGTGTTGAAGCAGTCCAGGTTTGCAAGAGCTCAGCTGTCAGCTCTGTGACCTCCTGCAAACACTCCTCATGCCAGTGAACACAGAAAAAGGGAAAAAAAACCCCAAGAAACTAACAACTGCAGAAGCTCCCAAGCCCCATATGGAAGCAAATGAGGCTTAAAGAAACCTTAATAAGAGTTGTCAGTCCCAAATGTGGCTATTTAGGGTTTTTCTTTTGCTTCTACTTTCAGTTCCTAATTGCCTGAAACCTTTGCAGGTTCTTATGGCACAGAGGTTTGATGCTTTGCTCCCTGCTCTGGTGCTGGCAGTCCCTGCCCCAGCAAAGCTTTTGTTGTCTAGAGAACTTTGTAGGGAAAGTTTCCTCCAACTGCTCCTCTGGGCAGGCTGCCAGCAAAGCCAGCCCCTCTGGGCTCATCAGAAGGGACCTTGTACTACATTTTCCACTATACTTATCTAATCTTGGCTGGCTTCCATCTAGTGTTTGTGCAGTAATTACCTCACTAAGCAAAACAGTTCCAGTGCCTAATTGTCTTCACTCTCAGGAAATTGTTCCTAATAGCCAGCTAAATTTAATCTCCCTTTTCTTGCTCTGTCCTGGGCAGCCCTTCTCCCTCCTCTCAGAGTCCTAAAGGTGAGGAGATTGCATGATGGAGTCTCCTTTCTTGGAGCTCTTCAAGAGCCACCTGGACACGTTCCTGTGTGACCTGATCTAGGTGAGACTTGCTTCTGCAGCGGGGTTGGACTGAATGAGCTCTAAAGGTCCCTTCCAACCTCACCATTCTGTGGTTTCGTGATTCTATGAGTATCTGCTCTTATTTCTCCAGGTCATACGTGGGAAAATTGCTTTCTAGGACTCGTGTGAGTCACAATCATCACCCTTAACTCCTTTTCCTTGGGCTTGTTTGGACTTCTTTCTGCAATCTTGCAGAGCACATCCAAAACTGGAGCATGCTCAGCTCACAAGTGCATTTGAGTCATGAGTCAGGATAGCACAAAACAGCTTTTTCCTCCCAAAAAAACAGGAATGAGAGGGTTTTTATTCAACTTTTAATTCACCTAGTTCTTGAGGACAAGGGGTGATGGGATGAAGCTGGAACACAAAAAGTTCCATTTAAATGTAAGGAAAAACTCTTTCAGTGTTTCAGTGAGGGAGCCCTGGCCCAGGCTGCCCAGGCAGGGTGTGGAGGCTCCTTCCTTGGAGCTCTTTAAGACTCACCTGGACACGTTCCTGTGTGACCTGATCTAGGTGGGAGCTGCTTCTGCAAGGGGGGTTGGACTGGATGATCTCTAAAGATCCCTTCCAACCCTCACCATTCTGTGATTCCATGATTCTATGAATTTAGAAGGTGTTTGCCAGAAGAGGTTATCTGGGACATCAGGATGAACTTATATCTGACCATTGAATGAGGAGAGAATGGTGCATGAGGCTTGGTGAAGAACTGCCATGGCAGGAGCTCTGCTCCCAGCCCCTGCTCCCTGAGAGAGATGACTTTTCCCTGTACCCCTCTTCCACTAAGAAGGACAGCAAAAAATGCAATTAGTTTTCACACTGTCTAATAGAACCTTTCTCCTCCAGCCTCTGCACCCTAATCCTCAGCCATGAGCAGTCCTGAGTATACTGTGACTGTACAGGGACCACACATCCAGGTTGCTCACAAAGTCTACCCTTGAGCTTTGCTTCTCAACGTGTCGTGTCCTGCAACACCACGTCCTTTAGGAATCCCTCCTTGAATTGTGTCTCCATCTTCTACACAACAGAGCAGAAGAAGGGTCAGGCTGTGGAGGCCAAGCATCTCAGTGGGCTTGGGACAGGCTGAGACACCAATTTCTGTTGCCTGTCCATCCTGCCTGATCCAGTGTGTCCTCCCAAATGTTTCCTTTGCCATGACTCCATAATGCAGAGTCCACTTACCTACATTTAGCTGCCTCACCTTCACTCCATTGATTTCTCCACCAGCTCCTTTCCAAGAGATTTCTGATGACTATTTTCCAGCTCACAGCCATATGTGACTGGCCCAGCAGAGTCTCATGGTGGGAGTACAATGGGTTGTGTTTGAGCTTGGATGATTACACCATCCTGGTAGAACTAGTTTCCCCAGTGAGTGGCATCCTGCTGGGCTTTTAGCACCTTGGTGTTAACCCATCCTCGTGTCTCTCACATCTGTGCTATACCCAAATCCTGTTGGGAAAGGAGTTTATCTTCTCCCTGAGAAAGATTGTAGCTGATGGGATAGATGGGATCTTCCAGTGCACCTCCTCCTTCTGCCTGAGCCATCACAAGTTGTGTGTCTGCTTTAGCACTGCAAAGCTCCCAGTGGGGGGTACTTAACCCTGACCCTTATCACCAAGGGCTGTTGCAGACACAGCTGATGTGTCCTAAGCCCGGAGCTAAGGGGAGTTTGCTGCCACCTTGCTTTATAGATTGTCCACAGGTCTCCAAGCATTTGTCTCAGGGATTTCACCTGTGTTTGTGCAGTACCTGGTACACCACCAACGGTTTGTGCTGAGAACTTATGCCCTGCTACAACAAACACACTCCATATCAATAAAGAAGAGGATTAAGGCCACGAAGGGGGTTTTAGGTGAATAGGGAGAGTGTCCTCTCCCCTGACCCATAATGAGCTTTTGGTCTTGATTGCTGATGGCAAGCCCATTTGCCCTTGCAAGAGCAAACGACATGCATGTCACATTAAAACCAGGGGAGGCAGGAAACACAGAGCCCCACGGTGCCTTCCTTGAACAAAGCCATTTTTTTCAGAGGCAGGGCCTGGCTTTAAAACAGAGCCACAGCTTGTGGAAAGACTGACTCAGTGTGTTCTGGGAGCTGCAGGGTCCCAGGGAGGAAGCCAAACTCTGATAGGATGTTTTTGGTTTGTATGGTAGGGACCTCTGGTTAGTTGTGTGGTTGTTTTTTTTTTTTTTTATTGTAGCAAAACTATTCACAAAACCTAATCCCCCTGACTTTTCCCTAAGGGGTAGAAATGTAGAGATCAACATTTTGGCCCTTTTGAAACCCCTTTGATGTCAGAGGCTGAAGTTTTGCAGTTGTTTTTTTTTCCTAGAGCCCTCTGTAATTGCTGACATATGCTGCACATATGGTTTCAGTGCGATTAGATTTCTGATCTGATGGGGCTTTTTTTTTTTTTTCCCCCCTTTTTGACTTGACAAAGCACCTACTCACCAGCCCCGTTTCCATGAGAAAGGGATTTTTAACAAGATCCCCAGGACAAAATTCACTTCTGCAGATTCATTAAACAAATAACAGTCTCTGAGTTTGATTCCCCCCCCTTCTCCATTTGAAATACGTGGGAATTTGCCCAAAGGAAAGTAGCTTTAGGTAGGATCATGCTTTACTTCCCCAAGTGCCCTCAGGAAAAAAAAAAATTACTCAAGGGTAATTGTACATCTTTGAGGATGCACTGGGAACACACAGATCACTTGGTCTAATTAGACAGCACTGGATAAAGCTGTGTTGTTACTTGTGGCATGGAAAATGTTTGGAGACCATAGTGGTAAATGAGATGGCCCTGGGTGAGATGCTGCTTGTGGCAGGGAGTGAGAATTCAGCTATGGCTCCCAAAGAAGACAGGTGGTCTGCTGCAGTCATGAAGAACACTGCAGACAGAACGCATCTTCTCTGGGATTCCTCCTTAGATAGTGTGGGCAGCAGGTCAAGGGAGGTTCCTCTCCCTGTCTACTCTGCCCTGGTGAGGCCTCATCTGGAGTTCTGTGTCCAGTTCTGGGCTCCTCAGCTCAAGAGGGACAGAGAACTGCTGCAGAGAGGCCAGTGCAGGGCCACCAAGATGATCAGGGGACTGGAGCATCTTCCTTCTGAGGAAAGGCTGCGGGACCTGGGGCTGTTTAGTCTGGAGAAGAGGAGACTGAGGGGAGATCTCATCAATAGTTACAAATATCTCACTGGTGGGTGTCAGGAGGTTGGGGCAGCACTTTTTTTTCTATTGTATCCAGTGACAGGANTTTCCCTCGGTGCAAACTCCTCAGGCAACCTTCCTGCAGACTCATCAGTCATGAGGTACAATGAGAGAAGCTGAGGTGCAAATGCTTCTAACTCTTTCCACTGTGACCCCAGTGCAGCTAAAAATTCCCAAAGGAGCCCTTCTCAGGAATCTTGTTTGATTACCTCTGCTGTATTTAAGCACTCTGTGTTTTTTTTTTTTACTGGTGGTGGTGAACTTTGCATTTACCCACATGAATGAAAATGGTTGTGAACTTTCCCGACCCATCACCTAGAGATTATCAAGTCCACGAGCCCCAGCATTAACCCCTGAGCTTCGAAGGTTCCAGACTGAAGTCAGCTGATAACAGCAGAGTGCCAAATCATTGCTGCACTCACCCTGCCAAGAGAAAAAGTTTACTATGGGTGAGTTTGTGAACGCTTGCAAAACCCCTTACATAACAGGAAAAGTAAAGGCCATGCAAGTACCTGGATGATTGTGAGAGAGGGAGGGAAAAAGTAGGTGTGGAAATGTACAGAACATTTTGCCCAGTTTATAAAACTGTATGATAAGAAAGCACTGGTGTCACACCCTTGGCTCTTGGGGAAACAAGTTTTTATGAAGGAAATAAGTGAGCAAGATTTATTCGTGACATTTCCAGTAAAAATGCCTTTAGTCCATTTATCTCATTTCAAGCAACACCAGCTGCTCTCCACCAGTCCAACAGACATCTTCAAACTGGGACAAAAGAATGATCTCAGCCTTCCTCTGTACATATCATTTTCTTTCACAGAATCACAGAATCTTAAGGGTTGGAATGGACCTGGAAAGCTCATCCAGTGCAACCCCCCTGCCAGAGCAGCAGCACCTAGAGCAGGGCACACAGGAACTCATCCAGCTGGGGTTGGGATGTCTCCAGAGAAGGAGCCTCCACAGCCCATCTGGGCAGCCCCTGCCAGTGCTCCCTCACCTCAACAGGGAACAAATTCTTCCTTGTGTTGCTTTGGAACCTCTTCTGTTCCTGCTTGTCCTCATTGCCCCTTGTTCTATCATTGGCCATCACTGAGCACAGCCTGGCTCCAGCCTCCTCACACCCACCCTTGATGGATTTGGAAACATGAATGAAGTCACCCCTCAGGCTCCTCTTCTCCAAGCTCCAGAGCCCCAGCTCCCTCAGCCTTTCATCACAAGGGAGATGCTCCACTCCATCATCTCTGTGTTCCTGCACTAAACTCTCTTCAGCAGCTCCCTGTCCTTCTGCAACTGAGGTGCCCAGAACTGGACACAATATTCCAGATGTGGTCTCATAAGGGCAGAGTAGAGAAAAGCAGAACCACTCTCCACCTACAGCCCACAGCCATTCTAATCCAGCCCAGGATGCCATTGGCCTTCTTGGCCACGAGGGCACATTGCTGTCTCCTGCTCATCCTGCTGCCCACCAGCACCCCCAGCTCCCTTTCCCCGACACTACTCTCTAAGAGTTCATTCCCCAACCTGTACTGGTATATTTTCTTTCCCTGCCTCCTGGACATAAGGACCCTTTCATCAGCATCACCTGCACCCTGCAGGTACAAGGTGGTCTAACTGGTACAAGTCCAATTAAACCCAAGATGCTGATTCTCAGAGTTTTCTGCACTTCACTTTAGCCCTAGAAAACTTGGTGTACCTAACATGATATCAGGTGAGTGATAAGATACTGCTTCTAATGCACACCTGTTTTGGCTCACTTCTGTTGTGTCATGCCCTTTTCTTTGCCTTGAACTTCGATCAGACAAACTAGGTTAACTTCTGTCTATCTTCAGTTCTTATGACCTCAAATGCCAAGATGCCAAGTAGGATTTAGATGAAAATTTCTCTGAGTATCCTGCTCTGGGTGAAAAGAGCAAAGACAGAGGCTTTCAAACATGAACTATGGGGCATTAGGGCTTACTGGGAGAAGGGACATAGAGTGTGATGAAGAGTTTGCATGGCTCTTGGAGACATCTGATCACGTCTTGCCTTGGTAACCTCTGAGCACACTAAAAGTTGGTTGGTGTTAGTCACACAGGGCAACAACTCCTTCCTCACTTGAGAAGCAGTAAAGAAGCAGGGTTTGTTTGATAATAAAAGGAACTGTCTCTGAACTAACAGCAAAAGTCAGTTCCATCAGCTGCTTGGCATGCACAGCAGCAGTTTCTCTTTGCTAAAAAGCACCCATTGCTTTCCACTGCCTCCAAGTTAATAAACTGCCAGGCCAGTGACACATGTCTGAGTATCAAATGATCACATTGCAAAGGTTAAGGTGACAAGATAGCCCTTGTGAATGCAGCATTTTACTCAAGGCTGCAGAGCTCCCATGTGATCAGAGCATGCTGGCTGTCTCCTTCTAGACAGTTCTGATGATGAAGTGGTGGGACGGGGACTTTTTCCTTTGCAAAGTTCATGCTGGGAGGTTCTGTTTGTTTAACCAGCAACTGCTGTGTCAGGAGAGTTCACCAAAAGCATACCATCAGAGTTCAAACTGTGTTCCTCTCCTTTGGAAACCACGGGGAAAAATTCAGGCCAAGCTTCTATCTGAAGATGAATAGCACGTTTGTGATTAGTGATGCCAATACAGAGCTCTTCATCCACCAGCAATGAACTTGTGAACCTGCAGGAGGGTCTTTTAGTGTAAAATGCTCCTATTTTATGTAGGAAAATTAAGCACATCAGAGGGAACACGTTGCAAAATAATCCTGTCCTCTTCTAAAGATCCTCAAACCAAGATGCATCTAAAATGGGACCTAAAGGAAACCTCAGGCTGTCCACACAAGTCATGATCCTTCTAATGACTCGGCAGAGTGAGGAGCACAACAGGGATCTACCCTCAGTTCTGTACAATGCAGATGTGTACTACAGGACCCAAACTCCTTTTGAGGAAGTGAAGTGCTGTCATCTCATGCCCTTTCTGTAGCCAGCTGCAGCAATCAGTGCCTGTGCAGGCTTGCGAACTTGCCATGTAGGGTTAACACTGGATGATACCCATCCCCTCCCTTCCTGGTGTCTTCAGGACATGCCTACCTCCCAGTGACTGTCTCTGTGAAGGGGAGCTTGAGGGTCCCACCTTTCATAGGAACATCAAATCATTTAGTCTGGAAGAGTTCAGCACAGGACCACAAAGATGAGGAAGGGAGTGGAGCATCTCCCTTGTGATGAAAGGCTGAGGGAGCTGGGGCTCTTCAGCTTCGAGAACAGAACAGAAGAGGTTTCAAAGAAACACAAGGAAGAATTTGTTCCCTGTTGAGGTGAGGGAGCACTGGCAGGGGCTGCCCAGATGGGCTGTGGAGGCTCCTTCTCTGGAGATATCCCAACCCCAGCTGGATGAGTTCCTGTGTGCCCTGCTCTAGGTGCTGCTGCTCTGGCAGGGGGGTTGCAATGGATGAACTTTCCAGGTCCCTTCCAACCCTTGAGACTCTGTGATTCTGTGAGCAGCCCTTTGTTTTCTCTTTACTTCAGCATCGGTCACACAACAGCCATGCTGCCCGAGGCACTGTGAAATGGAGAGATCCCAACCTGATTTATTACCTGGGATTTGTTCATTAAAGACCTGTAATTTCCAGGAATCCTCGTGCAAGCAAAGAACAGCTTCCACAGGCTCTCAGGGGATAAACCATGATTTCCACAGCCCATGTGGCATCTCCCTTAAAATTTGCTCACAGCGCCTTGCAGCCCAGCAGCTAAGGTTACAGCTGATACCTTATTTCAGTCTCAGCTAATTACACGCTGCAAATGCAGCTAACACCCGTGGTCTAACATTGCATTAATGAAATCTCCCCAGTGGGGACTCATGGGGGAAAAAAAAAAAGGAATAAAAAGGGACAGATAAACACTATCTGTCCTCAGGAAGCTGTTAATTTTACACTGACGACTGCAGAGCCCTGAGGTGTCAGAGTGCTTCTTGCCTACTGCTGACAGAGATTTTATTCATGCTATTGAAACTGTGGCCTATCTTGTAGCATTCAAGGTTTCTTGGTCTTCCTACATAGAAATGCCCTTGAGGGGAGCCTTTGCTTTCCCATGTTTTAGCAGGTCAGGGGCTGAGCTCTTGAAAACTGCCGAGATGCACGTCATAGAGTCCAGAGAGGTCAAAGGATTTGTTGTGTGAGAAAGCTCTGGCCACAGGAGGATTTGCAAAATCAACCCCTAACTGCCTGTGAGTTGTGCTGGCCCAGGGTAGCCATGTCACTGGGATGTGATAAACCCACTTACAAATGAAACTGAACTGGGTGGGAGTGTAGATGCGCTTGAGGGCAGGAAGGGGCTGCAGAGGGCCCTGGGCAGGCTGGAGCCATGGGCACAGGGCAATGGGATGAGGCTGAACAAGGGCAAGGGCCAAATCCTGCCCTTGGGCCACCCCAANCCAGAGCCGGGCACAGAGCTGGGGAAGGGGCTGGATGGAGCACAAGGGTGCTGGGGAGGGGCTGAGGGAATGAATGGGGGTGTTGAGGCTGGAGAAGAGGAGCCTGAAGGGAGATGTGATCACTCTCTACAACTATCTGAAGGAGAGCTGTAGTCGTGTGGGTTTGGTCTCTTCTCTCCAGTAATGAATGACAGAACACGAGGAAATGGGCTCAAGTTGCACCAGGGGAGGTTTAGATTGGACATTAGGAAGAACTTTTTCACTGAGAGCATTATTAAGCATTAGAACAGACTACCCAGACAGGTGGTGGAGTCCTCATCTCTGAAGATATTCAAAGGACACACAGATGAGGTACTGAAGGACATGGGTTAGTTTAGTAATGGGCTTGGCAATGTGAGATGAGTGGTTGGACTTGATGATCTAAAATGTCTTTTCCAACTAAACTGATTCTGGGATTTGATGATTCTAAATGCAGTGGGAAGAACTTAGAGCTGTATTCGCTTTTAATCATGATGACTGATGAATATGGTCAGATGACATTTGTGGTAAAGGGTCCAGAGTGTAACTTGATCTGTCCTTTTCTCTCTCAAATAAAAGCCAACCTGCATCCTGTGCTGTCTGTGAGAAGAAACTGGTGGTGTTTCCTCTTTTCTCCTCATGACCACCTTCATTTGTAACCATCTACATTCACTCCCATTTTCTGGCAGTTCAAGTGAGCAAGATCAGACATTTTCTTGGCTCTTTACTCTGAAACACCAGGGAAATGAAAGTAAATGAGACCCTGGATTCCTTTATGTTTCCCTCAGAGGAATTCCTTTAGGAATGATAGATCCTGTGCTTCTGAACTGAGCCCAGTAGATTGTGACTGGCCTAAGCAGAGAAAATACAAACTTCCAGTTTCCAAAAGAAAAAGGTCCTATGTTTCAAACAGTTAATCACTTTTCTGTTGTTTCTGTTTCAGGTCTATGTACCCTTTCCTGTTAGATCAGCAGACTTTTCTTGTGTAATCAAATGTCCTTCTCAAAGGATATGTCCTTGTAGCCAAGAGCTAATGGAGATGCTGGATGGGCCATACAGTACTTTGCTTCACAGCTAAGTGCAGTTGTTTGACCAGAGTGGATTTCCACTCGAGTCTCACACCTTTAGTCTCTCAGCAAAATGCCATTGCTCTTTCCAGCTTCAGTCTCCAAGGGGCTTTTGTTAACTGCTACACCTCTGTTCAAATCATTAGCTGGAAAGCTGGCCTCAAGCCCACAAACGTGTGAGCCTCCCTGTCAGTGATTGCTAGCCCCTGAGCAAGTGGTTTAATAATCCTGTACTGAAAACAAGGAAAGAAGAACGTGACTGTGAGAACACTGTGGGAATGGTGGGAGCTCAGGAAGTACCACGTTCCTGCAGAGAGGAGCCTGCACTCATGAGGAAAACTGAGCACAACAAAGCATGGCCCAGCTCCAGAGAGGTGCTCAAAAAGCTCTTTTTTTTTTTTTTCAGGCTAAAACCCCTCTCCATTTTATTCTCTTATTTAGAAACAGGGATTTTATAATTGCACAGCCTCTTCATGCCTTTAAACAGAGAGTCCTTTGACATATGCCTGCTGGCAGTGAGCTCTTTCCTTCTATATGAATGGCTCTTATTTCCCTTCCTTTTCCTCATCCTCACTTGTAACATCACATCATGCACAATATTTAACCCAGCCAGCCTCCTCATGATGCATCTATTTCCCATGTTTGGAAAACATTTCCCATTTATTCTGAGGGGCCAGAGTTCCTGACTTTGTCTTTATATCCAGCCTGGGGAAGGGGAAAGGGGGGATGCAGGGAAGAGTTCCTCTAGGGGAGCAATGTTGGCACAACTGTCCCTGTGTGACATGAGGTAAAACGCTATGGTCAGGGAAATGTCATTCTGATTCAGCTTGAATGACTGTGGGATGGGAAATGTCCTAATTTGCTTGGTGCAGCACAGTCTTTTGGGCCAGTGCCCTGGATGCTTATTATTGCAATATCCTTCCAGATCAAGACCAGATATCAGCAGGAGCCCATCTTCCTGTTTACTGTGTGGTTAAACAAGGCCAGGGAGTAATAGGCAAATATCTAGGGCATTCTGAAGCATTTAAGGAATGTCACAAATGCCAACTGTACTGGTGAAAGGCTCCCTTGCCTGTCATACAGTGTAGTTGCCCAAAGATGCTGCTATAGGAGTCTATATCTTAGGAGTCTGGGCCCTCCAGGCTCCATTACTGACTCCTGGTGTCATCCTGAACAAGCCAACCAAGCAAACCTATGACTGGTGACTTTTGATTCTTAAGACCACCAAATTGAAGGGCTGCTCCATCCAACAATCTCTGTCTATTCAGAAGATGGGCTTTGTTTTGTTTAGTCTACAGGTTTTCTTTATACTGTGTTTGGGTTTCTGATTTCAATACCCATCCTAAGGTTCAGAAGATGCCTTGTTCTGGCAGTTAGGTCACAAGCATCTCTGATCTCAGGTCTTGGGAGGGAAGGCAGAATCACAGAAGAGAGTTCTTTATCAGGTGTATCTCATTTAAAGTCACTCATATATGACAAGAGCTTTTTTTCTGTTTGGGGGCTACACTTGATCTTCCTCCCGCTCTGAGTGTGAAACTATTTTCCCTGGACATTTGGGATTTGTTGAGGGGGGCAAAGCAAGTTTGACACTGGTTCCTTGTGAGGCAGAAAGTGATCTAGTTTACACACAGTGATGTTTGCAGATATGTTGTGCATGTGTATCATTAGGTTGATTTGGAAATGCTTTGAAAGGATTAGGGCCCAAGTTTACCTTGGTGATTGTGGTGCAAACCTGGGTTAGTTTCATGGAAGCACTAGAATTAATTCTGATCAAGGTTGCTGTAGGGGACCAGTGTCTAAATGGTTTTCTACAGTAAGTACTCCAGAGGCCCATTTCTGTGCATTGCACAGAGGGATTCACCTTACAAACCACCTTCTAGTGCCATCAATTTACAACTGTGCTGATTTTTCCCACATTGGTGTCCTGTCAATGGGCACAGCAATCTCTTCTCCCTTGGTTCCTCATCCATGTAGAGACAAAAGGGAGCTTGAGATGGTGATGTCCCAGAGTCATCCTAACTGAAGACTAGACTTATTGTTCCAGTGGGAACATCTTTTGTTTAGTCTTTCTTCTTTATCTTCTTTTTGTTTCACTGATATTAACCACTGATACTGATTGAGGAGCCACTAGTCCAGAGGTAACTCCCCTGACCTCATTCCCTTGGCTGAACTGTGGCTTCAAAGGCACTCATTGTGGAACCAAAACTGGCTTCAGCAGCTCTTATCCTACCACTGGTTGCTATTCCCTGTCATGGACTGCCCTACCTTCTCCTACAGCTTTAGAACTCCCTCTCTATTTGGCAAGGTTATTCTTGTTTAGATCAGTTCATAGGTTTAGCATATGACGCCCTCCCCCCCATACTGGTGCATGGGAATGACTTGAACTGGTAGCAAGCAGTCAGCTTGGGAAAGTACATTGAAGTGAGAAAGAGGTGAAGAGAGAGTAGTTACATATCTGCTTTGCCAACAAAACATGGCTGATGTTTTACCAACATCTGGGGGAACATGGTTGCTGATGAAAGAAGTTCTTCCCCCTCCTTAGGAGCAGAGGAGATGAGAAATAAGTGAGAGGGAAGGGAAGCAACCTCTTTTCGAGAGTAATAAATTACAGAATCACAGAATCTTAAAGGTTGGAAGGGACTGTGAAAGATGATCTAGTCCAACACCTCTGCCAGAGCAGGACCTCCTAGGTTACAACCTCCTAGAGTAGGTCACAGATTGCAATATTGCCTTACTGACCAAGGTCAGCCACAGCCCAAAGGTCTTTGAAAAGCTGGTTTTGGGAACAGTTGAAGTCCTGAATAGTCATGGGCAGTGGTAACACTCTCGAGCACTTGTCAGCCTTTCCTGAGACACCATCCCAAAGGTGATTTTATCCTCTTTGCATTCCCCCCGGCCCCCCCAGCCAGGCTGCAGACCAAAAGGACCTGTAGAAGCATGTGCTAGAAGAGTCCCTTGATTTTGTACTTTCAGGGATGCATCATTTATCTCCTTCAGCTTTTAATTTTATGCTTCTCCTGCTGATGTTGAAGGGAATCCAGCGTGGAGGTGTCTTGGACATTTTGCATGCCTTTCCTTCAGTTCGGTTTCCCCGACTCATTTGATTAATCCTGCTTGTGTTTGTTTTATTCAGTTGGTGATGGAGTGTAGGATCATGCATGTCTGAAAGTCTCTGTAATTGCATTGCCTGTCTTCTGATAGTGCAATCCATCAGGCATATTAAACATCACTGCATTCCAATTATTGCCTCCCCTCTAGACATATAGCCCTGAAGCTTAGACCTTCATCTTTATGGACTTACTCCTATTAATAACAGTTATAGGTGATTTCTTCCATAACCTCTGGGCAAGGAGTGGCCTTTTGTGATGAGTTACTTGTGACAGCTTCATTTGATTTGAAGACCTTGGTCATTTACATGGTTTAATTGATAGAAGCTCTTTGTCTGAAGCTTGAAGTCTTGTCTTTGATTTGTTTCCTGAGAGAAACAACCTGTTTGTAGGTGCTGTGGATGGACAGTGGTTTGTGAGATTTCTGCTATTGCTTTGCTTCCTAATAGCCTGAAAAAAGGCTGTTAAAAGTGTTTAAGTTGCTTATCAGGAGGAGTCTTGAATAATATACAGCTTGACTAATGGATGACCTACATCAATAGCAACGCACCCGTGGATTATAAACCTGTCAAAAGGCACTTTGGCTTTTAGTTATGTTCTTTGGCAGGAAATAAATGCCATTCCTCTATGAGCTCCAATATCTTAAGCATACCCATGCCTCATCTGAAAGGAATAATGAAGATTTATGGCCCAGTATTTGGCCATTGGGATACCTGAAGGAATCTCCTGTTGCTGTGCCTGTGTTAAGTGGGAGAAGAGGTCCCTGAGACAAACAGTGCCTACAGAGTAAGGAATTCACTGGGAATTCAGCATTGTGAAGCTGAAATGTTGCCAAATACCATTTAGCGAGTGAGATTTTTGGTGTCTGTGACACCTTGAGATCTGCCAGAGCCTTGTCCCAAAGCATGACAGCTCCTGACACTGCTACAAAAGACTCAGAATCCACTCTTTGCTATGGTGATAAGTCTTTTGCAGTCCTGTAATGCATGGCTGGGGACTACCTGTGGGAGCCCTTGTGTGAAGACATTGTTTTTTCCTCTGGATTAAGTGTTATAAGGTGAGGAATGAACTTACTGGATGTTGGACTCAACTGCTGAAGTACCACAGTGTGTTTTTATAAGCAGGAGAGTTTTCAGTGCAGGGGATTGCAAAAGCACTGAGGAACTGACTCCTGGTAGATGCAAGCTGAAAGGATTGTAAATAGCTCATTGCACTAATTATGCATTAATTGACTTACACTGAGCTCAAGGAGACCATTTGGCTGTAACTAGAAAGTGAAGCCTAGTCTGTCACTTCTTTTGGTTGAGGACCTCCACAGGCCTCCACCCACTCATGGCTGATCACAGATCCTGTACTAAAAGCCTGATCTCAAGAGCAGAAATGTGATTTGAAGCTTTTACAGAGGGACATGAGCGTGGACAGACCCATCTTACAGCTGTCACCAGGGTACAGGAGCTTTTTCCCTCTTTGCTATCCATTTTGTTACCAACAGTTCTTCTTTCCCTAATTTAATTAGCTAGCGAGACACCATTTACATTCATTAAACAAATCAGCATTCTGGTTCATTGTGAAGCTAATGATCCAGTCTCTAATTCACACAGTTGCAAGGAATTTGATAAACAAAGGTAGCTGCTGCCAGCCAGCACCTGCCCTGGTGAAACCTGGCATTGTCAGCTCTGTCCATTCAACACTGGCCACGTGCAGAGCCCAGTGGCCCCTGTCCTGGCCCTTTCATAACCACACGCTGCAGGGTTCAATGGAAGATGTGTGTGGTCCTCATTCCCTCCCTCTTCCAAGGGCATGATGAGTCCTTGCTCTGTGTAGTCCATGCCTGCTTATCCACAGAAGTTAGATGTTGTACAGGGAGCTCTGCCTGGGGAAGCTTATTATTTAGCTCAACATGAAGTGTTTGGTGCTTACAGCCTTGGAGACTGTTGCTTTCATCTGGAGTACTGTAAAGATGGGAGGTCTCAGAGAGTTTCCAGGAACTGAGGAAGATCCCCAGTTCAGAATTAGCCACACAAGAGGCTGAAATGAATAGGAAGTGGGGTAACCAAACAGCTTCATGGTGTAGGACCCAGGGTGGAGGTCCAGGAGGAAGAAAAAGGGTGCAGCTGCCCTTGCTACATGGGGTAGAGCATGTGGTGGGCTCTGGCTCTTCATAAAGAGGAGGATGAGGGGGCTGGGAACACAGAGCTGGCTTGAAAGTGGTGGTGAACTTGTGTTGAACGTGGTGTTGAAGGTCACACTGGATGGCGACTCTCTTAAGGAGTGTAAATGGAATGGAAGTGGTTCCTCTTGAGGAACTATGAAGGTCTGACCCTAGTCTCATCTCTTTTACACCAGAAATGTTGCTGTCATTGTAGTAACTCCAAGCTCAGGCCAGAAGAGTCTAAGCTAAGAGAGGTTTCTGCCTCCATCCCCTCGAGAGGGCTGGCATCCAAAGATGGATGAGCCTAAATCAGTCACTTCCTGCTCAAATTGTTTTCAGGCCCTGGAGAGTCACTCTTTGAAGTCTGAAATTCCAGCTTCATCCATTTGAGAAGAAGACTCCCCTGGGAGTGCCAAGATGTCAGCGTGGAATTTGGCTTGCCTGCCACTGCTGGGATATTCTGCTGCCAGCTCTGTAGGCCTTGACTGCATTGACCCCCTGCAGCCCTCTTAATCCATGTCTTTAAGTTCTGTCAAGGGGAGGCATCACTTTGCAGACCAGTCTGGGGCTTTCAAACTCAGCCACATTTCTCAACAACTTCTTTCTGATGAGCTTGTGCCAAACACTTTTGAGAGACTTGGCCCCTCAGGGCCCAAGTTTATAGATGATCCCTAAAGGTCCCTTCCAACCCCTACCATTTATGATTCATCTTGTGATTCTATGATTATCCTACCTGTCTTGGACTTCTAACTGAGGTATCTGAGTTAGGACTCCTTCCTGATTGATATAAACTGCCTCAGCCTTCAGAGAGGGACTGAATTGCAGTAAGATTCCTGACTGTAACCTCAAGCCTTTGCTGTAGTTTGGTCTCTCTATAAAGGCAAATAATTTCTTAATGAATTCCAAATGATGAACTACACAACAGAAAGCTGACAAAAACAGAAGTCGAACTGCAGCATTGTTCCAAACTATGAAAAATCTATTATCTTTTCCATATTTCTAAACAAATATCCCTGCTGTTTCCTGAAAGTCTTTCCCTTTTTGGCCCATCAGTCAAGAAAAAAAAAGCCTGTCTACATTTGTGCATAGGGTAATTGAAAAGGAGGATTAGACCGAGTAATGTAATAGCTTTCTAAGTGCTCAAAGAAAACAAAGATCTGGAGAAACATATTGGAATAGAAAATACATTTGTGTTTGGAAGCCACTAGTTCAAGTGTCCAAGACTGTTTTTCTACTGAGTGGAAAGAGAAAAGTACTTGTGCAGGTTGATTCAAGCTACTCTAATGTGTGTGTCCCAAGTGGATTGGCTGAATTACCCTCTGGAAATCTCTTTCCCCTGTCTATAGAAAGAATCATAGAATGAGTATGGTTGGAAAAGACCTTTAAGATCATTGAGTCCAATCAGTTACTTCACACTGCAAAACCCAACACTAAAATAAACCATATGTGACCTGATCTAGGTGGGAGCTGCTTCTGCAGGGGAGTTGGACTAGATGCTCTCTAAAGGTTCCTTCCAACCCTACAGTTCTGTGATTCTATGATATCACTCAGTGCCTTATCAATGTGTCTTTTGAACCTCTCCATGGATCAGGATTCCATCACCTCCCTGGGCAGCCCACACTTACACTAAATGTTGATCTAATTAAACATGTAGATTTAGGTGATATGAATAATATCCCAGAATCCATTCAAATAACCCACAGAGACTGCAGAAACCAAGGAGAAACCTCCATGTGTATTAGCCAAGCAACTATCTCTGAGTCCTGCAGGCACAGAAAACCTTCCCTGGGAACCTTTTCTTCTTTCTACTCAGTTTATGTGCTCAGGTCATGAGCACAGTCACCTAAGCTACAGCCAGTGGAGAGAATAAGTGAGAGACCACTTCAGAGGACAATTCAGAGCAGGAGCATGAGCTGGCTTGGCAATAGTTGTATTGAATAGGGCTTTCAGGCATTAATCTTAGCTTGTTAGGATGGGAGCAGTGTCTTCCCTTGTGTCCACCCACCACCACGAATGTCAGGGCTGCTACCAAGACCAACCAGGAACCTTGAGCAGGCAGCAACATCCCCTGAGTGAAGGTGTAATCACCTTTCAGTGATAAAACCCAGTGTTTGTACTTGTTTCAGCTTCAAAATCAGTTTATCTTAACGGAGGGCAAAGGAAAATGATGGTGCCAAAAGAGACTGAAAACAATGAAGGCAGTTTTGAGTCACAAGATGTTAAAACTGCTGCCATGGAACTTGGTATGTTTCTGCCGAGTGTTGCCTTTGTTCTGTCTCCCCATGAGGTTGCCTCACAGCAAAGCATACTCCTTGGGGTTTAATGGGAACAATGTGTTTCTTCTCCTGAGGTGGTAGGGAAAGACATGAAGTTGTTCTTACTTATCTGGATAAGTATGTTTTGGGAAGGACCTCCCAGGAAGCGTATGGATACTGCTGTTGCTGGACTAGGAAGCAAAATGGTTTGGGTTTGAGAAAAGGGTGGTGTTGAAAGGTGAAGCAAAGTCCCAAGATCTAATTAGGGCTGTTGATAAGCTGAGGTAAAGGCTGGAGGATGTTTCTTTCTAACACAGTCACAAACTCTGCACTGGCACCCTTAGCTGTGCCTAAATATGTAAGATAGCTTGGGGCATCCACTAGATAACCAGCTTATATGGGTGGCCTTCTGGTAAAGTGGAAAGGAGTTACCAGAAGCTCAAGGGAGGGGATTGTCCCCCTCTGCTCTGCTCTGCTTTGTTGAGCTACCCCTGCAGTGCTGCCTCCAGCTCTGGGCACCAACAGCACAAGGACACGGAGCTGCTGGAGTGAGTCCAGAGGAGCCACGGAGATGATGCCAGGACTGGAGCCCCTCTGCTCTGGAGACAGGCTGAGAGAGCTGGGGGTGTTCAGCTGGAGACGAGAAGGCTCTGGGGAGACCTTAGAGCAGCCTCCAGGCCCTAAAGGGCCCACAAGAAACATGGGCAGGGACTTTGTGCAAGGGCCTGGAGGGACAGGACAAGGGCTGCTGGCTCCAGAGGGGAGATTGAGGTGAGATGTGAGGAAGAAATTCTTCCCTGGGAAGGTGCTCAGGTCCTGGCACAGGCTGCTTCATCCCTGGCAGTGCCCAAGGGCAGGTTGGATGGGAATGGGAGCAGCCCGGGCTGGTGGAAGGTGTCTCTGCCCATGACCAGGGTTTGGAATGAGATGATCTTTAAGGTCCCCTTCCAACCCAAACCATTCTATGGTTCTATGATTGTGTATTTTCCTTTCTTCTTTAGTTATGCGTGTTAATTGGGGAGGTGTTAAGTACAATACACAATCTCATGGTAAGATATTAGAAGGCACAGACATGGTTCCTCCAATAGATGCACAGCAATTTCACCTTTGCCATGCAAAGCCTCTCTCCCCTTTGTGTCCTTTGCAACTTCAGGGCTTGAGCTTGAAGTTAAGGACTAACATTCTCCCTCCATATCTCATTATTGGGTTCAGTAACGGGACTTTGGGGACTTCCTAAGATGTGACTGTAAGATCTGCATCACATGGCAGGCTGTCAGTCACTCCCCAGCTCACTCTCAGTGGTGAGATTTATCCACAACTGTTGCACACCCATCTCACCCAGCTTCTTTGAAATCCAACCCTGCACAAAACATACCCTCCTGCACTCAGCCCCAATCCTTGTTTCCAAAGTTAATTAGGTTTCCTCCCTTACAGGGGTGTTCCTGCCCTGTTGACATTCATCATCTGTGTGTCAATCTCACTGTGAGAAGATGTATGGCACTGTGTACTCTGTGCAAAGTCAGGAGTGTCCTAGTGGCCTTTGCTGAAAGTCAGTTTGAGTAATCATCCCTGGAGGGTCCTTCAAGCACATTCAGCTCTACATCAAGCAGCAGCATCTTAACTTCATCAACATTCTGCAAAGCCACCCTCCCTCCCCTTTCCAGCTCTTTCTGCTCTTCACCACATCTCAGACAGAAAGTCCTCCCTCTCCTCAAACAGCTCCACGACTTCCCTGTTCATCTTAGCACCTAAATCAGAACTGCCTGTGTACTTGCTGTGCACTTGTGTTACTTTTCACTCTGTCCCATCCCCTGACCCTTTGGTGCTCTTCAAATGAGCTTCTGGCAGCAATGTTTTGTTGCCTTACCAAATCGTTTGAATAGCTCACACTATTTCTGCAATGACTTTAAGAGCTTGGAAACATTTCCAGAGGCTTTACAGTACCCACCTTACTATTTCCAAATACATTAGTGCAAAATGTTCCTTAGATCTTGGGCTTGGAAGTACACAGATGAGGCTTAAAGGTGCACAGGTCTCGAGCTGAGATCCACATCTCCAAGCACACATCTCCTTTCTCCTCTCCTGCTGGGTCCTTAAGGTGGGGAAGGGCTCTGCATGGATACCACAAGATGCTCCAGGCATGTCTGAGTGCTGGGGATGTGACAGGATCTGGGATTTGCCATCTTTTTCTCATCTTTAGCTGCACTAGAAGCCCCTAATTGAGTCTTTAGCATCAAGGTATGTTGTCTTGGATGGCTTTTCTGCTCTCCCTCCCTCTGCTGCCTCTGTTTCTGCCATCAGCCTGCTGCATGCCATCCCTTCTCCCCTCCCAGCACAGCTGCTCTGCTGAGAGCTGGTTTGGGGAACAGATCCAACTTAAAATCAGCAGAGCCAAAAATGTGGCTTTTTGGAGGGTAATCTCTTGCTTAGGATGAAACTCTTTTCATCCTACCCTACTCAGCCACAGCTTTGCAGCACTACACCATGTTATGACAGAAACAAACCATTGGGAAGGGGTAAAGGGACAAGGACTGGGTGGCAATTGTTTCAGCTGATGTTGCTGCAGAAGAAAATCTATCAAGAAAATCACAGCCTGAGGTGTAAAGCCTCCAAGGGGGAAAAAAAACACCACAGAAGGGTAGTGTCATGTTCCTTTAAATCCCCCAAGGAATTTGACTTACTGGACAGAGATCCTTCCTGCAAGAAAAAAAAAACAAACCCTCAAACAAACAGCCCTTTATAAATCAGCAAATGCTGATTATCTCCTTCACCCTCTGCTCCTTTCTGTGCCTCTTCCTTTCAAAGTTAGAGTCGGGAGGATATCCAGAGATGCAGAATAATGCAACAAATATATAAGTGCCCTGGAGCTCCATTTTGATTGCAAATGTTTTATACCTGTTCAGGTTTGGGGAGACACTGTAAGCTGTGCAATAGAATGAAAGTCTGGCAGCATTTGTGGCTCCAGAGCCCTGCTGAGAGCTGTTCAACTACATTTTTACAGAAAATCATGGCAAAGGCTTGAAAAGATCAAACCTTTCCCCCTCCTCTCACTCCCTGTTCCTCAGTTCAGCACGTCCCAGCGATGTTTCCTCAGGTGTTAGGAGGGGTGCTTTGAAAACCTGCCAGAATCACATTGTTCTTGCTGTTAGAGCCATCATCTCCACCACCTGAAATAAACCCTTTTCACACAGAAAAAAAAGTGGGCCTTGCACCCTACAGCATGTGGAGAAGAAAGGCACAGAGCTGGTGTCTGTAGCTTGGAGTCTGCTGTTCACATTAGTTTCTGAGGTAGCTGAAAAATTTAGCACTGAGGCTTTGTTGGAAAACATCTCCCATTGGCATGGTCCTCCCCAGGCTGTTTCTTCTGCCACTAAAAGCAGCTTGAATTCCTGAGGCATGTGGGTTTAGGACCTCATGCTTGACTCTTTCTGGAGGTATTTAGTGGATGTGCTGACGTGGCGCTGAGGGACATGGTTTAGTGGTGGATGTGTTAGTGTGAAGTTAATGGTTGGACTTAATGATCTTAAGTGTCTTTTCCAACCTAAATTATTCCCTGATTCTATCATTAGTGAAGAGAAATAGGTGTTTCCAGAAACTGGTTTGGCCCTGCTAAGATCCAAGTTACCTTTCTGGAGTGTCTCTGAGTTGCCTTAGGATGTAACACGACCTTGAATGATTCATTTTCCAATGTAGGCACTTTGGTTGGGTGTCAAACTGTTGGGATGGGCTCTCCAGACTCTCTGGTGCTACCTCTTTGAAGGCTGGGGCAGAGAAAGCATGGGTATTTCCAGTGATCACCAGGGATTGTTTGTGTCTGTCACTTCCACCTTCATTCTTCATCTCCTGCACCTGGTTTCCCTGCAGTCCCTCATCTCCAGTTCCTTACCACTACCTGCAACAGCTCCTGTCTCCTCTTGTGTGCTGAAATGGGAAGCTCCAGGGGATGTTGGGCCATCCAATTGATGTGGCTACAGTGTCACTGGTGTCCCAGTCAGATAGCCTCATGCTTGTTCTGCTAACAACCATAGCTGCAGCTATAAACCATAGTACAAACTCTTGGCCTGCAGGCAGGAGCTGGGCTTTAAAGTGCTTGCTTGTGAAAGAGCAGCCAGAGAATATATTAGACATTGCAAGTCTGTGGAAAATCTGTCCAAGTGTAGCACAAAGGAAACAGCTGAGTGTCAAAAATGGGAAAAGAAGTGCCAACAGGATGGAGATGTGTCCAAGTAGCAAGCAAGGAGGCAAGGCTCCTGTTGCCATGAAGCTGTGGGCCATGGTGTGGCTGTGAGCGTGGTGCTGGGCTGAGGAGATGCTGAAAGGCCAAACCCTGTTCTGTCCCTGCTCCCTAACAGAGATGTGGCAAGCAAACATCTCCGGTTTCAGGGAAGGCTTAATCTAGCATCAGTCTAATTGTCTCACCCTGTGGCTTGCTGAACCAGTCAGATCTTGTTCCTTGTGGTTAATACTTAGCTGCTAAGACTTTTTGCCTTTAATTCTTCCTTTGACATCTCATTTTTTTTCTTCTGTCCTGGCTTAGGCTAAAGGGCTTAGTTTCTGAAACACACAGTTTGGGTATCTCCAAAGCATCCTGAGACCTGAAAAAGCAGTATTTCAGTGCATTAGTTTTTATGCACCTCTTTGGTCTTCTTAATACCTTTAGAGGTATAAGCACAATTTCTATTCTGTCCTTCTACAGTATCTTAACCAGAGAGGTCCTAGTTCGTGGCTGAGATTCCTCTGTATTGCTAAAGAGCTTCTCAGCTTGCCAGTGTGCTCCCTTTGTTTTTATCCAGCTTAGTTCAGTTGCAGACCTTTCATAGAGTGGGCAGGAGCTCACTCAACCTCTCTTACTTTAGAAAACACTTGCTAAGTAAATGCAAATGTGTGCTGCTGCTGCTCCACCGAGAGACCCTGCAAATCCTTCGCCTCTAAGTTTCCCCAGCACAGCTTTCGGAGAAACAGATCCAGAGAGTTAGTGTTGGTGCAACACAGCATCCCTGGGAACAGCCCGTGCTGTCAGCGTGCCATCAAAACCTTTCTCAGTGACATCTCCCGAGCATCTGCTGCACTGAGCACAAAACCTTCCCTGTGGGACAGACTGTGAGGGCTGAGAACTTCCTTCTCCCTCTTCCCCAAATCCTTCCACTTAATTAGTGTCATTTTGTTCACATGAGGCTGGAAAGAATTAAAATGTCAGCCAGGCACAATTGCCTCCATTGAGATGAAAAGCTGCTGGAAGAAACAATGCTAACAAGCATGGCAGAGAGTAAAAGAGAAAGCCTGGTGATGTTTAGCTGGTAATAATTAGCCCCAGAAATGGAAGAGGCAAGTTTCAGCGTGGCTCCCGTTCAGTTCAGGGGAGGTCCAGTTAGGACCAGCTCAATGAGCTCTGCTTAATTGTCGCTAATTAGTTACAGGACAGAGTCTGGTCTCCAGGATGTGCCCATCATGCAAAAGCATGTGGCAAACCAGTTGCAGAGATCAAGGGCAGGCAGAGACACTCCTAAGAGTTGGCTGCTGTGGGAGGTGACCTACTGGATGGGGTTATTTGTGAGTCACAGTTGTGGGGGTGTAAAATTTAAGAGGTCTCTTCATATGTTATCCTACATAGAGTGACTGAAAGAGCAGCAGGACCAGGGAAGTGATTTTCCTTCTGTGCTGGGCTGCAGCTTGAGTGCTGTGTACAGTTTTTGGGCCCCTCACTGCCAGAGGGATACTGAGAGGCTGGAGCGTGGCCAGAGCTGGGCAATGGAGCTGGGGAAGGAGCTGGAGCACAAGGGTGCTGGGGAGGGGCTGAGGGCCCTGGGAGATGTTTAGTCTGGAAAAGAGAAGGCTGAGAAGAGACATGGTCACTCTCCACAACTCTGACAAGAGTTTGCAGTGACATGGGGATGGGTTTCTTCTCCCAAGTGATAGGACAAGACAAAAGTGGCCTCAAGTTGCACCAAGAGAGGTTGAGATTGGAGATGAGGATGACCTTTTTCCCTGAGAGGGTTGCAGCCCCTGTGCCAGGCTGCCCAGGGAGGTGGGGGAGTGCCCAGCCCTGGAGATATTGCAAAGCCATGGAGCTAAGGGCCATGGGTTAGTGATGGGCTTGGCAGGGTGAGGTGAGGGGTTGGACTTGACAATCTCAAAGGTCTTCTCCAACCAGACCAACTCTCTGATTCTAAGGAAAAGTTTTCAACTGTTTAAGACAAATGACCACATAAGTGAGGATCCATCTCATCACAGCACAAGACACTACAGATAAAGAATAACAGATTCAAGGAAATCCCTGAAGATCCACTTACCTTTACTCAGAGAAGAGATCAGATATGGAACTTTTGGAACAAGAACATGCAACAGCCTTCTCAGTATTTCAGTTTTGGAGAAACACAGAAAATAGGATTAGAAAGGTCCTCAAGGATTGTAACCCCTGCTGTCTCTGTGTCCTCAACCAGATGTTCTTATCAGGGATGGTTTTCTACAAGCAATGTGGAAGATGATCTGGGTCCACCGTTCTATCTTCCTTCCTTCTCTTCTTTCCAAATCCTCACAGTCCAGATAGCTTTGTGCTCGTTGCACATCCAGACTGTGCAGTGGGAGCTGTAGCCAACCACATTCTTCTTACCTTCACAGCACACATCTTATGAAGCAAGGTCCTCAGATGAGAGCCTGGGGTCAGGGCAGCTTCCATGCAGTGTGACTGGCTTTGTTTATACTGAGATTGCATTGGGTAATAAGAGAATAGAGAGTACTTGCAGGGCAGTGACATCCAAATCACACTGAAAGTACTTGCAAGCTGGGGATGTTTTGTTCCAGGTCTTTCTTGTTTATGTGCTCTGGAGCAGGTCAGTGTTTGTTGCTGCCATGTGATGCTGGTAACTCAATTTGCTTCCATCAGGTCAAATGTTTGATGTGCCTGGGAACTCCTCTGTTTTTGTCAAGCAGTGGACCTAATGGAAGGTATGTTCCTAGGAATCTTGCTTGAGCTCAGTCTTGAAGCCCTTCAGGCAATATTTATCCCACATCAACACTGTATACACAGAATATTGCTTCTAGAAGGTGCAAGATGGGAACTGGGCAGGACACGTTAAACACCAGATAATGGGGGTGACAGGACACCATGGAAGTTGTTTTTAAGGTGGGAGTGATGGCAGAGAAATTAAAACAGCTTCAGGAAAAATGCAAACTAGTTGTACCTGATGGAAATCACAAGGTCATAAGAATATGTTTAATTGTTCCCCTGGCCTGAGGTCAAGGAGAGCAATAGCCATGGCAGAGTAGTGAAAGACCCTTGCTGACTGAAGGGACAGAGAGTTGTGATTTGCCCTGGTGTGTGTTTTCAAGAGGAAGGCAAGGGAAGAGAACACTCAAACAGAGCCAATTCTTACAGCTCAATGATCCAGCCAGACCATTGTTCCAGTTAGTCCCATCTTCTCAGATAGCAACTGCTTATCAGGAGCTTGAGACTCTTCCCAGGATACAGCTGGTGAGCTCTGCAGCACCCTCAGCCCTGTGAAAAATGGATTTCTCACCCTCTCATGTAAACTTCTTCTGCTCCTTGATGCATAGCATTAGATTGCCTGAGTAATATTGTCTTCCTCCTTCTTTTGGTTAACCCCTTTCCTTAAGCTGAGACTACTCCACTGAGCCATTGAAGTGAAAATCCTTCCTTGATGGCCCCTGTTGTAGTGACTTCCACAAGAAATATCCTCTCCCCTTCCTGTTTTGTCTCTATTTTCGGAGCTAAAGGGGAAAAGTGACAGGTTATGCCTGTGATTTGTTTTGTCAGTGTGAGATATGGTGCCCAAGGGAATGTTTCTCCCATGTCTGGCAGCAAGATCCCTTGCACAAATTTAGGGAGTGTTTGAAAGAAGAAAGAGCTGTGTAAGTGATATCACACTTAAGAGATGCTATTTGCCACACTGGCCTGGTTGAACACACTCAGGACTGCTTTCCTGTGCCTGCCTTGAACACAGGCAGCATGCCTACCACAGCAGTG
>WBNH01004843.1:0-63174 GCA_013401255.1 Urocolius indicus
GCAGCCGATACCCCTCAGGGCCGCTCTGAAGTTGCCGGCAGCGGAGCGGCAGCCCCCCGCCCGTCCCGTTCAGCCGGGCTGTTTCCCCTGTCCCTCCGGCGCGGGTTGAGCCGCGGTCCCTCGCTGCCGGCCGCGGGCAGCGCACCCACGCGTGTCCCAGCCCGGCCCCGCCCCGCGCCCGCCCTCGCCGTTCCCAGCGCGCAGCAGCTCGGCGGCGGGCGGGCTGCGCCCAGCGGAGCGGGAGGCAGCGGGGCCGGGGCAGGGGCAGGGGCAGGGGCAGGGGCAGCCGCGGATCCTGGCCGCCATGGCCGCGGTGGGTACCGCCCGGGGGGCCGCGGTGGCGGGGGGGCGGGCATGGCGGCGGCGGCGGGGACTCGGACCGTGACGTGTTGGTCTCCCCGGGGCAGGTGGCGAGGGGCACGGCGACGCGGCGCAGCCGGCTCAAGCGCTCCGACGGCAGCACCACGTCCACCAGCTTCATCCTGCGGCAGGTGAGTGAGGGGCGGCGGGACGGNCCCCCTTCCCAAAGCACACACCCCCGCCGGAGTCGCGATTCGCTCCGATAAACGCACAGGTCGCGCTTGCCCGCGGTTCTCGGGCTGCGATGGATGCGCGCGGCTGCTGGTCTGGTTTGCTCCCCGAAACACACTTTTCTCAAGGAGGTTTCAGCAGCCTGCTTTTTCGGGGCGGTTGTGAAGGTGTCGAGAGAGAGCATCAGCGCCTCAGTTTGGGGCTTCGCGCTGTGTCGGTGTTTGTGATCCATCCCCCGGCCGTAGCGATCCGGAGGAAACCTCCTGCTAAGATAATTGCTTTCCCATTCCCCGTCTCACCCTCTTTGCCAAGCTGTCCTTTGGTCAAACAGAGATTCCCAGCCTGCATCTCACCCAAGCATCGCTTTCTCTCCTAAAAGATGCTTCTTGAAGTAAAGGGGATTCATTGCTGTTTTGGAAGTAAAGGAGGGGAGAGCCTGCGTGGGAGCACACACCTGTATCCCACACCCCCGGCTCCCCCAGGGGCTGCAGGAGGGAACCTACGGACCACAAGCACGGTGGAACCGAGCCCTTGACAGATTCGAGGTCGCCTGCGGTGCGTGGAAACGTGTTTTGCTCAGGGTGTGGGAGTTTCGAGGTCAATCTGTCAGGGAAGTTTTGTTTTGCTCGTCACCGTTCCAGCCTGGAGCCAGGAGCTCAGCGGTGTTGGGCTTTGGCAGCTCCCTGTTTCCAGCACCGGCAGAATGAGACGTGAGTCACCGTGAGAATTTGACGTTTAATGTGATCTCAAACATGTAAATTGGAGTTGAAACGAGGATAAAGAGATATAAAGATAGCGTTTAGCCTGTGTGTGTTAGTCTGTGGTGGCAGTTGGCGACACGTCGCAGGCGGCCGTGGGCCCTTCTGGGAGGTGTCCTTGGAGGATCGTGCAGCTCATCACAAGTGTTGGTGTTGAGGGGTTGGGTTTTGTGCCGTGCTCACAGGCAAAACGAGGGGTTGTGGTTTAGGCAAACGGAAGGTAACCGGCATCATCCCGAGCACTCGGTGTCTGAGATGGAGAGCTGGAAACCCTGGCGCTGGCGGAAAGCTGCTGCGCGTGTGGGAGAGCCCCTGCTCCTCAAGCTGGGTGTCACAGCGAGGGCACCGCACGCCTCATCCCCGCGCAGGACGTGCAGACGTGCCTCCTGTGCTGTTCTGTGTCTGGGGACCCGCTGTGCTCTGCCAGTGCTGGGCACTTCAATGTCTGTCTGACCATCGTCCGTTGGGAAGCATGATGAGGAGATTCGCTTCCACTTCTGACCCACTCCCCACCACCTCTCACGGGACTGCTTTACATTTGGTGACCCGTTTTGAGGAGTGCTGCCAAACAATAATGGGAGAATCAGATGGTGGGATATTTCCCCCCCTGTCACGGTTGCAGCCCCGTGAGTCTCACTGTGCAGCAGCTGAGGGGGCCCAGCAGCGTATCCACACCGGCACTGGGGCTCTGCACCACATCTGCTCGTGCTGCCCTGGCAGAGGACACAGCTGTGTCACCTGAACCTACCCCATCTGTAACGTAATCTACAGCAAAACAAACTGATCTGTGTCAGAACTTGCTTGTCCCAGACAAAAAAGGGAGCAGGGGTTGGAAGGGACCTTTAGAGAGCGTTTAGTCCAGCCCCCCTGCCCAAGCAGGTCTGCCTAGATCAGTTCACTTCAGAGGTGACTTATCTAGAGACCTTTTAAACAGGCGAGTGCAGTAGCTCCTGTCAGGAGCTTGGTGAGATTTCATTTGAACTGTGTGAACTGAACAACCAAACCAAGTCAGGGATTGCCTCCCCCCAGCCTGTGGTGGGACTGAGCTGGAGATCAGTGAGGGTCTCACCACGCCTTCCCGTGCGCTTCAAAGGCTGTTCCTCACCATGGGGTGATTCATCTCCGGAGGACAATGTTTCCCATGCACAACAGGACTTCTGCTGCTCCTTTAGTGCTGGAAGGGGAGAGTTTTCTCAGCCTTTGTGGTTAGTGGTTTTGCTTTGAGAACAAAGGATTTGGGCTCCGCAGATGCAGCACAGTCCTGGTGTTGCTGTCCTCTCCTCCTGCTCTGAAGTTTTCCCTAACAGCAACTGGGCTTTAGAAGCATCAGTGGGAAAAAAAAAACCCACCCTCCAGACACGAGCTGCAAGTGACATTGTAGTGGTTGTGGGTATAGTTAAACAAACGAGGAGTCCTGTCAGTAAGATTCCTAGTGATTGTACCAGAAGAGCTTTGACCTGTAGGTCTCGCGTGCGTTGGGTTGTGCACCAGCTTCTTGCCCGAGCACAAGGCACTGCTGCAAATGTTGTCATTGGTTTCCCTTTGTGTCAGGAGGTTGCCCAGACCTGAACTGTTCACTTGACTCTATGTTGCATTTACTTTTTGGGTTCAACACGTTGGTCAGTCTAATTCAGTGAGGGATTAATGTTGGCATGAGCTATTGAATGGGTGTTTTTGTCAACACCGTGTGATGATAAGCAAAGACAGCCCACGGAGCTGAGCCCCACGGGAGTGGCAGCAAGAGCAGGGCTACCAATCCCAGCATCAGCAGTGTGGGAAGCTGGCAGTGCCCAAAATTGCCTCTCGGCCGTGGGAAATTGTGCTGGGAGACACGGACGGAGTGTTGTACGAGTGGAAGTGGGCAGATGTGAGCTGAAAAGCAACGGGCTGCTCTAAAAACCTCCCCAGTGAGCGTCCTGGAGTGACCTGGGCAGCGGCAGGTTCCCAGGCTGTTGGATGGACACCTCTGTCTGCAGCGGCATGGCCAAGGCTGCGAGGAACCCTGGTGCTGAAGCTGTTAAGTGTGGGGTTTGGGCAAGGAACAGGTGCACAAAATTGTTCCTTTTACGTGGCAAGCGCTCCTCAATTATATTTAAGAACCCCCTTAAGGGACAGAAGTCAATTGTAAGACAATAAGTAGGTCAGCTGAAAACATGTGCTTATCGCTGTGCAAAATGCTGTCATGGTAATTGTTGGGGCTTCTTTCTTCCCTGGAAGACTTTGTGTTTCCACCACTAACTTTGCCGTAGTGTGACTTGTGAGTAGATGCAATTGGTTCTTTGGCTTCTGGTGAGGTCAGTTTTATTGCCTCTGACGGCTTTTGGATGGTGTTTGTTTCACTGGGAAGAGTGAAGTGACCTGTGAAGAACAACAACAGTTACCCAAAGGTTTGTGTCACTAGGACGGGCCACGCTGGCCCCACGTTGCTGCCAGCGGTCCCAGGTGAGTCAGTGGGGCTGGAGCTGCAGGGATGTGTGCCAGGAGGCATTCAAACCTTTCCTGGGTGTATGATTTTGGGAGGGAGAACAACACATGGTGGATGACTCCAGCAGCACTGCAGGACTGGGAATCCCCAGCGGATCTGTATTGGGAGGTGGGTTGCCAAAGGTCTGAGCAGCCGTCCTGTGGGGCTGGGGGAGGTTCAGCTCCTCCTCCTCACTTCTCAGCCTGCCCTGGCTGAGGATGTGCAAACCTTTTGCTTTTTCCCCACCAAACTGCAGCCTGTAGTGCAGGTGTCATTGATCAGCTCCTTTCAGCAAGCCCTGCCTCATTTAAAGGAGGTTTTGTGCAGTTCAGGTTCGTGAGGTGGTCTGACCGAAAAGGTGTCCGGTAGCTCCACGCCTGGAGCCGTAACCAGCATTGGAGCCAGGCAGTGGACTGATGGTTTGATCTCCTCTGCTCATGTGTGGGATGACCGTAACTGTGCCTGAAGTGGAACACAGAGTTACCTGCTCTTCCATATCAGCAGGGCCTTGTAATGGAATCTCCTTTGAACACTCATGGTAGTTAATACTTACAAGTACCTAAAGGGGAAGTGTCAGGAGGATGGAGTGGCACTTTTTTCTATGATGTTCAGTGCCAGGACAAGGGGTGATGGGCACAGGCTGGAACACAAGAAGTTTCACTGGCACAGGAGGAGCAAGTCCTTTGGTGCTGAGGTGAGGGAGCCCTGGCCCAGGCTGCCCAGGGAGGGTGTGGAGGCTCCTTCTCTTTGGGAGGTTTCCAAACCCCCCCTGGACACGTTCCTGTGCCCCCTGAGCCAGGGGAAGCTGCCTGAGCAGGGGCTGGGGCTGGATGAGCTCTGCAGAGTCTTTCCAACCCCCACCAACCTGTAGGTTTCTGTGAGTCTATAATCAGTGGAAATCCCTTCCAGCTCGTCCCAGAGACTTCAAGTGAAGACACAGAGTGCACCTGTTCAGTCCAAGCACATTTTATATCAGGTGATATTTAGACATACAGTTCATTTCTGGTAGGTTTTTTGCTGCTCATGTTTATCAATAGTTAAAAGTCAATTATCTTTCTAAGAACTCTTTGCACCTAGTTCAGCACCTCTGGCAGTGCTCATGCTTCTCCCTCTCCAGTATCACTCATTTCTTACGTAACATTGGGAGGAAAAGCAAACCAGCTCTCAACCTGTATCAATAGTTTATTCAAGTTACTGACATTCTGGCAAAAACCAAAAGGTTCCATTGCTTCCAAAGAGTTGTGTTGCCGTGTTCTCAGGTGAGGGTTGTGTGTGTGTTGTGGGGGGGAAGATGGGGTTGTGTCGTCCCTTCTGCAGCGTACCCTGGCTGCATGTTGGCCTCTGCATTCAAGTGTCTTCTGGTTTACTCAAGAAGAAGGAGTTGTGGATCAGATTTGGGAAGCTGTAAGGATGTCTGGAGCTTTGGTTGTCGTTTATAAGGCCTGAGAACCTTTCCCTTGTCACACGGGTTGTACGGCAGCCCAGCTCCCACTGGAGGTGTGCCTTCAGAGAGCAGACAGCGTGTTCAGCAGCTCCAGCAGACCTGAGCTGAACCGCATACCCTGCTCTTCTCGAGAGCAGGGCACGGCCTGAAGCACAGCTGTGAGGTCTGTAGCTGTTGTTTTTGGCTGAGTGTCCTGTAAAGCAATGTCCTGGGCCTGGGGGAATCAGCATTGGGCCGTTGCTCGCCAGGGATGTACGTAGGCAACTTTGGCGCTCGTTTCTCAACAAGCTTTTTAACGTGGATTGGATTTCTCCCTTCAGCTCTGCCTTTTGTGCCTCAAAACCATTCTCATCAGAGCAAAACAAAGACGTCAGTTGATGACTTCGGCACTTTGGTGTCTGATAGCACAGGTTGTTTGGTAAGCAGTAGTGGTGCTCCGCTCCAACCTGGCTGTGCAACGAGCCAGGTCTTTTCTCAAAGTCAAACACTGGTCAGGTTGATAAAACACATCTCTGCGGAGAGGCAGATGAGACTTTCAGTAACTTAGCAGGATGAGCTCAATTCCAGGATGAGTCATTAATTTCTAAAATATAACTCCCTGTCACAGAATGTGATGGTTCCTTAGACACAGCCCTGCATCGGTATTTTTCTCTGTACGGCATTTAGAAGCTGTTAAAGCATTTGACAGGTGAATAAAAGATTCAGCCCTTTCTCCAGGGAACAGAAGCCTTGGTGTGCATGGCAGAGTGGCATTGTTTTAACTCGCCCCGCTTCTCAGATCCTTGTCGTGGGCTCATACAACAGCTGCATTTCTCAAGCTAAGCCGTGGTGCTTGGGACCAGTTTACTTTGGAAAGCTACATTTTCAGGTTAAATCGATATGGGAAAGTATTTCAGCTCATGCTTGAGCTGGAATAACTGTGGAATAACTGTCCCTGGCTGTCTTGCTGTAGCACCTCGACAGCCGTTTGACTTTCAGGCTGGTTTGCAGCTTTCTCTGGTGCCCAGCACCATGGAGCAAGATTGCAACAGGACGTATGAGCTTTGGCAGAAGTCAGTGTTTTCCACTGAGGTCATCGTGGCCTGAATTTCATTTCCAAATCACTGAAGAGGGCCCGCTTCTGGAGATGAGGCCATCCCTTGTGTCCCTGTAGGCTGTGTGCTGTGTCGGGGCTGTACCTGCGTCCCTCTGGGAGCCTGTGGGCAATCCTGAATGGAGCAGCCTGGCACTGGCAGGACCTGAGCCACCACAGCAGAAGGCTTGGAGATGTTTCGGTGAGTTGTTCCCTGTCAGCTGGAGAGACCATCCAACCGATGGGCCCAGCTTGGTCGGGAAGAGAAGGTTTATTGTGACCCTTGGTGAGGCTCACTGTGACAACTGCAGTTGGGAGACCTGCTGAAGTGCTGTCAGCTAGAACCATGCGTTGCTGCTGCTGCTGCTGCACGTGTTCTGGTGATGGAAGGTGCTCTGTCTGAGCAGCTTCAGTACTGGGGAGCCCAAGGGTGAGGTGGCTTCTAGATGACATCTCTCCCCTCCATAACTTCCTACGGGATACATAGCTGATGGCTTTTCCAGGGTTGTCTTCTGTCACAACTAGAGAGGCTGATGGACTAGGAGCATGTCCCTCATTCTTGGCTTCCCTGCTGGTAACAGCTGGTGACATGTGGCTGTCACACATACACGTGCACATCTGCCTTCCTGAAAGCTGCCTCGTCCTATCTAATGGTGCTACTTTGATCCTGCCCTGGCTGGGCTTCTCCTCGCACCATTGGGAGGAGGAGCTGAGTGGGGGGCAAGCTTTGCAAGGCTGAAATACCAGCAGCAGGAAACTTAAATGGATTGGTATTGTTATAAAACAAAGAGCAGGAAAGTTGGCTCCTCTGCTGCATTCTGCCCCTGAAGAAGCCAGGGCTTCACTTCTTCATCTGGAAAGCTGTGAGTAGCTGCGTGTCTCTGTGTCACCAGGAAGCCTAATTGAATGTTTCTGAACGCACTAATTGACTCTCAAATGATGTTCCCACTTTGTGTTCCCTTGGAAAAGGAAAACGGTGTGTTTTTTGGTGTGTGTATGTGTATGTTTGCAAGCAAATAACGAGCGTGACTGCGTTCTTTAAAACAAACCCAAAACCTGAATCAGCTCCCCAGTTGTTTTTCTGTTGTGCTTTGGAGCCATCTGTCAGGCTCTCAGGCAGGTTCCCTGCACTGGATTCCTAATGAGCTGCCGTCCTCGCAGCCCCAGCAGCAGGGCCAGGGCAGCACGTGGAAGCGGAACACGATTCACCTCCTCAACGTGGTGCTGCTCGTGGTGCTGTGGCAGCAGTAGTTGGCTGCCGTGTGCACGGCTCCTGAGGTTGTGAGGAATGGGGCAGGTGAGAGCTGACTACACCAACAGCATCCCTTAGCAGCGTTTGGTGGAGTCAGCCCTGTGCATTCACCACAGTCTGAGCCTTATGAAATCCTCACTTCAGAGGAGCGCTGTCCCGTTCCTCAGCAGATGTGCTGACCGGCTTATTGTCTCCATGGCAACGAGGTTTCCTTTTTAAAATAGCCTCAAGTCACACCAGAGGAGTCAGATATTAATAGCATGAGCGGCATAGGTATGGATCAAAACTAGGATCCAGACCCTCTCGTATCTGGGAGTTGTCTGTCTCTTTGTGCATACCGTGGGTGTTTGTTGAAACGTGTTTCTCTGGTGTGACCTATACAACTAATTCTCTTTATTCATGCAGTGCCATGACAATGAACCATTCACGTGGTTATGGTAACATTGAGAAGAGCAGCATCATACCAAATGCATGGTATTTAATAGGCAGCCACTAAATAACTCCCTGTGCGATGCTCCTGAGCGTGTGCTGGTGCCAGCAACCCCTGTGCAACGCTCCTGAGCGTGTGCTGGTGCCAGCAATCCCTGTGCAACACTCCTGAGCGTGTGCTGGTGCCAGCAATCCCTGTGCAACGCTCCTGAGCTTGTGCTGGTCCCAGCAACCCCTGTGCAACGTCCCAGCAACCCCTGTGCAACGCTCCTCAGCGTGTGCTGGTGCAACACGAGGTGCAGTGTGTGCCCCCCTGTGTGTAGCAGCAGGGCTGAAGGCAGAAGTGCCCCATGGCTCCGTAAGCCCTGCCCGGGCAGCCCCTTTGCCGCTGCGTTGTTCCCCGCTGCAGTGGCAGGAGGTGCAGGGCTCCAGCTGTGTGCCAGCAGCCCCAGAGCCCTCCCAGCAGCCACGCACGGGCTGGGCTCTCAGGCAGTTTCTATGGCCACCGGTGCGTTGTGGCGCACGCAGTCTCCACGCGGTCGCCTGTGCTGAGCACGGAGCGGGCAGAGATGACTGCACAGGGCTCCAAACCTGTGTTTGCTTAAATACAGTCTGTTGCTTCGATAAGAATATGCTACAGACAGAAATAGCTTTTTTTTCCTGAACTCCCTAGGTCTTGGGTAACCCACAGAGCTGGGGAAAAAAAACAGGTTCTTAGCTCCTTTCTGTTGCTTTAGGAGTTGTGTGGAAGGGCCTGACACGTTCAAAACGCTGCTTTAAAAGTGATAAAGCAGAGCTCTAGCAAAATGCAGTTCAAGTAGGAGCTTGCTCAGCCACTCACAGTGTTAATAAGGGTCTCCTGTTCAAAGGCAGGCTCTGGCCAACAGCCACACGCAATAAACCCCATCACAGGGTGCTGCTGCTTAACCCAAGTCAGGTCATTTGAGAGCTGAGGAAAGATGTCAAAAGCGAGTCTGAGTGACAACGTGTCTTTGGGCTGTTGTATTAGTTTTTGGCTGCTCGTAATGAGGTTTCCAAGCTGCCCCTGGTGCTTTTGGGCAAAGCGGGGTGGGTAACAGGTAGGACTTGCCTTGCCTTCCCCTGCGCCTCTGATCACACTGGAAGCTTTCTTAAAACACGGGGAGGGAGGATGGACAGAGATCCTTTCTCTGCCCCTGCAAGTCAGCTGTGGCGGGGACAAATCAAAGTGTGGCTTTTGCTGCTGGCTGCCTCTGTGACCTTGCACATTTAGGGAAAACCTTTGTTCTAAGTGAGAGGTTCAGTATCCTTAAGGGTGGCTGGCAGGTACTGGATTCTGTTGGCCTTGTCTTGCCTGGGTCTGGGCTGTGACATTGTTTCTTGCTGAGAACAAGCAATATTCTAGCTGTCGCCTTCATTTGAGCCCTGTTTCTGCTAGCATTTGTGTTTTCATGGCAGCCATGCTCTGTGCTGATGCTTTCAGTGCTTGACTAGTGACTCTTTTCCCTGTGTGTCCTTTCTGCCCGTGTACTACAGACAGCAGGGACAGGCCCCCCGTGCCAGTGCTTCTCTAGGTTAGTGCGTTGTGGTATCCCTTGCAACATCTGACAGCCTGATTCAGTTAACGTAGTGAATTGTTACAGGTCGGGGTTCTGAAGGAACCTTTTGGAACACTTGTTTCTTTGAAGGTCAAGACTAGTCCTTTTGTTGGGATGATCCAGTAGCCCCCTCCCCAGCGAGATGTCATTAATTCGGCACGTTGCGCCTGGAGGAAGCTTTGCAGTGGGTCTGTCTGTGGGAGGAGGCAGAGGCAGCACAGCCAGGCAGTGAGCTGCACGTGGGCAGTTCTGTGCTGTTCTCCCCTCGGAGTCCCGCTGAGATGCTCCTCCTCTGCTCATCAGTTGGGGATGAGGGAATGGGGTTGCAGCTGAGGTTGTAGAGGTCTGCCTCTGCTGGCAGAATGGTGGGTTCTGTGTGTGCAGTGCTT
Organism: Urocolius indicus; assembly: GCA_013401255.1. NCBI lineage: Eukaryota > Metazoa > Chordata > Aves > Coliiformes > Coliidae > Urocolius > Urocolius indicus. The sequence goes on from WBNH01004843.1 coordinate 9,917, forward strand.
GCAGAAATGAGTTCTTTGCTGTTACAAGCATTTCAGAAAGAAAAGGCATCTTTGGGGTTCTGTGCTTGGCCTGAAGCTTACTAAGAGGTGGCTTAGGGCCTTTCCCAGGGCTGCTGTCTGTGCTCCCTCTGGGACTCTTTCTTGAGCTGTCCCTGAACAGCTGCTCTCATACCACTTGTTGGAATACATTTGGGTCTTGTGAACTAAAACCAGGCTTACACCTGAATTACTGCTGGCAGGAGAGACTTCTAAGGACAGTCATCTGTATGCTGGAGGGGGAGGCACTTCTGGTGTGGCTTTGGGAAGCCAGGCTGCTTCACATTTAGGGCTTCATGATCGGTTGGGGTTGATATCCTGAGACATATTAAACATCCAACCAGTCATTAACCTTCGAAGGGCCTTGTAGCAATTCTGGTTTAAGTATCCTTCTCCTGGTTTGGGTTTGAGCCTCTTGGGCCATTAGAAGCATCTTTGCTGCCCTCTCTCCACACGTTGGGATCATGGGGAGAAGACATCCATCGCATAGGGGAATAGTATGAGCTGCTCCAGTGGGCTGGCTGTGGGTTTAGGAGATGTGTGACCTGTCAGGGAGGTTAGATGGGAGAGCTGGTGGTGGCTGTGCTGGGTGGCAGCAGTAGTGACATTCCTGTGGATAGTGGTAGCAGGAGAGAGGGAATCCAGGACTGCTGAATGTAACCTACTTCGTTAGAGAAGAAGGTCATGTCAGAGACACAGAGAGATAAAGAATGAGATGGGGTTAACCAGGCATTGGGAAGGTGAAAAAGAGGAGCTGGGACAAGCAGAGACCAAAATGAGAGCACAGCTGGGTTGGGATGTCTCCAGAGAAGGAGCCTCCACAGCCCATCTGGGCAGTCCCTGCCAGTGCTCCCTCACCTCAACAGGGAAGAAGCTTTTCCTTGTGTTGCTTTGGAACCTCTTCTGTCCCAGCTTGTCCCCATTGCCCCTCATCCTGTCACTGGCCATCACTGAGCACAGCCTGGCTCCAGCCTCCTCACACCCACCCTTGATGTGTTTGTAACCATGAATGAGCTCACCCCTCAGGCTCCTCTTCTCCAAGCTGCTGAGCCCCAGCTCCCTCAGCCTTTCATCACAAAGGAGATGCTCCACTCCAGCATCTCTGTGGCCCTGCCCTGAACTCTCTCCAGCAGCTCCCTGTCCTTCAGCAGCTGAGGAGCCCAGAACCAGACACAATATTCCAGATGTGCTCTCAGGAGGGCAGAGTGGGGGAAACAGAACCTCTCTGCACCTACTGCCCACAGCCCTTCTAGTACACCCCATCTGTTGGACTGCACACCCAGGCCCTCCTTGGGAGTTCTGTAATGAACTTGCTTCATGGTAGGTCTGAAATAACTCTCATGCAGGGTGACTGTGCCTTCTGAAGCACAAGCACGGTGTGTCCCTGCAGTGCTCCTCCTTCCTGCTCCTCTGCCTTTCTTTCTGCTTGTCTCTAACACGGTGTCCCCTTGGCACGTGAGGTGGTACTGATGCATTACTGGTGTTCCCAACGTCTGTCTTGGGCATTTCTGTTTCATGTCGGTGCCTGACTGTTGCCCAGCTTCTTGCTGAACAACTGGAACATGGTTGGTTTTCTCTTCTCCCCATCTTTGCTTAGAGGAAAGGCTGCTGGTGCTGCTTGTGTTCCACAGCCCCTTCAGCCAGCTGGGTAGTTGCTCATAACAGAGCTTTTAGTCTGGGCGTCAGGTTCATGGGGTTTATTCTTCTTTAAAGCAAAGGTGTTCAAGCAGAGTGTGGGCAGCAGGTCGTGGGAGCTTCTGCTCCCCTCCTACTCTGCCCTGCTGAGGCCTCGTGTGGAGTCCTGTGTCCAGTCCTGGGCTCCCCAGCTCCAGAGGGACAGGGAAGTGCTGCAGAGAGGCCAGTGCAGGGACACCAAGATGATCAGGGGACTGGAGCATCTTCGTGATGAGGAAAGGCTGCGGGAACTGAGGCTGTTCAGTCTGGAGGAGACTGAGTCAGGGGGCTCATTAATAATTACAAATATCTCTCTGGTGGGTGTCAGGAGGCTGGGGCAGCACTTTTTCCTGTTGTACCTGGTGACAGGACAAGGGGTGATGGGATGAAGCTGCAACACAAAAAAGCTCCATTTAAACATAGGGAAAACAGTTTCACTGTTGCAGTGAGGGAGCCCTGGCCCAGGCTGCCCAGGGAGAGAGTGAAGGCTCCTTCTCAGGAGGTTTCCAAACCCTCCTGGACACGTTCCTGTGTGACCTGATCTAGGTGGGACCTGCTTTAGCAGGGGGCTTGGACTAGATCCCTTCCAACCCCGTCCATTCTGTGTGATTCTATGATTCTGTGTTGTATTTGTTCATTTCATGCACTTGAGGATCTGTTCTGCTTTGGAGCACTAACAAGTAGCTGAGCAGCTTACATCCCTCTGTGACAAATGCCCAGATGTGTTACACTGGTGCTTTGGTTCCTGTCTGAGATTCAGTGATTTGGAAAATCACTCTCAGAGCGAGTGCCGGTGGTTTGGACAGACTCCTCTGTTCTGTGCTGGTGTGGTCATGGAAATAAAAGCCGTCACACAGCCAACCTCTGGCAGGAAAATGGTACCTTTTCCAGTTCCCTGGACCACCTGTCAAAGTGGCAGTTCTTTCACCTGTAAATATTTCACCTTCCTTTTAGCAGGTGGCTCCGTTTCCCGTGATCCTGAGGTGCGAGGTTGCCGCTGACGCGCAGGAGGAGCCGGGAGCGTGGGGAATTACAGGCCCGTGCAATTTCTGCAGAAGCAGTGTGGGGGAAATTGCAGCCCACTCTTGTTCCACATAAATTATGCATGTACCTCCTTGAAAATAGCTGCAGAGGGTGTTCAGGTTTGGTGGGGTTTTTTTTGGCTAATGAATCATGGCCTAAATTTCTACAGCACATACATTGACTCAAATGTCTCCCTTTGGCCCCACCTTTATTTTTAGGCCATCTGTAAACTTCTGCTGAATGTGTCATTCCGAGTGTTTCTCTATTTGCCTCGCAAGAGACCTGTTCTTTTAAGACCCTGTTTTGAAAAGGGGCTCCTACATTTACTACTTCTCCCAGAGCCCTCCCACGTGAGAGTTTACATCTTATGCTTTGGAGATCTCTTGGCTGCTGTAGTGAGGTTATGTGATAACAACCGTGTGCTTCTGAAGATGCAGCCAGCTCTTGTGTGCAGTTATCTCCCTACAGACATCCCTGTAGACATCTTGGGAGCTGGAACTTTCGAGCCTGGGTCACGGGTGGCACAAAGCCTCTGAACCTGAGTGCACAAATCAAGAAGCTGCAAACAGTTTGGGAAGGAAGCAAAAGAGGATGCTGCTCACCATACTGGTGTGATCTACAAGCACAGTATTTATCTGGCCTTAAGCCAGTAAAGCTCAGGGATGTTTAGAGGAGTCCTGCAAATAGACACTTTAGCCAGGAACACTATGGGCAGCAGCAGGGCTGTGGTGGTCTAAACCTCTCCTTTGCTCAGGAGCAGTTGCAAAACTAGAGCTCCCTCTACGAGACAGCAGTGGTAAGAGCAGCCGCCGGCAAGAAGCAAAGTTTGGGAAGGGCTTTAGAGAAGAAAAGTGCTTTGAGGAGGATTTAGAAGGTGAAGAGTGGTTGTTTGGAACATGAGAAGATGGAACAGCTTTGGACCTAAAATGAGCTCGCTACAAGGGTACAGAATGCTATGGAAAGAACAAGCCCAAGAGCAGCGGGGTTTTGGTGCTAATGAGGGTGTGGGTGCAGCAGCGTAGGCAGAGCTGGGACAGGGGGTGGCACGAGGCTTGGGCTGGGGTGCAGGCACAGACGCGAGGCAGCAGAGGCTGTAGTGCTGAGGAAGGTGGGGGCAGGCATGGAGGACCAGTTTGAACCTGTCAGAGATGCAGAAAATAGGATTTCAAAGTGCTAGTTGGTATATACGTTAGGGCTCTGCCTAGGCTATACATAGTTGATCTGCTGTGTGCTTTCTTGAGGGTTTGCTGTGGGTTTTCCCCCTGCTTTATGTTATTTTTTGAAGCACAGTTATTTACCTTCCTTTCATGTGTCTAAGCAAACAGTGATTGCGTGTTTGGGGACAATCCTTGCCTCTGGCTTGCTCTTGCTGAAACCCGTGGGGGTCTCCTATATGCAAAGCAAGCAGCATGGCATGAGCTAAGCACACCAGCAGGTTTTTTTCCCTTGTCTGCCATTGTCAGCAGGCTGCATGTCGCCGACGGAAGGAAGACACAGTCGCTCAATATGAGTGATCAGTATGCTTCGTTTATTAATCGTGCTTATCCAATACTTATACTATGGTTAATTAACTCATACATAGTGCAAAGCTAAGCTCCTAATTGGTGCATATACAAAGGATCAGTCCCTCCCGCTTTTCCCATGCCTTTCTTACTGCAAAAACAACCTGTTATTGTATAATTGCAACAGTCAAAGATAGTGTGGCCTTGCCTCCCCAGCTACACCAGCTGTGTGCTATGATTAACACATTCCTCCTCAGTCAGCTGCAAAACATCTAGGTGCCCCTTCTCATGCAACCAGTTTCCCACAGCTGCAGTTGGCTGCCCCTGCACGGCTGAAGGTTTGATAAACGAGGAATGACCGTTTGTGGCAATGGCACCAAACCCAGTTGGGTTCCTGACAGAAAAATGACATCTGATCGGCCTGAGGGGATGAGGCATGACATCAGTTATCTGCTCACGTGTCACAAGGGATGCAGGGGAAAAAAAAAAGGAGGTCTCATATAGTCTGGGCTTGTTGGTAGCACGAGGCTGCCAGAACCACAGAATGGTAGGGGTTGGAAGAGACCTTTAGAGATCATCCAGTCCTCACCATAAACTCTTCCATTGATGATATGTATGATCAGATCAGTGCTAGGTCTTGCAGCTGGGCTTGTGAGGGCTCCATGTGGGTGGATAATTCACCATCTTACCAGGCAGTGAGAGTAATTACCTTTGGGAGTTGTGGTGTGCTGCCTTTCAGGAGGGGAACTCCCGAAACAAGGTGCAATAAACAAATGCCCAAAACAGATCAAATCAAAAAGGGAGTGGACAAACCAGCAGGAGAGAAATCTCTTCACAGGCTGTTGAGTGCTTTGCTCTTAACTCCTGGCTCTGGGATGGAGCCAAATGCTCAGAGCACACGGTGGGGTGCCTGTCCTCTTCCTGCGCTGTCCCTGGGAGGTCACTGGTGCCCACCAGTACAGCCAGGGCACTGGGACAGACAGATCTTTGGTCTGGCCTTTCATCCCTTTGTAAGAAAGACATTTCTTGATAAACTAAGCATCACTGAATGGTTTGGGTTGGAAGGGATCTTAAAGCTCATCTCATTCCAACCCCTGCCATGGGCAGGGACACCTTCCACCAGCCCAGGTTGCTCCAAGCCCATTCCAGGGTTAAAGCAGCCACAGCCTCTTTGGGCAGCCTGTTACATACCTCTCTCAGAGCTTTTATTATTTCTGTAGTTAATTCCTGTGTTCATTCTAAGTTTTAACACCCCTCTCCCTCTGTGGATAGCAGAGGATGGCAGATCCAGGAATGACCTCAGCAATGCCATAAGCAAGGTCATGCCATGTCTCCGTTATGGCTACTTGATGCTTCTCTTTGGGGTTAGATTTTGTTGTTCTCATTGTGTTCAGGCTGCATTTCCCAGTGCTGTGGAGGTGTTTATTCAACCTTTTACTCCCAAATTCCCCTCACTTAGTGTCAATGTGGTTTAGAGTTTGTCTCTGCTCTTACATGGGCAAATATTACTTCATGAGGACATACAGACCTTCTGCCTGCTCATGCACAATCATATCTGTGCTTGGAAACTCCATTCCTCCCGTGCCTGATGCTCATGGTAAGCAGGTTTGTGGAAGTCCACACGTAATGGAACGTTGCAGTATGTTTGTCACAAGCTGTGTTCAGTCCAAAGGTTGTTATGTTCCAACATACACCTCCCCAGGGCAGGGAGGTTGCAGCTGAGTGATCTTTAAGGTCCTTTCCAGCCTAAACCATTTGATGATTCTAATGTATGGCCCTTGTTAATGAAGAGGGTGCTAAAGAGGCAAAGTGCTGGGGAGGTCTGTTGTGATGAAGCCTGAGTGCTCAGGGAGAGGCATAGCAGAGGCTCAGGGCCTGAGGAGGAGAGGGCTCTGTGTGTTGGGAAGAGACTTGCACCGTGCTGTGGCTGCAGCATCTCTCCTACAAGCATTTCAATAACTTTTCACAGATCTATTGATTATCAGTTTTCTCCTCTCTTTAATATCAGACTAGTGATTTTTGGACAGAGCAGCCCTGTTACCAGAATGTCAGGCACATCCCAATCAAATACCAGTATATCTGAACGAAAATGTTACCAGCCTGGTTTTACGTGTTGAAAACCAGTCAAAATCTCTTTTCTTTCCAGTGAAATGGTGATGATTCACATGACTGTGCTAATGCTCTTCCTCAGTGATAGTGCTGCACCTCAGGATTCCCTTACACAAAGTGGAAATGACCCTTGTTCACACGTGTGCACAGTCCTGCCTTTTTCCTAGTCCTTAAAAAGCTCCTCACTATTTAAAGACTGAAAAAACCCCCACGCCACCAGTCAACCTTGAACAATTCACCAAGGCCTTTAGCCAATTTTGCCAGCATCTTCTGGGGAAGGATTGTCTTTTCCAGCTGCCTGAAACGTACAGGTGGCGTTTCACTCTTTTCCTAGTGATTCCCTGAGCTCATCTAGCTGCTGATGGTCAGTGAGAACGCAGTGTATTCATTTATAGCATCAATTCCATGGTGGTTTTTGAAGTTGAGCTAAACACAGCTTGTAGAGACTGAGGGGAAACAGGGTTTATTACTGTGGGACGTGAGTACATCATATCACTTATCTCTCGGTACAAGACAGCAGTTTTTATTAAGCAGTGGTATCTTTCCAGCCTCAGGGCTCCATTGCACCACAGCATCATCATCACTACTTTTACTGTTATTAAAGCTACATGTGAGGGTGTTTTTACAGTGTGTTTAGATGTCTGTTCTCAATATACATTGAAGTTGCTCTCAAGCATAAGTGGGCCCATTGGTACCTTTGCCTTTCCTTGCAGCTTGCAGTTCTGTGACAGTCTCCTCTGCTTCTGGCTGTTGGTTTCATGGTTTCTCATCTCCTTTGCTTCCAGCTGCTGCTCCCACTCCCCCTCTTTCCCAAGCTGGGCTGGATCTTCAGCCTAAGATGCAGTTTGGGCGGTTTCAGACTTGACTGTTCCTTGCTCCTCACTGTTCTCATGTTTCTTGTTCATAAGAGCATAGCATCACAAAATCATTTCAATTTGGAAAGACCTTTAAGCTCATTGAGACCAACTGTTGCTCCAGCATTGCCATGGTCACCCATGGCCCTCAGCCACACAGCTCCACGGCTTTGGGATCCCTCCAGGGTTGGCAGCCTGGCACAGGGGCTGGACAGCCCTTCCAGCAAGAAACAAAGATGAGAATAATATAAACCTTCTCTGATGCAGCCTGCAGCTTGCTCGTCCTGTTGATTGTTACTTGGGAGCAGAGATCGACCTCCCCATGGCCACAGCCTCCTGTCAGGGAGTGTCAGAGAGTGCTCCTGTCTGTCCTCAGGCTCCTCCAGGCTGAGCACCCCCATTCCCTCAGCCCCTCCCCAGCACCCTTGTGCTCCAGCCCCTTCCCCAGCTCTGTGCCCGGCTCTGGCCACGCTGCAGCCCCTCAGTGTCCCTGTGGCAGTGAGTGAGGGGCCCAGCACTGAGCACAGACCTGGAGCTGCAGCCTCCCCCAGGTCCCTTTCTGATTCGTGCCTGAGCCCAGGGCTGAGGGAAGCTGCTGGGGTTGCAGTGAGCATCTGCTCCTGGCTGGGGCCGTGCTGGCAGTGCCCAGCAAGCAGCAGGACGTGGCCACTCACAGGGTGCCAGCCATTGCCGTTTGCACTTCCACATCCACATTGTTCTTTGTCAAATATACTTAAGGTCAGGCCCTGGAATCATGTTAATCTAGCTGCTAATGACCAGTGAGAATGCACTGTGTTAATTTGCAGCATGAATTCCATGGGTGTATTGAAGTTCAGCTAAATACAGCTTTTATGTTGCTGTGTGCAGCATTTTCAAGCCATGTGTTATTTTCCCCTTCAGTTCTATTATTAGAATACTTACATGCTGCCATATATTTGAATACAATCATCTCAAACCCAAATGCACTGTACAGATGGTTTCTGACTCTGTTATCCCCCTTCAGCACTCTGTTCTGCTGTGATCACCTACATGGGCCTGTTTGGTAGGAGGAAAAACCCTTTGTACCTGAAAAGTGAAAAGCAGCTTTTTAGGGTTGAATGAGCTTGCATGATTCCTATGGAAACAAAATGCTGTGCAAAGAGGGACCCCTTCCCCCTCTCTCCCCCAGCATTTGAAAACATGACTGTAAATCTGTGACCATCTGGAGGGAGATGGGGTGAGATGGCTGTGTGTTCACACCACAGCGGGAGCAAGGCGAGATGCTGCTGCTCCTGAACCAGCAGCTCACAAGGGCTTTGACTGCTCCTTCCTGGCTTGGCCTCTCTGACTTGCCAGGGGACTTCTGTGCCATGGCTGGCATCAGGAACTGCTGACATCCCAGGGGCTGGCCCACCTCTGGAGTCAGGGGTGCAGCTGCACACTCAATGATGGGCTGCATTGCCTGGCTCATTCTGTGCCTTTCAGCCCAAACATCCCTGGCTTTGCCTTGGTGTGCTGTCTCAGCACTGGGTTTGCCATTGGTGTTTCCTCGTAGCTGTAGTGTGATTATTGTTGTTTGACCCCAAGGGCAGGGACATCCAGTTGATACGGCTGCTGGACTTGGAAGATGACATTTCTAATAGACCACATCACTCCATTTCACACAATCCCCAAATGATGGAATGGTGGGCAGGGCCCTGTAGAGCTGCCCCAGCCCCTGCTAAAGCAGATTCCCCTGGCTCAGGGGGCACAGGAACGTGTCCAGGTGGGGTTGGAAACCTCCTTAAACACAAAAGTGAAAGTGTTTGTGTTCCAGCTTGTGCCTGTTACCCTTGTTCTGGCACTGGGCACTACAGATAAGAGTGTCACCCTATCCTCTTGACACCCACCCTTCAGGTACTTCTAAGTGTTGCTCAGTCTTCTCCAGGCTGAACAGCCCCAGGGCTGCAGCCTTTCCTCCTCACACAGATGTTCCAGTCCCCTCAGCATCTTGGTAGCCCTGTGCTGGCCTCTCTCCAGCAACTCCCTGTGTTTTGAGCTGGGGAGCCCAGAACTGGACACAGTACTCCAAATGAGGTCTTTTACTCTTGGTTATCATCTTCTGTCAGGCATCTGCTGTCCAGCACTTAACAGCTTTCCCAGGCAGTGGCTGGGTGCTCCAGTGGCCATGGCCACTGTTGCAAGGCATGCAACTTACTGGATGGCCCTGCCAGAAGCCTTGCTGCTCTGCCCAATGTCCTTATGCATTATCCCTGCTGTGGCTGCTCTGAGTCAAACCTGTCCATGCCCCATTGTGGTTACAGGGATGGTGCAGCTGCCTGTGGGAGTCGCCTCCTGGGACTCGAAACAGTTTGTGAGGTCTTGTGGACACAAAAAGTGTGGACACAAATGACCTTGCTTTTCTAGCACACAGCCAGCAGTAACAGTCATCTTCCAAACTGTCAGGTTTTGACAGAAATGAATCCTGTGCCTTCCCTGAGCTGCCAGAGCTAGGACCACGTGGGCTGTCAAGACAGAATCGTGTCGTTGGCTCGTGTCGTGGAGCCAGCTATTGCCGTGGTCACGTTCTCATCCTTGGGCACTTGTTACTTGGATCTAACACAGGAGTTGAGCATAAACAGCTGGGCTGTTGTCTAAAACATCAAGTCCCAGTTTGTGCTTCAGAAATGCTTTTCTTGTTGTTGTTGTTGCTGACTTTCATGTTGTGTGGCACTGGAAGATGGAAGATGGGCTGACGCTGGATGGTGTCAGCAGGAGGTAACTCCGGTCCCTGTGCTGGGGGTGGTCTCAGCTGGCTCTGGGTTTGTATTGATGCCATCTTGGTGGGATTTTTGTGTTCCTTCCATCCTGATGCCATCAGGTGAGGTGTTTTGTAAGGATGGACAACACCGAATTTCATGGGAATTAAGCGTCTGATAGTAAGAAACAGTGGGAGCAGTGTTTCAGGTAAGAGTTGTGGGCTTCTGAGCCATCCTCACGTTACTCACATGACATTAAAGTCATTAATTACTACACTTTCTACATTGTAAAAGCCTCTTTTCACAACATACTTGCTTAGTAGTTTGTGCAAGACTAAGCTGGCAAGCCCTGGCTCAGCTCATGAGCTCGGTTTTTGATGGGTTGATGTGAAGGTAGTTCCTGAGGGTGATGGTGTCAGGAAGGGTGGCTGGGCTTTGCTCTGCTTTTATATTCTGGTGGCAGTGCTCAGATGACGATAAAGATCGTCTTGGCTTACTAAAAGGAGTCTCAATCACTTACACACGGTTCCAATTTATCAGACAAAGTCATCTAAAAATACCTTTTCGAACAGGAAAGTGTGCCGGGTGTCTTTGCACAGGAGCCAGCAGGAGCTGTGCTTCCAGGGGGGCTCAAAACGCTGCAGTTCTGGGTAAAGCCACAGGGTGGGGGTGTTACCCTAAGGCTTGCTGGAATACACCTGCCTGCTTGAGCACCAAGCTCAGCTTGCGCAGGTCTTGAGGTCCTTTTAATCATTTCAGTGTGGTCTGCGCATTTTTTTCAAAGTCTTCAGCAAAGAGCTTGTCTCAATACAAACATTAGAAGCCCAATGTAATTGACTTCCAAAGAGTGGCACCTGTGGGTTTTTGGGGAGTCATTTGGAGTGCTGGATGTGTGGTAAGGCGCCTGGGTTTGCTCAGGAGAGAGGAGTTTGTTGGAGCAACGAGGGCTGCTGCTCCCAGGACTGACGGGTGTCAAGTCAAGTTCTTGCCCTTGCTTTGAATTTACATTTGTGGGTGTTGTTCTTGCAGGATACACGAGACAAAGGGAACATTCTGAAGCTGCAGAGCATTTGTTGACTTCTTAAGTTAAACGTTTCTCATATCATTAAGCCAGAGAAGGGAGATGTCAGTCATAATTCCTGGGCAGGATTCACAGCACTTTGTGGCTGCATGAACTGAGCTTCAACATCCTCCAAATAAACTTAAAACCCCTCACCAGCCTCCAAAACTGCTCCTTTATAGAGTCATGGAATCACAGAATGGTAGGGGTTGGAAGGGACCTTTAGGGATCATCTAGTCCAAACTCCTGCCAAAGCAGGTCCCACCTACATAGCCACGTGCATAACTCTGTGTGAGAAACACTTTGGCCTTTGCCAAGCCAGGCTCTGGCTGTGCCCACACAGAGCCCCCCAGCTCTCATTACCCATACTGACACTGCAGCGGTGGGAATTCTCTTTGCAGTTCCTACCCTGACAACTCTAATGGGGATCCTCGTGACACGGCTTTTGCTTTCCTGGCCCCTCTCAATAAACACTTGCAAGTGACTGATGTGTGCAGTTAACAGGGTGTGAGCAGGGTGGATTTTTACCTCCCGTGTGCAGGATGGTATATAGAGGCTGTACATACAGAATGGCTTCATATAGCAAGGAGTAATGCTCTATAAGAAGCAGTTGTTTTTCATAAAGCATCTTAGATTGATGGTGGGACCTGTAAGAGACAGTAATGTCACTGATCAGAGAATCATAGAGTGGTGGGGGTGGGAAGGGCCCTGCAGAGCTGCTCCAGCCCCAGCCCCTGCTCCAGCAGGTTCCCCTGGCTCAGGGGGCACAGGAACGTGTCCAGGTGGGGTTGGAAACCTCCCACTGTGCTGTGTGTGGCTTTTGTGTGGGGAGAGGTCACTGTGCAACTTGCACCCTGGGAAGGGAGGCAGGAGCACATTGCTGTGTCCGAATCACAGCTTTGCCCCTCCAGATTTTCCATGTCTAGCTGTCTACTGCCAAGCAGCTGATTTTGTTTGGGGTGAGGGGTTTAGTGGTTTTTAGGTTTTATGTTTTAAATCCAAATTTGAGCAATGCACGTGGAAACCAGCAGCAGGAGAAGTCTCCTGAGGTCTTTGCATGGTGACTTTATAGGCTTACAGTTCAACACAAAGATGTATATACCCTGAAGTGTCCTGGGTTATATCACAGCCTTGAAGCCTCAGAGTAATGTGGTGGCTCCATTTCAGTCATGCATTGCTTTAGGCACCAACTAATCCCTTCAGTGAAAGGTTCTTCAGTTGGGAATTCCTGTTGATTAAGTGTTGATAAGCTGTGTGTGTCTGAATGCTTTCCAGCATCTCCTGGGAGTGTGGGGTAGGGCTGTCTTCTCCCTGTGTCCTAGACGGGTAGGACTGGTGGTTGATAGGGCTGGGACAAGGGCTGGATCTGGAGCTGGCTTGGCCTTTGCTTTCTCCCTCGATGTCATAGAGCACAGGGAAAATCTTGATGATGCTCTAAAGATGGAGCTGGTTTGAGTGATGACAACACTAATAAACACTCCTACATGCCGGCAGCACCCGGCTTCAGCTGTCCTGAACTGTTATCATTGCTTTAACTCATCATAGTCTGTGATGGCTTGTCCATTAAATCATGAGCTTCATGAGAGCTCCAGCTACTGAGATGCTCAGGTAGGAATAGGAGGATGGTATTCAGCTGTTCGCACGAAATGATGCAGCAATTATGACGAAACAAACTCATCCCAGATTCTGCTGATTACCATGGTAACCCACATCCCAAAGAACACTGTGAGGCCACAGCAGCAGGAAAAGAGGGCTTGTCCCTTACTGACTGACGCGTGTTAAGATTGGGATAAAGAGATCCTTAAAATGGAGGAGCTTTCCTTTTTAACCACAGTCACGTCGCAAGGCTGTGAGTCCTCTTGGGAAGAGGCAAAGAGGGATGTTGCTAAGAGCATCCCTCTCGCAGGAGAGCCAGCCTTTCCCTGTGCTATGCATTTCTGACTTTCCTGACTAACAGCAATTAGTGAGGGAGGACAAGTGGCTGTTACAGGCAGAACTCCCAGGGTAGCAAGGAAACCTATTTTTAGGTGCATCTTGAAGGCACAGCTATTAAGTTCTATGCAGTGCTTCCTGGAGCTCCAGTGTATAGCTCTGGACCTGGAGAAACGTGAGCTGTCTCATCGATTGGGCTAAAGGGATCTCAGCCAGATGTAATTTGAGGTTGTCTGACAACTCCAAGAAGTTAGGAACTGAGTACTGTCCCTTGGACATGAAGCTGGCTGGTTGTTTGCATTCACTTGATGCCTGTGCTGTATGGTTGGTTGAAGGTGTTTATTCCCCAGTTGTGCTGAATTAGAGCTGAGATTTTAGTTGTTTTGTTTTATGCTTCCATGCTTCTTTCTCCAGAAGTGGAGGTGTTGAAGAAATCATCGCATGTCATAGCACTCCTGGTAAAACTGAAAGACTTTCTCGTTCTGTGCATGTTTTTACTCATCACAGGGGTAAAAATCCCAGTGTTCTGCTCAGAGTCATTCCTCGGGGCAGCTGCAGAGGAAGGTTTGGAGGCATCCTCAGAATGCCTTGCTGGCTTTGTGATGAAGCTTATACAGACCCAACAGAGACTGATGCTACTTGCAGGAGGGCTGTGGAAGAGGCTTTGGGGATTTCACTGCAGCAAGTGATGAAGTAACTTCTCCCTTACCCTGCAGTGGGTCCCAGGTGGCTGTGATGGAGAGACAGGCAGGGAATGGAGACAGGCTGCTACCACCAAACCTGCTAAGAAACAGGATTTTCACGCTGCAAAGCAACCGGAGTCTCCTCTGGCAAAAAAAAAAAAAAACCCAACCAAAAACCCAAACAACCCAGCTGTAACAGATGTGGCTCTTCAAAAGCATGGAAGTGGGCAAAGCGTGAGTGCTGGGAACGTGCCATGGGCTGGGGAAGGGGGCAGGGGGAAGCCTGGAGGACAGGCTGCAGGGGGCAGTGAACCTGAGCCCTGGGAGGAAAGGGGCCTGAATGCAGCACGGCTACCCAGTGCTTTGGAAGAGGTGGTGGAAAAGAGAATTGTTTCAGAGGGAGGAGAATGGGAAGGTTATTATTTCAGTGATGAGTACAGAATATGAATGCAGGGGGTGCATCCTTGCGTGTTTGTATTTCCCTGTTTGTTTGGGAGCAGTGAAGTGGAGCAGGAATGTTTTCTTCCTTTCATGTCCTCCAATTATTTTACTCACCAGTATGTTCACGAGCCTTACAGAGGAGGGGTTTGTGCAGGGTTCTGTTTGAGGCAGTGGATGCCCAGAAGATGCTCAGTGGGCTTGAAATGTGTTTGTAACAATACAGGCTGTGAAGCCTTTGAAAATTGGCTTTTGCATCACTACTTGATGCAGAACTGAAGTCCAGGGAACGTTTTCACTCTGCCTGCAGTCTGGATGTGGAAGTGTGTTTGTCTGTACTTCCTAACTTAACTGAAACCACATGGTGCTCTTCTTACCAGGAGACTGTTGAAATGCTTTTCCTCTCTGGGATTTGCTCAATGAGGGACGCAGGGCAAGCACAAAGCTGTTTTTCTCACAGTACACATAGTGTGGTGCCATTGCCTCATTCTCTAAGGTTATTGTAAGTGACTTGCATTGCTGTGTATCAGCAGAAGCAAGTTAGCAATTCACTGTTCTCTCAGAGACCACGGCTTTGCATTTTTGGGGTTATTGGCCCAAATCCAGCTGAGGATGATAAGCACATTTGCCTTGCTCACACATAAGTTCAGTGGCCTAGCAGAGATGCTGGCAGTCAGAGTCCAGGTCTCTAGAGCTGGTAACTGCTGTGCCCACCCTGCATTGTCACTTGTCTCATCAGACTTCAAGCCTCAGCAGAGGCCAAGGACAGCCTGTTTGAAGATGAGCGCACAGCGTGCCTGAAACACACCTGTGCCACAAAGGGCCATGACGTGCTCATTCCATTCATTAAGGGATTTAAGGGGTTTATGAATGAGTTGCCTGTACTGTAAGTTGCCCATGAAGATGATACTGGCATCTGACAATACTTTCGGGCTGTTTGCTGTTTGTCTGTGCTAGGAGATAGAAAAAGACTCGAGGAGCTAATGTCTGTTAATGCTTGGAGGGGAAAGGAGAGGTCTCCTTACCCTCACATCACTGCTTGTTTAAGATAAAGACATTCAAATGTCTGGTTTACGATCTGCACAGAATTAAAGACATGTGGGATTTCCAGAAGATGTTCTCATGGATGTATCAGACCCATCAGCTTCCCCTGCTGGGCTAGAGATTCACAGTTGAGAGCACAATTCATCTCCCTGACGTTCCTTTGTCACCTGTGCCCTTACCACCTACTTTTCCACCCCCAAGATTTAGGTGGGTTCTTCAAATGATGAATAAAACCAATTCAGCTGCACACAGAAGAGCTCAGAGCTTTCCCATTCAGTGGGGAGAGTGGGCACACAGATGTGTGGGAAGGAATGAGCCCACTGACAAGAGAAACTAGTAAATCCTTAGTGTTTGCTTCCTGCTACTAGGAAAACTATTGGAGACATTTAATAAAAAGTCTGTTGTTGTTGGGGGGGGGGTGTTTGCTTTCCATTGCTAAGTCTGTAAGGCTGCTCTCCTGAACGTGGGTTAAATTCCTCAGCCAGGAGATGCTGCATGTTAACGCCTGCTTGAAGGGCTGTTCCCAGTTCTGGAAGTGGTAGTGCTTGGCTCTGTTGCTGTTGTAATCTATGCCTGCACAGAATTTTAGTTGTAACATATTTCTAATGTTGCTGCTTCCTGTACATCTGCAGAGCAATTACATCTTATTACCCGCAACAAGTCATAGCAGTGCCTCCCCCATGCAGTGAGAAGATGCCTAAATGATACACCCTCAAACACTGAAGCAATACCAGCTTGTGTCTTCCCAGGACACGGGTGCATCCAGCAAAAGGGGAAGCAGGAGCAAGTCAGTTTGAGGAACAGCTGTAGAGGGGATTTGTGAAGACCCCAGTGTGGTGGAGTAGCAATACAGAAGCACAAGGAGCATCACACAGAAAGGCAGGTGGGGGAAGCAGGAAAATGCTGATTCAGTGTTCTCTCACCGTCTGTTTGTTGCTTCTGTGCTCAAAGCCATTCAGTGTTTCAGCTTCTGTTTCCATCAGTTCACCCCTCTGGTTATTCACCAGAGTAAGCAGTGGGCCTCTATCTCTTTCCATTGATCTGGATCAGTGCTGTTTGTTTCTCATGTTTTCCTGTTCTTGTGATGCACACCATGCTGTGTCTTATCAATTCAGTCAACCTGCAAGAATTTAGTGCTTTCTGCTTTGTGGTTTTTGGTCAAGGATGAGAGCTGCATCCTTCCCTGTCACTTCTCTTTGCCTCTGTCGCTTCTGCTGTGCCCTACTTCCATCCCACCCAATCTAGCCTGGAACCCCCTGGCTGAGCTATGTTCCAGGCTGAGTGGGAAGCAAAAGAATTGCAACTTATGTTGGGGAGAGATGCTGTATCACTGAGAAAGAGCTGAAGCAATGTGTGGAGTGGTGTGGAAGTGGGGTAAGAGTGGAGGTCCCATCCCTTGGACTGCCCACCTCCACATGTGATACAGAAGGTCAAGTCAAGAGCTGATGGGAGTTGATGGAGAAGAGTCATAACTAAAGACTCTTGAGTCTTCTAGTGGGAAACAGCATTTTCTGAGAAGTACAATCAGTCTGAAGCGGGTGAACAGAAAGACCAGTGGGCTTTGCTGGATGTGAGACAGGGTAGCTTTTGAATGGGCTACTCCTAAACAGGTATCCCATACTTTCAGGCCACATCTAGACCTGCACTGGTTCCTGTAGCCTATGTCTTGTATTCTTGTACAGGAATGCCTGTCAATTTCTATATTCTACATTCTTGTATTCCTATATGGCATTATGGCCTCCAGATCTCCAGATTAAAAGCAGTTACAGAGCAATGTGTGTGCCCAGGAGGTGGTGCAGAGGGGAGGAAGGAACAGGGAGACTGGTGATGTCTGAATGTATTTTGTTTTGATGTGCAGTTGACCTGAGGGCAGGAGATAGCTGGGACCAGGAACTGGGAAGTTCTTCCTTGTGCTGTAGAATACCTGCAGTCCCAGAGCTTTCTCACAATGACTGCTCTGTGGCTTGGGACTTGGTACTGCCAGGATCCCAGCAGCACCCTTCCACCATGCTCCTGGTCAGCCCCAAGCCTGGGGGCTCTGGAGGCTCAGCAGGTCAGGCACTGGGTGTTGAACCACACCATGGCTACCTCGGGTAGACCTCAGTGTGGGAGCACTGCCAGTGTGAAATGGAGAGCGTGAGAGTCCAGACCTGCACCCAGTTAAACTACTGGGCTTGTCAGTTTTGTGGTAAAATCTTCTCATTAGGATGTTGAAATCCTCCTGCCTGCTGGCCAGCAGCTGTCACACTACCTGTCAGGACAGAGGACTAATTGAAGGGGATCTTGGCAGGTTATGAGTGTGGGCAGACAATAAAATGCTAATCAGCTGCAAAAATCCAGTCTGAAGGAATCTGAAGTGTACATTGAGCAGATGGATGGTGAGACAAACAAGGCCAGAAGTGCTGTCACAGAGGTGAGCATAAAACACACGTTACGTTTCTCGTGTCTTTTAAAGCATGAAGGTGCCATTTGAATGCTCCCAATCCTGTCTCTTTATTCAGGTAATTACAGAAACAGAACAAGTTTCAGTGGCATTTTCATTAGTCAACTGCCTGTGTCATGTGAAGAGAATAGCTACCTTTAGTGACCTTTGCTCAGGTGCTTTGAAGTGACTGGAGGCATCTGTTCCCAAAATCCAGAGGATAAACATCTCTGGAGGGAGCTCCCTAATGGCAGCTCTCAGCTGCATTGTAATGGTGAGGGCAATTAACCTCCCTCTGGAGTGAAGGGAAGCTGTGGACTGTCCTTTTCTTGCTGTCTTCACGTGGAGATCAAATGCCTTCCCTTCACCTACTATATTTTTCCTAACACAAACTTGTAGGTCTCAGGTAAGGGCTGTGGTGTGGAGGTGAAATTCTTTGGTCTACAACTTAGAGGAGGCTGGACTCACTCCCTCTGTCTACTCTGAGTGTCTGAAGGAGGCCTCTGTGTCTCCCTGGGTGAAGGAGCTGTTTGGGACAGCAGCAGTAGCTCTCTGGCCTGTCCTGTGGCTGTGTTTCCATAGTCACACTCCAGATGTGGAGCAGCTGCATTCACTGATGCAATTCCAAGGAGACTTGGAATAAGGAAAGAGGTAAAACCCAGAACGTGGTGCTTTTCCCTCCAGATTTGCTCCATGTCCAGCCAAATCTACTTCAGCAAGGCCAACAGAAGTGACTTCAGAGCACCACAGTACCAGTTAGGTTTGGAGAGCCATCCTAAAACCGCAGGTTTCCAAGGGCCACAGTTCTGACTGTACAAGTCACGTGGGGATTAATGAAAGCTCCTCATACACACACACACACACTTCACCTGCAGAACACGGCTGGGGGACCTTACCCTGTTCTTTTGGTCCTGCAGTATTCACTACTGCCACGTTTGATGTGTTTTACTGTAGGGTAGTTTTGATAGCAGTAATGAGAGTCCAAGTCACAGCTTGGTTTCTAGTCCAAACTGGAATCCAACCAGTTTTTCATCATTCCACCAATGTGTCTGAAAATAACACATGTAAGTTTCTGGTCTAGACCTAAAAGGTTGGGTTCCTTTTGGCTGCACAGGGCTCAGGGGTGTAGAAAGTCCTAACTACCATCTTTGAACAGTGAATGTGAACCTAATGTCATCTTCTGCCTGTTGCAGCAGGCTAGTGGCAGGTATTTTTTGAGAGTAAGGTGCAGTGGAAAACACATGTAGAATAAGCTGTCAACAGTGTCAGATCTCTCCCTAAGCCTGGCCCTGCCAAGGGATCAAGGCTGAAAGCAAAGCTTGCCTGTATCCCTTCCAGTGTTGTGAAGCAGAATGGGCAGAGCTGCAGTAGTTGTAGTATTCCAATAAAGTTTCAATCCATTTTCTGAAGGACAAGCGTAGAAGTTTCTGGTGCCCTCATTTCTTTTGAGAAGGTCTGGAATTCTTCTGTGGTTTAGTTAAGTTTTGATACTCATCACCTTTTAATTCTGTGCCCCCTCATCTGGATATTGAATGAAATCCCGAGAACGTGGGGTTCTGACTCTGCTTCTCTGTTGCTCGTAATGACCATTTGCAGGGATGGTAGAGCTGCCTTTCTTTCTTTCTCTCAACAGTTCTAAGTATAATATTCTGGTTTCTGCTTGCAGCTCTGTCAAGCTAAGCTGCTGGAGCTGAATTGATCCGCACTTGCTCTTGGATGGCTCAGTTTCATGTGAGAACATTGCTGTTGTAATGGACACTCGGGGGCTTTTTGGACCATACCAAATATTGGACTCTAAATATTGATCCTCTTCCATTGATTCCTACTTTTTGTTTCCTGTCCCATAGGCAGTTTTAGTAGATTTCAGCACTCTGATTGGGGTTTGGGGTTTATTTTTTAAGTAGTCTCTGTAAGGATGTTGTCAAAGGCTGGAATAAACTAACCCTTCTGTTCCTTTTTTATGCATGGCTGCAGGGTTTGGGAGATGAGGGAAAATACTTGTCTGACAGGAGCAGGAAAGAGTCAGAGGGAAGAGAAAGTCTTGGTATTGATATAGTGTTGAAAGCATCAGAAATTACCTGATCTCATCAAGCTTCTGAACTGTCCCTGAGCTTTCACACAGTTCCATCCTAAGGTCGCGTGCATTGGTGCATCATTTCAGACTGGGAATGGTGAAGGTTTGCTGATGGGTTCAGACCTCTCTGCCTGAAAGCTGAGGAGCAGATGCTGTTCCGTGCTATTTTAGTAGCTCCTCGCGCTTCCAACCCCGTTTACACGTAGAGCTTTTCATACCTGTAGCAGGAAGATGGGCTCTGCTGCTGCAAGGGTTGGTATCATTAGGATTGTTCTCTTTTGTAAGGAAAGAGCAGAAGGTATTTTTAGTCCTTTCTCACTGCTCAGGTTTGTAAAAGGACTCATACAGTGTTGCTGGCAGGTGGAGTATTCTGACGTGCTGAATGAATTAAGTGAGAATTGCAGGGGTTTGTCACCCTGCACAGAACACAGATGACTCAATCCATGTCAGATTCCCCGACTTTACCAGGGAGTGGCGGTGCCTGACACCCCTGAACTCTTCTCCTGCCCTAAGTCACTGCTGTACCTGGATCTGCTGGTGCAGACCCCAGCTGGCACAAGGTCTCCCTTGGGATATAGAAGGAAGAGGAGTGACATTTTGCCTGTTGGGTGCCTGTTTTGACCCATCCTACCTAGCACGTAGTGGCCATTGGCAAGCCCTCAACCCTCCTCCTGGAAATGGTGCTGTTTGTGCCCTTCAAGAAGGAGGAACCATTACCAATGGAAGGGAGTGAACCTCTCAAATAGAGACACAATAGAAACCTATTTTAGGATTCTTTGACTGGCTTATGTGTTTGAGGAGAGACCCACAATGCTGATGAGCAGTCATCACGTTCAGGACACTTCCACAGGGGTTCTGTGTTCGGCTTCTGGATGGTGAGAACATCACACAGCCATCCTTTCATCGGGCAGGGAAGGAAAGGTCTCCTAGACACTTTACAGGCAAGAACTCAACTTGCTTAAAGATGCAGAGCCAAACCCTTGAATCTTTGTTTTTCTCAACTCATTTCCAACTCTCCTGACTAAATATTTAAAGAAACTAAGTTGGATGAGTGGTTCCTCATTCATTGATCTGTTGTTTCTGGAAGAGTTTCTCCACTTGGACGGGTGTCATGGAAATCTACTGAAATGAACTGAAGAGTTTCCTATGGTCCCTTGCCATAAAATGCAAAGTGCTGTGTTTCAGTGTATGCTGATTGAATGGTAAAGCATAGGAAAATGCAGCAAAATCAACAGGCCAAGCTAGTCACCCCTGTAAAATGCCAAGGAGGAGCAGCAGACTGTAGATCAGTTTGTGTCCTGTTTGCCTAGTTCTATTTATTTCTTCCTGTAACCTCTTAAGAACAGCAAGTTCTTCTTGGCACTATGGCTTCAAAACTCTCTGTCTGATTGCTTTTAAAACACCCTTGGTCCAAGGCTAAGTTACCCTAAATGCAAGATGGAAATTGTAGCTTTAGTAGTTTATCTAAAGAAAAAAAAAAGTGCCCATGAGATGCCGTTGTTTGCAGAAGCTGACATTTCATTTTAGCTAGCAAGGCCTTCTTTGCACAGCTCCAACTTGCTCAGGCAAGGCTTTGTTTTCTCTGAAGAACTACTTCTTGATAGTTGCAATTTGTCAAAGATCTATTTCAAGTAACCTTTTTATGAATGTTTACCAATAAAACTGCAAATATTTGAGTGCATCTGGGAAATGAACAGTGAACAGGAGTTTTCTGGGCTGTGTGCCTCTTGTGGCATTGGAAACTCTTTCTGCTGACTGCTCTGCAGCCTCTGTGGCATCCTTCAGCTCATGGCTTTGGGATTTTGATCACAGAATCATAGAAGAGTAGGAGTTGGAAGGCGCCTCCAGAACCCCTGCTCCAGCAGGTTCCCCTGGCTCAGGGGGCACAGGAACGTGTCCAGGTGGGTTTGGAAACCTCCCAAGAAGGAGCCTCCACACCCTCCCTGGGCAGCCTGGGCCAGGGCTCCCTCACCTCAGCACCAAAGGACTTGCTCCTCCTGCCTGTTACCCCTTGTCCTGGCACTGGCCACCACAGAACAAAACCTGGCCCCATCCTCTCCACACCCACCCTTTAGGGATCTATCAGCATTGATAAGGTCCCCTCTCAGCCTTCTCCAGGCTGAACAGCCCCAGGTCCCTCAGCCTTTCCTCCTCACACAGATGCTCCAGTCCCCTCAGCATTTTGCTTGCCCTGCACTGGCCTCTCCAGCAGTTCCCTGTCTCTCATCTCTTCATCTCTCTCATCTGCTGATGGGCTCACTCAGGATTGCAGCGGATTACTGCCACCAGCTAAAATGTTGTTTTGTTGGAAGGGGTTATGAGACAATGCTGAAGATCTGGAGATGATCCATATGCAGGGTGAGTAACGTTCAACACTTAGCTGTGGTTGAGGGTGACGTACCCAGCTCACCAGGTGATGTTCCTGCTCACCACAGCCACGGGCGCGCACTTCACCTTCCCCTGCACCTGCCCTGCACCTTTGCTTTCCTCAGCCTGAGGAGCTCTCATGTCTGTGGGTCTTTCCAGAACGCAGTGGTGACTTCCACTGCTTGGGTAAAACAGCACCAGCTTCCCATAAGCTTTGTAACTGGCATTTATTGAGTTTCCCATCATTTCATCAGCTGCTCTGAAGTGGTACACGGCAACAGTCAGCATCAGCACTTAGGGCATTCAAGGAGATTGATTCACAGTCATAAGAAAGGAGAGGAGCTTAAAATAAGAAAGAATTCAAATGCTTAATCCTTTGGCCCAGATGGGTTTTGGCAAGGAAGACAGAAGTGTGCATCTTCTCTAAAAACAGACCTCCCTTATCTTTCTGCCAACGGAGAGACACAACGCAGTTGCAGCCACAAAACCACTCTGCGGGCTGGTGCTTGCGGCGTGGCTCGCGATTGTGGGCCAGGCAGCAGTGGGCTGGTGGGTGCTGAGGGCTGCTGATGGACAGGAGATTTGCTGGAGGGAGATCTGTGTGTTCAGTGTCTGTGAATGTCCCCACGGCTGCTCAGCTGCCCACATGTAGGTACTTCAAGTCCCTTGGTCTTTCCCAGGCAGGCCTGTGCTAATACAGCGCCGTGGCCACGGGCCGTGTCTCGCCACATCCTGTAGGTCGTTTGGGATTTGCCTCACTCAGTACTGTGCTCCAGTGGAATCCACAATTAGAGCTGGCTTGAGTTATTAAAACCTCAGGGCACATTCATGTCTGCCTCAGGAGGTGGAGATAATCTGCTCTTCTTTATCACAAACACTGTGGAAGGCCGTAGCTATGGTGCCGAACTCCCCACAGCTCAGCTTCCTGCAAACCTGCAGGAAAGAGAAAGCTCACAACTAGTTAAATATAGAGGGTACCTACAAGTGTAGCCCTGTTACCTCTCTCATTCTAGGTGCTTTAAACCAAGAGAAAGTGACAATGAAATCTTCACACTCTTTTTAATTATAGCAGCCTTTACGTAACAGTGTCAGATGAATGTGTTTCAGAATAGGTGGCACCTCACTTCCTCCAGAAGAGCTGCCAAATTAGACCCTACCAGGCTAATGTGTCGCTTGAAATGCAAAGAATTAAAGCATGCCATCCAGCAGTCTCTTTGAATAGAACCTTTAGCTGTGCAGAATCCTCTGTGCCACGACATACCCCAAACGGCACAGCGCTCCTTTCTTTTGAAACAGAAATACTTCCCTGGTAGCCTTGAGATCTGCCAAAACCCACGACTGGCATCCAGTTCTCATCGCTTGTGAGATGCTGGAAAACAGGGTTAGTGGTGATCTCGAGAGTGTGTGTTATTCTGTACCTCCACCCTAAGGCAGAAGCTGTTGTTTGCGAACCAGATGCTTATCTAATCTATACTATAAAGCAGGAAGGGAGAGAGGGAGAGGAGAGAAAGAAATTGCCTTAGAGGCAGAAGGGGTAAGCAATTGGGCTATGCCCAAATAACTTAGAAGAGTGAGGAGCTGGACTCCTTCCAACTGATGGAAGCAAGTTCTGCCTTAGGTGGATTGCTGGAGAATGCTGACGGTCCTTTTCCTTTATATTAATGAAATACATACTTGGGCTGTTTTGCTGATTTCAACAAGTGCAGCATTATATGGGGGAGAGCAGTTTTCTTCAACCAGGATCCCAGGATTCAGGCAGTGGGAGATCAGACCCAATGCTTGTGTTTCATCTCAAGTGTGCTGATGAAGACTGTGGGCTTTGGAGTCTTCTGTGTGCTTAAAACTACTGGAAGGAGTGGGTTCATATCCAAACATGCTATCAATGTAACCACTAATGCTTGCTGCTGATATGCCCTTGCCTGCTGCAAGGAATACTGTCTCATTACCCCTAAGTGATGAGAAGGGTCCAGGAGCATAACTGTACTACTGTCAGAGCAGGAAGAGGCCATAAAGGGCTTCTGACTACTACCTTCACCAGGTCAGTGCTGGGTTTTGGTTGCTTTGTTGATACTCCTGTCAATCCTTCCCCACGGCAGCAGGAAAAGAGGCATCAAGGCCTCTCTGCTCGGAGAGTAACAGTGAAACCCCAGGTGGAAGTGGGATTTGTTAAAGCAAGAAAAAGAGAGAACTTGCTGACTTCCATCCTGGCTTTGTGCACTGCAGTGCTGAGGCATTTGCTTGCCTTGGCAATCTACTCACTGCACATTTATTCAAAGAGTGCTTCAGTGTGCTTATGCAAATAGTTCATTGCTCCATCTCTCAAAAGAACCATGCAAGGGCTGTCATTTGATTGTGGAATCATTAGATCAGGATTGAGGTAAAATTTCCTGGGGTTCTGTACAAAATCCATGCCCTAGGAAAAAAAACAGTCTTCCCAAATTTGGATAGCTCAGAACATGTTCCTGTGTGACCTGATCTAGGTGGGACCTGCTTCTGCAGGGCGGTTGGACTCTAAAGGTCCCTTCCAACCCCACCATTCTATGATACTGTGTCTCAGAGAGACTTCCTTTGGGCTTCAGAAAGGGTTGGGTCTAATAACAAAAGAGAATATGAATCATCTGTAGCGAGGAAGCCAAGTGTTTCAGAGGTCTGTGGGATGCTCAGTGTATTCTGACTTCAGCCTCTTCTCTCCCCACAATAGCTTCTCTCCCAAGCTAATAGGGTGCAATAACAACTTAGTCTTAGCAGACTCTGTCCAAATGCTGTTAGCATTGCAGGTAGCCACATGGAAACAGCAGCTATAGGTAGTGCTGTTTGGAGGTACATGCTTGCAGGATCATTCTCCAACCTCAAGATGAAGAGGAAGCAGGGAAAACTGGCTTGTTCCATGTAGCAGGTCTTGAGACCAGAGACAGTTGTGATTCTGCTACAGTCTAAAGCTGCCTGTGAGGTGATGCTCAGTGCACAGGCCACCCGAAGTCCTTCAGGTCTGTGCCCAGGGACCCCTGGGTCCCCTGAACAGCCCTGCTTGGGATGTGAGGGCTGCCCTTAAGAGGGCAGGGAGCAAATACATTTCTCTTCAAGTGATCACTTTCACTTTGGCTGCTGCTGAGCACGGGGAGGGGACAAGGCTGACTTGACCTCATCCTCTAGCTGCTGTTTTGTGTCTTACTCTAAGCACAGCACACTTTTTTTTTTTGGCAAGCCTGTCCTTTTAACTTCAGTTTAAAAGTCCTGAGAAGCAGGAGGTTTCTAATTACCCAGCAATGGCACTTCACAGCCCTTCAGGTGATTCCAGCCTGTCCCTTTGTGGGTAAGCCACACGAACTCACGTTACGCTCCTTTGGCACTGGGACAGCCACATCTGGTGGGTCCTTTACAAACTGCATTGTCCTGTGGTCTTTGTTTACATCTCCTTCAAAACCTGGAGTTGTGGACTGGTGTCAAAGGACAACAGTATTGCAGTAAGCTCCTTCATGATGGTCCTGCCGACGCCATCAGAGGCTGCCCATCCTCAGGGAGGAACATCCCACGTGCTTGTAGAGATTGCAACGTGCTGTTACTAAAGCCCATTAAAAGCAGACACGGGACTGCTTGAAAATGCCTGTTTTAAAGGGCTTGACCTTAAAAAGACTCAGCCCAGCTCATTTTCCTGTTAGATGTTTTCACCTCTCAGCACACACACACACACACACACACTGAGGTTTTTGGATGCTAGTTGCTTTAGTATTAGCCAAGTGCAGACTGAAGATGACAGGTACCAGAGTCCTTTTCCATGGCCCGAGGCAGTGGCATCCCCTGACTAGTAATATCAGATCATCCATTTGATTCTGATCCCTCAAAACCTTCAGTCAATGTGTGGCCTTCATTTTTTTTAATCATAGTGCATTTTCTTTGTTCATTTGAACCATTCCTTGGGAGGCTCACCTCAAAAAGATGAAGCTTTTAACTGCCTGTCCTGTTGTATTCATTCTATTCTGCCTGTGCTAAGCTGTTCTCTAAGCTGAAACCTAAGAGATTTGCCTTTCTGGAAGCCAACAGGAACGACCATCCATACATCCAGTGTAACTAGACCGTGGGAAGAGGCATTAGCTGTGTATGTGTTTGGGCTGAGTGAGGCTGTTGGGGGGCAGGACTGCCATGCCTGCCCACAGCCCTTCATGTAAACCACAAAGAAGGAACTTGAGGCACCTCACGGGGGAGGTTCAGAGCCCTTGCCCCAAGAACCCAGCCTAAGCACTGGATTTTAGGCACCTAAATGCTTGACGTAGGTTGTGTGACTGCCCCTTATGTTTAGGTGATCGTTTTTCAGCTCCAATCCCTACTCAGTGAGCTGTGTGTATTTTTATAGCATCTTTTCGGAGCCTTTCAAGTTGAGTCGTTAATTATATACTTCTAATAACTTCTGTGCCTTAAAAGGCCCGTGTGAAATGTAAGTACTGGAAGGCAAACAGTGATTCGCCTGACTTCTGAATTAAATCATTTCAATGCAAGTTTATGTGAAGTACAGACACTTCCCCCCCCCGCCCTTCTTATGATTCCATGGCCTTCTCTTTTAATTTTGAGCTGACAAAGGATTCTAATGTTGCACTTAGAAATTCCTTCATATTTTGAATGTTTATAGTTTCCCACCAACTGGGTGTTTCTTTGTTTAACTCTGTAGCATCACAGATCTTCAAGGTGGGCAGGGGAAGGGACATGCTCTGTGGCACAGCCCCTAAAATCTGATCCATTAACTGCTGTGTAGGGAGTTCAATGAGAATTTTAAAGATGATCTTAGAAGCTGAAATCCTCCATCTAAACGGCCTTGCTGAAACCACCGTGAAGTGCTTCAAAACATGCTGGCTGTGTTCTCCAGCCCCCAAGTAACTGGGAGGATAACCCTCGGGAGGAGGAGGAGGAGCCGCTGCTCAGTCTCTGGGGCTGTTCCCCAGTTGGTCGAGATGGCCAAGGAGGGAGCACATTAGCATCAATGGCAGAAGTAGGCTCTATGATCTGAACAGCCATTGCACCAGGAGGGGTTTGACAGAAGTGCTGTCTCCTTTGAAACAGACCAACAACAGAGATTTATTATGAATCAGCCGCTGGCTCTGATTTGTTCGTTAGTTTCACGTTGTCAATGAGCTTGTTGCATGTGGCTAGAGGTGAAATTGCCCTTCCTCGGAAAATCTCATGAACTGAGGACTCAATCCTGAAAAGTGCTTAAAGAGACCTGAGCTTTAACCATGGGAGAGTCTTCTCTGGTTCATCAGTGGGACTATGATAGCTCTAGATGTAGGTATATAAGCTCTTGCAAATGAGGAGGTTATATGGACAGAAGCAAAGAACACACGGAGGACACAGGAGTAGCAGTAAATTGGGAGTAACCATTGGAGAACGGTGACATTCCTAAGAAACTGNGCTGCGGGGCGGCGCGGCGCCGGCAGGGGCACCTGCGGCGGTGGGTGCGGGAGGCAGCGCCGCGCGGCTGGGGCATCCGCAGCGCTGGAGAGGGCAGGCTCGGTCCCCACCACCACCNTGGGAAAATGGACAGAATAACATCTTTGGCTTGACTTCAGGTGTCTGTTGGACACTTCCCAAGTGATTAGTAGCAACTGCAGAAGTAAATTAAACCTTTGGGAGGAACGGTAGGTGAAGGAGACAGAAAAGACAAATAGGAAGGGTTTGTGAACACAGAGATGCTGGATCTGATTGCACTGAAGATGAGATTAAAAACGATTGGGACCAGAAACATCAGTATTAGAGCTCCAACATGATCCAGTTAAGAAATGTCTTCATTTACAGCATCACAGAACCCCAGCATGGTGGGGGCTGGAAGGACCCTGCAGAGCTGCTCCAGCCCAAGCAGCTTCCCCTGGCTCAGGGGGCACAGGAATATGTCCAGGTGGGGTTGGAAACCTCCTGAGAAGGAGCCTCTACACCCTCCCTGGGCAGCCGGGCACAGGGCTCCCTCGGTTTCCTCACTTAATTGCAAGTACAGCCTAAGCTCAAGTTCATTTAATTCTTGGTGTTCAGGGTTTGCTTGTTTCCAGACCCCGCAGAGATATGTTTCTCCCTGGGTACGTTTCCCTGGGCTCGTGAACAAGTGAGGCCGTGGAAGAGAAAGAAGGAAGCGCCGCTGTTTGTTTATTTCCCCCCCCCCACGCCTCCTCTTTGGGGCAAGAAGCGTCCCCGGCGCCTTGCTGCAGCCGCTGCCGTTTGGTTCGCCAGAGCCGCGGCCGGGCGCCGGGAGGCGGTTGCCGAGGCGGCGGCGGCGGGCAGCGGGACTCGGGAGCGGCGCGTCGTAGCCANTCCCCCGCGGCGCCTCGCCTCGCCTCGCCGCGCCGGTTCCGCAGCGAGAGAGGCGCCCGGCGTCAGCGGAGCTCCATGTACGACAATTTGTACCTGCATGGGTTTGAAGACTCGGAGGCGGTGAGTGCTGCCCGGGGAGGGGGGGCATTGCCGCAAACCCACCCCCCTCCGGGCTGTGGTAGCGGGGGGGCGGCGTGTGCCGGGGGGAGTCACCCCGAGATGCTCCTCCGTTACGTAATTGGAGGGAGGAGGCTGGGGGGGGGGGTGTCGGTATTTGGGGGTCCCGCAGAGCATCCCGTCGCTCAGCCGCGCGTGTGCTCCCCGCAGGCGCGGGCAGGCGGATCCCGCTCCGCCGCAGGGGAAAGCTGGTTAATCCCACCGTACTCGGTGCCCGTTGGACAAAAGCAGCAGCAGAAGTAGTTGCTGGGCTGCGGATCGCGGGCGGTGTGTGTGCTTTGGCAAAGGGGTGCAGGTGCCGTGCTCGTGCTTGGCCGGGTGACATCGGGGCCACGGTCAAAAGACGCCGGGGGACGGGCTGGTGGTGTTGGCTGGGAAACGATCTCACCCCTCCCTACACCGCCTTCCCCTCCCGGGTCTGCCCAGCAGCCTTGCTGGAGGAGCCGGTGGCAGCCCTCCCAAAATGGTTCTGTTGCAGCGCCCACCCCTCCATCGCCCCCCGTCAGATCTCACTCCCCACGACAGGAAAGGTTCGCGGCGGCTGTCCTGTGCCACTGGCCCCTGGGTTCCAGCGCTGCCTGTGCCCGAGCTGTGTGGGGCAAAGGGAAAGTGCCGGCGAGGAACACGCCTGTTCCATATTAAACAGGGATCCGTTACGTAAGGTGTTGTGGCCGGCTCATCAAATACACAGATTATCACATAAAATAGAGTGTACGTCAATGCAGACGTACGTATGGTATGATGTGCTATCCCCGGGAGGATGGACAAGATCCTCTATTGCTTCAGATGAGGCTTTCCCCCCCCCCACCTTGCCTTGCCTGACAATGAGAGCCTGTCAGTGGAGGGCTGGGAAGTGTCATCTGTCTACGTGTTGCCTCGCGTACCTGCAACTTGGTTTAGCATCCGTTTAGTTTCGGAGGGAGAGGGGCCAACGACTGTGCAGAGCCGGAATGAAATGATGCAATACACCGGTGTCGACAGGAAACCTCGTGGGAATCCTTCGGAGCTAGGGGTTCTGCCCAAACTGGGCAGCTTTGTGTCGATTCAGAAATCCCTGCCTTTGGGGAATGTGTATTTTCATCTGGGTGTCGTGTTTGCTTACAAGCTGCCACGTCATGTGCATGTGAGTGTGTTGGTTCCTTTAGGGATGTGTTTTAAGGGTCCAGCTGGGTGTTTCTGTAAACCAGGCGTTTGTAAGGCAAAGCGTGGACTGTGGGGAACTGCTCTCAGTCCTGATCCTGCCTGATGCCAGCAGAACGCCTTTGAGCAAAGCACCAAGACACCCTTAAGAAGAGACCTTTATAGTAGCGTGGCTAGGAAGTCTGACTTGCTGGGCAGTGATTGCTGTAGCAGAAATGCTTTATCTATAAAATCCAGCTTTCAAAGGTCGCTAGAGAGCACAGGTTAATGGCAGGTGGCACTCAGTGAGATGCTTAACCCCGTGTGTTTCAGTAAAGCCCCGCTGGCTTCTCCCAAGAACACCGTTTGGGAAGAGCGGTTTTAACTCACCCGATGCCCACACATCAGTGTTAAGGTTTGTACTGGAAGAATCACGTTAGGAACAGAGGACAGGAACTAGGTCTTCAGCTGTCCACTCTGAAGGGCTGGGATGAAGAAGGCGTTCCCAGGTACCTCAATGCTCTCTTAACTGGTTTGTGACAATGCTCTTTACAGCTTTTGTAGTTTCACAGTCTCTCAGTACTTGAGAGTGCTTTTGATAGGCAGCTTCTGGAATCGTGGGAATAAGTGAGGATCTCAGCTTTAATAACAAAAGAAACCCCTCAAACCCTAAAAGCAGTCTAGGTGGAAGAGCTAAACCCCAAAGGCTCAGGCACAGAGCAGATAAAATCCCCCCAAGTGTTTGTTTGCTTTCTGCTTCTGAAGCCCTTACTGAAAGCATTACCCCTCATTATTCTTTGGGATTCTGACTCACGAATCAAGAATTCCTGCTGAGTATTCTGGCAAACAGGTGGGTCACAGGAGTATTACATTTAAGCCAAAGAGAGAAAACAGAGTTAATATAGTGAAAAGCAAACCAAGGGTAGAATACTGGTTCCTTGTGGCTAACAGAAAACAACTGTGAGTGTGCAGAGGTTAAAGGAGAGGCCACTGTGTGGTTCTGGAGTTTAGGACCTGGGAGGCTTTGCCCTGATGTTGTGCAGCTAGTGAACAGAAGCAGCTCTGAGCTTGCATGCTCTTTGTGCTCTCTCAGTCCCTGAAGCACAGGGAGATGTGATTGAGGATTTGTACTACTTGCAGTGCTTCTAGCGTCAAGTAAATGGTACTAAGATGATGTGTTCTGCTGCAGTGACATATTCCTAAAGTGAGCATTTGCCCTTATAAAACACACAGCCTGATGTTTTTGGCAAGCAATAAGAGCTAACAAGTCGTTGTGGCTTATAGCTTTTTGTATTTGGAACATGGGCTGTGTTCACTCAGGGTTTGCTCAGCAGGAGCTCCTGGTGCGTGCCCACGGTGGCAGGGAGCTGTGGCATCTCGGTGGAGGAGCAGCATTCACTCAGAAGCTCTGTCCCAGCCAGGAACCAAGAGGACAGTGTATTACACCGAATAGCTGTGTAGATGATTCTTTAAACCGAAGCTGCTGTTAGGGTGTGTGCATGTGTGTAACATAAATGCATAAATACGTATTTGTATTCATAGAGAAGGGGATGAGCGTGTGTCTGGCTCTTACAATCCCTTCCCAGCTGTGATGATTAATGTGAAGTGCATGAGGCACTAGCAAGTGTGAGGCTTTTTAGGGGGGAAAATTACACTGTGGAAGCTGGAAAAACACTACCAGTGATTGCACCTCTGTGGCAGCTACTTTTTGTCTACAGACTGATGCAGGCAAACAACTTTTGCAGGCAGAAGTGCCCTGGTAATGAACACAGATAATACAGGCTGTGAGGTGGTGAGAGGTGTGTGACTGAAGAGAAAAACATCTTCCCATTCAGATTTTTGCTTTGTTTGTTGCCATCTCCTGTTATTTGCTTCAAATTGGGGGGGGGGGGGGGGGGGAGCTTTTATTTTTTAGTGCTTTGGGTAGTTGTAAACAAGGTCACCCTTTTGAGAATGAAAGGTTTTTGCCTCGTAGGGAAGTAGGAGTGAGAGGCCTGAAAACAAGAGAGCAGGGCATAAAACCCCATTAGCACAGGGAGGCTATGAGTGAAGACCACTGGGTAAGCAAATAATCTTCTGCAGTTGTGGACTAATAAGTGTGTGTCTGTCGGTGGTGGGGAAGGATGCGAGTGCTGCTAGATGTCAGTCCTGAGTTTCCCAGTGCTCTTCGGTCTCTTTGGAGCAAAGACTCCCACCTGTTTGAGAAGCAAGCTCAACGAAACCTTCCCATACGAAACTACATTTTCTGCAACATCACATTTTCCCATTCAAACAGCGTTTTAGTGAAGAATTCTCCGTGGGAGTTAATAACAAAACACCCCGTAAGGCAGAGTCCTCGCTGGGGAGTGACACCCGCTGCAAGCCTCACCCTTCTTACAGCAGTGCAACTGTCAGAGCAGTCCCTTTCAGATGATTCGTTTGTATTTATGCCTCCAAAGCACTCATTTCAGAGCAACACCCGGGCATGTGAAGCAGCTTTCCTCACCTCTCCCAAGGTGTCGCCAGCGCGAGAGGCTTTATCATCCCGTGCACTCGGAGGGGTTATCGAGGCCGGTGCAAATAGCTGCCTTTGGATAAGTGCTTGGATGCTCAGCTTGGTTTTGTGCCTGGGATTGGGAAGGGCTGGGGAGCAGCTCTGGGGGGCCTGGTGGGAAGCCAGGGCACTGCACAATGTCAGCGCTCAGCCGGGGCTGCCGCCAGTCTGCAGCACTTGCCCCGTGTGCCTTTCTGCTGAACAATGCCACTGGTTCCCATTTAGGCCATCTTCCTCTGTGTGGCCAGGTCACTGAAGATGGCATTTAATTTGTGCCTTCATCTTCTGCCTGTCTTTTTGGTAGGGAAGTTGGTATTTAAGTGTGGATTGGATTTCTGTGTGGTCCCTCTCCGATCGCTAGAGGAAGAAAGGTGGTCTTTGCTTGCCTTGTACATCTCTGTTGTAGTAGGTCTCTTTGTTAACTGCTTTTACCTGTTCACTTATTCTCCAACATACTCTCCTTCTCCTAAGCCACTTACGTACCTTCTTTCCTTCACTTCCTTGCTGCTTCCCTCCCTTGAGAAGCAGGACTTTGCTGGTTTGTAAGCCAGGATGATCATAGAACCATTGAATGGTTTGGATTGGAAGGGAGCTCAAAGATCATGTAGTTCAAACCCCCTACCCTGTGCTTCAATCAACTGCACTGTGCAAGTTCAAACTCATCTGTCACCAAGAATCAGACAAATGCTTTTGGTGAGATTCAAGCCCAGATCCACAAAAGCATTTCAGATTCTGAAGGTCCTTTGGTGCTTATAGGAAACAAACACCGGTGAGACTGACCCTGGTAGCTGGTGTTGAGACTTTGCTATAAAAAGGGCAGTGGGAAGGACTGTGTAGGCAGATGCCTGTGCTCTGCAGCAGCTCCTACGGGCCTGGCACATCAGGGCTGTAGCAGGGAGTTGGGAAATTGTGGCTGGCAGTGCAATATCGAGCTTATTACAGCAGTATAGAGCATCTCATCACAGCACAGAACAGGATCATTGGGGCAGTGTGTGTGGTGATAGGCATGAATTCCATCTTCAGTGCTTGGAGTGCAGCGTGTGTAGGGATTGTGGTGTTTGCACACCTGAGTGGCATCGTGTGTGTGCCCCAGGAGCTGGGCAGGAGGCTGCTGTGCTGCAGGGCAAGGGCACTGCACGTGCATTCCACTCTGCACAAGTTTGATGTGACGTCTTGTGAAAACCGTTGCTGACAGGCAGCTGTCACTTGTAACTCTTGGGAGAGCACTGCTGGGAATTTTTAGGAAAGAGGTGACGAGACTGGTAGGAAAACACTTTTCATTCACCACACACATGGTCAGTGTTCTGAGGCCAGTGTACTCCACTCCCTTTCTCCAGTCTGGTGACATTACTCCTCGCCCCACTCATTCCTGCTGTTGCTAGTGTGCACTTTTCCTCGTAGCAACTGAGACAAGAAGGTCTCCGAGTGCTGCTCAAGTAGAAAAATATGATTACAGAAAAAGAACCCTTGGTAGGGAAGCTCATATTCAAATATGGATTGCATTTCTGTGTGATACCTCTCTGATCTCCAACGGAGAAGGAAAGGTGGTCTTTGCTTGCTCTAAACATCTGCTCAGTTGTGTAGATTGAGATTAAGAAATCAACAAAGTTTGTATTTAGGAATGTTTTCATCCTGTCACTTTGGTGATTATCCTACAAACCTCTTCCAGTTAGTGTCATTTTCAAGGCTGGTGCTGGGCATTCCTTCTGCTTTCCAACTGTTCTGCAGTGAGGCTCACAGGAAGGGTAGATCCATGCACAGGTTGCAGCCCAAAGCAAAGTTTACACAGCACATCTATTTAAAGTGGCAGCTGATGTATTCTGGTTCTTACCCCTCTCAAAGGAGAGGAGCTGGATGAGCTGTTCTGGGAAGGGCAATGCCTGCTGAGCACGTACATTGAGTGTGCAGCCATAGGCAGTTGCTTGCACTGGCTTCTGAGAGTCCTTCTCTGTGCCTGCAGACTTTGTCATCTCCTTCTGCTGTCCCAGAGCCAGTTGCTTCAGTGAGGTTTGTAATAGCCAATTCCTTTTATAGGACAGCTTTGTGTGACAGGCAGCTGAGGTCAAGCAAAAGGCTTCATGCAACTGTCCAGTAAAACCTGGGACTGTCTCTGGGGTTGGAAGGGTTTCAGTCGTCCCTGGGTTCATCACTGCCACAGGTCCCTCCTGAAATTTTCAGTCTGGAGATTGAAAGTCATCAGTCTGCATCTGATTGGTGTTTTTATATGGCTCGATGGATTTTGCAGATGGGGATGAAGGCTGCTAGGGAAAGTTAATGCACGTGTCTTTTTTCCAGTGCACTTGTGATTCCCCAGTGGTGGAAAGGCTGGTGATACACCTCTGTGCACTCTCTTTGCAGTGCATAGAGGAGTTTTCATACTTACAAAATATTCACTTGACTTCATTTCAGTGTTTGCAGTGCCAAGGGTCCATGCAGAGTACCCAGCCATACAGGCTGCCTGGCAGATGTCGAGCTTTCCTCGTGGTTGGTGGCATGCAGGGAAGTGAGCTGAAGACTGCTGAAGCTGCCCTTTGGGAGGTTTCCCTTTACCAAACACTGGGTGACTGGCCTTGGAGGACCCTTAGTTATGAGACTGGTCTTGGAGGACCCTTAGTTGTGAGGCTGGTCACCAGTAGGAGCCAACTGGATTTCCTTTCTGTCACTCCTCAGAGGGACGTGGATTGCAATGTGAACTGAGCAGTGTTTGCAGTGCCATTCCTTTGCTGATGACACCTAGTTTCTCTTCATGCATAGCTGTTCATCTGACTTTCCTAATGATGAACCCAAAAAGGATGAGTAAGTTCAGGACCTCGTCATTCCAGGATCATTTGCCTAATGGCTACCAGTTATCTGCTTGCTGTTTGTTTATGTAGGGCTTTAACTTCCAAGTGTGCACTAAAATCTGTCTTGAGTGGGAACGCAGTGAATAATTTCTGATCAAAAGAGATTACCCTCTGCCCACTAAATCTCCTGGATCCTCACTGAAGTTTGGCTTTTACACAGTCAAAGCCTTTGTGTGGTTGTGACAATGTTAAATCTGTTTTCGTTTCCATTAGCTCTTAATAGATTGCCTCCACTAATGAATCATCATCTGCCTAACGTTTTTGTTCTGTGTACGGGGCTGTCTGACAGGAGCTGGAACATTAGCTTGTTTTCTGCTTTGGATGGTTTTGCTGAGCTCTGTTCCTACGAAACTTTCCCCAGTGCTGGTCCTACTGCAACATCAGCTGCTCTGACCATGTCTGGTGCCCACAGGAGAATGGTTTTCTCTCTGGCTCAGGTTTCCTGTTTAACCGTGATGTTGTGTGTAATAGTCAAAGAAAGCTTTGAGTAAGAATCTCGAATAATTTTCATAGATTACTGCCTGCTGTTTCCACTGAGCTTCCTTTTTTCAGCAAAAATACATTAAAACACTAAAAAAACAAAACCCAGAAGCTTTGAGTCATCTAAACAAAAGAAACCCAATGAGGAGTAACTGAAGTGTGTTTCCAGTTTCAACTGCAAGTAAGGGCTCACCTGGTTGGGACAGTTTGTGTTTGCTGCTTGTTCACGTGAAGGACTAAGGTGTGTAATTAACTATGTGTAATGAACTCCTGCCTTTTGCTTCCTGCTGGTGACCTCGTGAATGGCTGTGGAGTGCAGCTGAAATGAGAAAGGCTTCTCACAAACGTGCTGATCCTGGGTTGCACGTTACTTCAAAAAGTGCTGAAGAAAATGCTGCTGCTAGGAGCACAAACAGCTCTCCCTGGGCTCAAGGGCGTCTGAGGGAGGCATGTGGCTCTTGGTGATGAAGGAACACATCACAGGAATAATAAATGACAAGGGGAGAAGCTTAACCTAGGGTTTGTTGATGTCAGGGCTTGCTTCCCTATCTCCCTAAAACATGTTCTGCTTGTGAGATAATGAGCTGTTAGATGTTTTTTCCATTGAGGATGCCTTTACAGAGATAGTGGAGCCTGGGTTTTAAAGATCAGCAACTAATGTCGTGTCGCTGGCTGGCTGCTGAGTTCTGCAGGGATCGCAGGTGCCTGCACACTTTGTCACATCCTTCTTGGGATTTTTCCACGGTGCTTTGTTGCTGACTTCTCGTGCCAGCAGTGAACTCTTAGTGGCTTGTTTTGCCACGTCCCTTCCTCCTTTCCGTGTCTTTGCCATGTACTGGCCTCCGGGTGCAGTGTGTTTGTGCTTCTGCACAGAGCACGGGGAGGAGGCTGCAGTCTGTTTGTGGGTACAGCTGTTGTCTTTGCCCAGGTAGTTTCCCTCTTCCAGAAGGAGACGTCCATCGCTAGCGGGCGTCTTGGTTCTCTTACTCCTGACATCTTTCAGGTTGTGGACCTGTGCATGCCAAATGAATTTAGCTGCCTGCCAGTCACTCCTGATGTAACATCATCTATGTGTGCAACTGTTTGGGAGCCTGGCTTAAGGGAACTTCTCATTGTTTATTTTATAAGCCAAAGAAAAGAAAGGTTAGGCCAGAGCTCTGTTGAAGTTTCTTGACTCACAGAGCACTGGTTTGTGCCCATCTTTCACTGTGGTACTGAGCATCAGAGAGATTTCTTCTCTGGAAAAAGACAGGAGGTAATGAAAAACAAAAGGAGAGGTGGACAGCTGTGTGGTTACAGGAGAGTGCTTCCAAGGACAGGTAGGCAGGGTAGTTCAGTACGTGCCAAATAACTTCAGGGCCTCCTCTTCCTTGCTTCTGCATCTTTCATTGCCTTCTCTTCCTCTAAGGTTCTCTCTTTCCTTAGCTTGGCTTGGTTCCTAACATACTCTCTTTGAACAGATGATGGGTTTGTGTCTATATATACACATACATATGTGTCTATACATACATATATATATATATATATATATATACACACACACAGAGGACTGGGCTCAGGAGGCCCCTTCCAACCCCAGCTATCCTGTTTCTCTTTGAAAATTGAAGGAGGGTTTACAGAACAGAAAGGTGGCAAGAAGTCCTGATGACTGTCTCGTGTTTCTAATGGTTACTCCCCTATTCTGCTGCTTTACAAATGCCTCTTTTCCATTCAGAACCTCTTAACAATATTATTGTGTTCCTTCTGTGGTCGATGTATTCCCATGAAGAATGTGTGTGTCTCTTTGCTTGGGAAGATGATGTGTTCTGACAAATCATCAGTGACTCTCTGCTGAGAGAGGTCATGAGATACCATGGTGAACTGTAATTTTCCAGAACAATTAGTGGTGATCTCATCAAGTTCTGACAAAACAAGCCTCGGTGTTGTTCTTGGACAGATAAGTTTCAATTATTACTGATGCAGAGAAAACCTCCCCAAGAAGAAGGAATCATCAGCAGGTAGCCCTGCCTTTGCCAGCAAAGGCTGCTTCTGGGAGAGAGCGAGCAGCAGCTCCTGGCACCAAGGGCTCTGTCCTCAGCAGAAGGAAAGCTAAAGAATAAACCCGCTGCACTCCAGGAATGACACATACCACAGAAATGTGTCTCCAAGTGACACCCAGCTCGGAAAAGAAGTGATTCAGCGGGCTCTGATGGTACTCATCCTGCCTCCACCAAGGCAATCTTAGCTGTTGACTCAGGCTGGATTCATGAAAGGTTTGTCCAGTGTGGGAACGCAGCTGAGCTACCGGCATGAGCGTGATCTGCAGCAGCAAGTGTGGTTTAACTGCTCATGCTGTGCCTAGAAGGAGTTGCCTTGCTTACAGCTTTCCCCTGGTGTACTCTCTCCCTGCTGATGAGCAGAAAACTGCATCTGTGCCTGCTGCTGTCCTTGGACTCCCCTTACCTAGCTGAGGTGGCAGCAGCTCCATAGAGTCTGGCGCTGACACCAATGTCTGGAGGGTTAGAGTGTCTTCGGTGTTCCAGCTCAGCCTTTGGGAAGTGCGACACTGGTCTTCACACAGGCAGGAAAAAGTCAGAACCATTGGGGAAAGGCCTCTCCATTACACTTTCCACATCTGAATAAGCAGAGTGAGACAGATCTGGAGGTCATGCAAGTGCCTTTCCTAGCGAGGAGCTCCTCTTTGCCCTGCTGAGTGGCACCCACCCTGGTGCCACACAGCATTTTCAGGCAAAGGCTGCCAGCACCTGGAGGTGGGACATGATGTGTTCAGGCCGGAGAGGACTACTTTCTGGGCTACAGAAAGAGTGTTTAACCTAGCCAGAAGCAGCCTGTAGGTCAACACCAAAAGGAGAGTAAATGAGTGGGAGCCCAGGGTGTGACAGTCTCGTTACCCTCGGGATGTCTTGACCAACTTTGTTCATCTTTGCTCATCACAGGAGCTCTTTAAGCAGCATTGACCTCACTGGTAATGCAGTTGTAATAAAGGGTACTTCCTGAAGTGTCTGCTTAAAAAAGAAAACGAGGCAAAGCTATTTCAGTGGGTATTTGTTTTCCAAGGTTGTGATAAGACAGGAGAAGTAGCTTCATCCCCAGTGCAGCGCTTATGTTAAAACGTTCACAGACCTCTTTGCCCACCATAAAATCAGAGCTCTGGAACTTTGCACTTTTTATTGATCTCTTACTAGAAAATGAACAGGATATTGACAGGTGGAAAAACAGACAAATGAACTACACTTTGCCTTCCTACGTTATTTTCCTGCTAATTACAATTGTCTGTTACGTATGTCCTAAGGAGAAGAGTGGTAAGAGGTGTTGCAGTGCATTGTCCAGCAGCTAATGTCTTACACCACAGGGTGGACTCATTGCAGGAATGCATTAAGTAGTCTTTCCCTTTAATAGATTAGAGTCTACTGTATGTAACCATATAGTGAGAGTGGAAGTGTAAGAGGGAAAGAGCCACAGATTGGAATAGTTCCTGTTAAACACTGAAGATCTGTAGAGTGGTGATGGATCCATAGAAGTTATTTTGCTGACTGGAATTAGGAGGTTGACTTAGGCTTTGAGACTTGCCACTCAATGGCATTTCTAGTGTTGATGCTGCCACTAGTTGTGCTTATGCTGAAGGCCGTTTATCTGTTCAAATATTGAAGAACCTCGTTAAATGTTGAGCTGTGCTACACTGTTCTGAACACATCACATACACATATTTCCTTCTGTTGGTTTAGAATAGAATTTACAGCTTTCCATTTCATAATAATACTCTTCCAGCTCATATTTAAACAAGAGGTGTCCCATGCTCCTCTCCTAGCTCGGTCAGTTCCTCCGTGAGCTTGTCTTGTGCAGGACTTTACTGTTTCCCTGTAACTTTGATCTCTCTGTCCAAGCACATCATTGGGATGTGTGGTTATTTTTCTTTCTGAGCCTCAATATTGTTTCTTGAGAAAGGGAGGTTGTGGCTCGTGCTGTGTGTACTCTGCAGGTAGAGCTGCACCAGCATGGGAGAAGCATCCACTTGATGACTTTGAGGTTACAACCATTTCAGTGTATTCCATGTGTGAAGCACTACGCCCCATGAAAGAGGCGTCATGCCTCTCAGTGACTGGACTCTGTACACTTGGAAAGTGGATAAAAATCAGTTTCCACACTACTAAACGCTGTCAGGATGAGGGGCCTTGCTGAGTGTGTTGTTGCTAGTGGAGCCCCAGGTTCAAACTCCTCAGGCTGGTCCTTAGCCATCGGTTTTATAGGTTTTAAGACCACGATGTCTTGGGTCTTTGACTATATCAGGCCAAGTGTGTCTCAGGTGTTGAGCAAGTGTAAAGCCACAGTGGTGATACCTAAGGGATGATTGTGGCAGTCATTTTCATCTCATATGCTCGGCACTACAACGTGCTTCCAAGCTGTGTGGGTGTAACACCCAAACCCATCATACGGCCACACACTTTTTGTTGTCTGCAGGGGGGAGCTTCTGTTTGCAAGATTGCTTTTTCTAGTCCCCTGCGTGTAAGTGATACCTGCCAAGTGGGGAAAAACCATACAGAGGAGTGGAACTTTGCTCAGAGATTTTGCATCATCCTTGGTAAGCACGAGTGATGTACAAAAGATGTGAGAACTGTTTGGCATCAGGCTTGAGTATTTTACATTCCTCAACAACAAAACCACGATTGATAAAACTGGGCTACCTTTCTTCTGGATGATCTGATCTCTTACAGGTGAGGAAATGCCAGTCTGTATCCTCAGAGTAACAGCAACAAGGCTGTAAAGGAAGAAAAACACTGCAGCGTTTGTAGTGGTGCTGAGAATTCACCTGTGGACAGGTGTGTCTGAAGTCAGTGCAGCCTGCTTTTCAGGCTGGGTTTGCTGGGTGTTTGCAAACCTGTCTGGCCTAAGTAGAAATTACATATGCATTTAAAGTCTGAAATTTGGAGCCACGGCTGAAATGAGTGATGAAACCCAGACGAGAGCCTAGGTTTCAGCATCTCGGGGAAGTGCAGCCTCAAAGTCCTGATTCCTGCTCATTTCTTCTAGCCATTAAATAATGTATCTGTGCCCTTGGTTGTTAGTGCCTCTCCAACCCAACTGCAGCTGCTGCATCACTTAAAAAAAAAAGAAGAGCAGCTACTTCCCAGCAGCTGGAAGATGAAGCAGCTTTCCCCCATCCAACCACCTCAGGAAGGAAATCACAAAGTGGTTTCCCAAGTGGCTGCCTGCCTGGCTGGGTACGTGCTGCAGTGTCTGGAGAGCCTGGAGCTGTTTGGGTGGGTTTCTTTGCTTTCTTTTCATTTTGCTCCTTTCTTGTAGAGCAGGTGCCTCTCTGCCTTTGCTCTGAGTTGCAGCAGTGCTGCTGCTCACACCGAGCCTGGCTGCGAGAGGATCTGCTGGAGAGGAGCTGCCAGGAGGAACAAGCCAGATCTTGCTCTTCTCTAGTTTTCTCTCTTTCAGCAGCTGCTGTAACCGTTCCCCCTGTCAGATGGGAGGGACTTGGCCAAAGCTGCATGAGCAGCACACCCTGTCGCTGCTTGGGGATGATGGGGCAGGGGAGGAAGAGGAGTCCCTGCTCCATAAGGCTCAGCACTCTTTT
Source organism: Urocolius indicus (assembly GCA_013401255.1). Lineage (NCBI taxonomy): Eukaryota > Metazoa > Chordata > Aves > Coliiformes > Coliidae > Urocolius > Urocolius indicus. The sequence goes on from WBNH01004843.1 coordinate 50,876, forward strand.
CCCCTTCTTATTTGGTATCTCTTAGTAGTTTGGTAACTTATTCATGTGTCAGTAGTGTGGCTTGCACAGCTGGCTTCCAACTTTGAGGCCAGTGTAAGAGCTGCAGTCTGGAGGTACAGAAGAGGCTGTGTTAGGGCAGCAGGACTGCAGCTCAAAAGCGATAGAGATACAGATGTCAGCAAGAAACAGCTTGAGTGCTGGCTGTGCCTGTGATGACAGTGTGCTTGTTCTGCACTTCCCTGCCGAGTGTGCCCTGAAGAGATGTGCAGAGGAGTAGGAACTTAATAGGAATGCAGGGCTCCTGGGCCCTGTTTCTGGAGTAGAGGTCCATGAAGTGAGCTTCACAGGAGAAGGCAGAGAGGGGAGAGACCAGGATTTTGTGTTTTTCACTCTGCTCTGCATTGCAGGTAGAGCTGGGTAAAAAACCCTCCTTTACAAGATTCCTCAGAGCTGAAGGGTCATGTAAACCCTCAGTAGGAGTGCTTAGGTCCTCCATACAACCCTGAAAGTACAGGCTGTGCTGGTGGGGGCCGGGGTGGCCGTGCTGGGGACAGAGCAGGCACGCTGCCACCTCCCTGGATGTGTCCCAGGCTTGGCTGTGCTTGCTGCTCCTCCTTCTTGTAAGGCCGAGGCAGAACTGGGGTGTCCCTGGCCTCTGCCAACCCCAGTTCCCACCAGCAGCCTCTTTGTCTGAAGCTGATGCTGTGCTCCCCGGGGGCTCATCCATTCTGCAGTGCTGTGGGTTGGAAGGGGTGGCTGGAGCACAATGGGAGGCTTTCTCCTTCCCCTATGCTGGTGCTCCATGCTGCTGCCTGTCTCCACAGCATCCCCACCTGCTGCCAGGCTGGGGAGAGATGCTGGGCACAGGCAGCAGCACCGCTGTAACAGCAGAGCAGAGCAATGCTGGGCCCTCCCCGTGAAGCTAATGGCACACAAGAGGATTTACAACACAGACTGGGAGAGAGCTCTTTAGTAATTGAATTCTCCTGCAGGTTTTGTGCTGTGGAAAGTAGGGATATACACAGCAGCCACTGCAGCTAAACACAGACCCGATCCCAGAGGAGCCTTCAACCCTGTAGCTTCCAGGGACTGAGCTGCTGGCAAGGAAAACTCTCTGCAAATGAATGTGAAGAGTGAAATAGGAAACATTTAGTCAATGCTGAAATGTGCTAAAGACAGTGTGAGTTTAACACAAGCTGGTCCTTCCTGCCAGCAGCACAGGGACTTGCAGTGAGCACTTCTGGAGCGTGGAGTTCTCTTGCTGATCTGTCTCCTGCAAGAGGTGCCATGCCTGCATTAATACTTCAGTGAGCTATGCCTGGGTGTGTGTCCGTCCCCAAATCCCTTCTGTTATAGGAAGTAAACATGGGTGTTGTTGATGTGTAGTTTAGATCAACATAGTGTTAACATGGCATTGAAATACTCGATAATGGCTGCAGTGAAAGCTGAGAGCTTGTCTGCCCAGCAAGGAGCAGTCTGTCTACCTGAGAATCAAGCCTTGGGGGTTTGCTCTGTTCAGCCCAGGGCAATAAGGGAGCTTGGGAGGTTCCTGAATTTCAGCCAACTCTTGATTTACATCCTTTCCCTCATCCTTCTCTATCTTTGGAAGTGCAAGGAATGGTTTTGCATCCTGATCTCAGTGAGGTGCTTACCTACTCAATGGGAACTGACTCAAAGTGATATGAGTGTAAGGGTGGTCGTGAGGAAGCACCAAGGACTGTGCTTCCTTACTTGTGACTTTCATACTCTGGTTGATGATCTCTGAAGGCTTTTCTTCTTTCTACTGGATATCTTTCTCTACCTTTGACCAGGCTTTGGTTTCACTCTACCATCACAGCCATTCCTTGCCTCTTTGGTTATGTTTCAGGGCATTAGCAGGACCCTTGACAGCAGTGACATGTTTTTGAACAGATGTAATTCTTCTAGAATATCCCACGATACCAGCAGAACCTTTAGACCAAAGTCAGGCGTTTGATATCTTGTCAAGCTTTTGGCAGATTCTACTCCTGGCAAGACTTCTCTTTTTTTTCCCTCCTTCTTTCAACAACATCCAGGTGCTCAAAGTTGTCCAGTTTGCTGCTTCTGTAGATTCCTGTTACTGGTGCATGTGAGGATTTGGACAGAGAGGGAGCTTTGTGCAGAGAACAAGATCTTCAGTGTCCTTCTCAGTTACTGCTGGTGCCAAATCAAAGAGGTTGTGGATGTGATAGTGATTCCTATAGGATTCTTTCTTGATTTGAATGCTTATGGGATGCTAGTCAGAATGAATATTAAACTGTGCTTTCTCCTAAGCCATTTAATTAAGGATTCGTTGTGAGATAATACTGGAGCCAGTTACTACAAAAACAAAAAAGGAAAAAGGATTTTGTCTTGAGTTTCTGATTTTTAACTGTTTAAATAACTGTCAAATACTGTTGGACTATGTATCACACAATCACAGAATCTCAAGGACTGGAAGGGAGCTGGGAAGCTCATCCAGTGCAACCCCCCTGCCAGAGCAGCAGCACCTAGAGCAGGGCACACAGGGACTCATCCAGCTGGGGTGGGATGTCTCCAGAGAAGGAGCCTCCACAGCCCATCTGGGCAGCCCCTGCCGGTGCTCCCTCACCTCAGCAGGGAAGAAGCTTTTCCTTGTGTTTCTTTGGAATCTCTTCTGTTGCAGCTTGTCCCTGTTGTCCCTCGTCCTGTCACTGGCCATCACTGAGCACAGGTAGTACTGACAAGCATCTCTCAAAACCCTGGTGTGTGTTTAACACATGAACTACCATCCAGATCACAGCAGATATGGTGACACTCAACAAGTATTATCAGGGGGGATTTTTCTTTCCCAGTTTTATGTAGCAGTGGTAAACACCCCCCCTTCTCCCCCAGTTTATTTGGAGTATCTGAGCTCATTTACTCCTCAACTGCAGGAATAGGTCAGAGTTGCTTAATTGGACGGAGTGAATTTCCAGCCCTGACACCGTGAAGTCCCATCCAGCCAGTGGGCAGCAAAGTACAGGCTGTAACAATCCCGAGGTCTAGAAAGCCCTTGGAGTCCTGGATTGATTACAGCAATTAAGTCCCATAAAGTGTCGCTCAAATATTACCTCAGTAGGTGACAGCAAGGTGCCCTTTCACTTGGATTTTGCTCTCAGCACGTACAGTTTATAGATTGCAAGGTTTTGGGGATGGAGTTGCTATTTACAGACTACATAGTACTTAGAAAATTAGAGCTTGTTTGTTTTTTTTTACTGAGGTATTTCTAGCAGTATATAACAGCTTCTTATGAGTTCAGCAGTTGTGTGATTCGGTCCTTGCAATAATGAAGAGATGATGGCAGCTGAAAGATGGTTCCCTGGGAAAAGGACCAAAGTGGAGAATGTAAAAAAAGGAGGGAATAAAAAACAGAGTAAAATGCACAGTTTCTAAGCCTCATTTATTAGTGTTTAAAGCTGTTTCGAAGCTTGTGGAAGGAAGAAGCTGATTAAAAGCACAATGCGACACAACATCCTAAACCTTAGCCCAAACCCTATCAGTTGCTTGGCTTAAATGAAGCAGCATGAAACCCATCCCAGCAGTGCCGTGGCAGCGTGGCACGATTCTTCCCCCGTTCACCACGCAGCATGAAGATTTTAAACAGAGGCATTTGCCTATAATTGCATCGAAGATGTTAAGTCTGGTTTGGGGTGTTTTTTTGTGCCCTGGTGAGCCCCTTAGCAAAAGCTGTAAGAGGTGGGGACGGGATGACTTCTGAGGAAGTCATTGCCTCCTGAATAGAACTTGTCCCAGCAGACAGCTCCAGTCTCTGGAGGATGGCTGACCACCACGTTTCTTCAGTGCAGGATTACAAAGCTCCTGCTATCTGCTATTTGTCTCCTGTGAGATGGAGGCATGGTACAGAGCAGGAGTACGTGGTGTGCTACAGACCTGCAGGGCTTGTGTCTTCCCCACAGTGGGTAATTGCAAAGCCAGCTGCCCATCTGCTTCAGCACTACTGTTGGTGAGTGGTTCCACCAAATCAGCTTTGGGTCAATTTGTGAGACAGTTCAGCATGTTCCAAACCACTTCTGCTTAAAAAATAAAATGGAGATATTCAGGGTTATTTTGGTTGTGTCAAACCTGATGGTGTGGGAAGTGGTGACACCGTGCTGGAAGAAAATCAGGACGCTGTAATCATAAAAGCCCTTAAAAAGATGGTTGTGCTTTAATGGAACTGTTTGAATTAGGAAAAACATGCAGTGAAGCCAGGTGGCTGGGATCTCGAGGAAAATTCCACTGCTTTCCTCACACTTGTAATACTTGGAAGATGCCTGCATTGAACATTCTTGCTTGGGGAGCTGCAGTCTGCCCTGTGTGTCTGCAGCCCAAGGAGAGACATGGTGTTTCTTGGACAGTTGAGAAAAATGGCTTTAGCCACTGAATAGGAGAACAGAATGACTGAGATCCTTCGTTCAACACTTCTTACCTTTTCCAGCAATGCCCAGTCAGCAGAAGTGTGTTGTGCAGAGCAGATGCTGAGGAGGGGGAATGATGGCCTGGGCCCTCGCTCCAGTTCTTGCTTCTCAGCCACTTGGCAGGGTGGTTTGTGAGTCTCCTCTGTGCAAACCATATAGCAAGGGCAGCAACTTGCAAACAACAGCTCTCTGGCTCGCCCTGCCTGCTTTGTTTCTGTGCCATCAGCTTCTGCACTCGGGTCCTGTTTACTGAAATAAGGTCCCTTATGCACATAACCTGGGAAACTGACCCTGGAGATCACAGCACGTGCTGAGGGAACTGAATGGCAGGTGTCCACGTGCTGCTGCAACAGTCCTCCAGGACTGTAAAAGCAAGGCTTCTAGAGAAAAATCTGCTGTATCCAGAGCTCCTTGCTTGATTTGTGCCGTTAACTAAATGAGACACATCCTTGGCAAAAGGCTGGAGGAAGGCTTATCCGTGTATAAATCTCACACACGGTAGTTGTTGGGGCTTGAGGAGTTGTATGGGGTTACTCCAGTCCTCTGCTCACAGTAGATTGCATCCCATGGAAGGTAGGTAAGGTGGAAATGATTCAAAAGGACAAAGTTGAAACTGTCACATCAAATTGGTGAAGTTTGGTGAACTGTAAGAGGTTGCTTAAGGCCAGTTCAGGAGGGAGAGGAGGAGAGTTTGCTTGGGAACCATCTGTGAGAGCTGAGAACTGCCTCATGGACTTGAGTTGGATGTATGCGAAACTTCAAGCCGATTACAAACCCAGTAGATTGATTGGAAATAATGTTACTGTGTTTAGACTGTGTTTTAAAACTACCTGCTAAGAACCCTGTTACTTCAATACCACCAGCTTGTGGTGGCCCAGGCAGAAAGTCTCTGGTCCCATTGTGTGTACAGGACCCTCACACCTCTTAGTGGCCCTGGTGACAGGCAGATGGTGTTGCTGCCTTTCTGAATAGATACAGAGATCTGCAGCAAAATGTTTTGTTGCTTTAGTCAGGCACAACAGGCTGGTGGGGGGATTCTTTAAAGCAATGACTACTGTGTTTCGGTTTTGCTCCCCTGTGGGCTCTTGCTAAAGATCAAAGACTAAGATCTCCCAGAAGTCCTGTAGATGCAAATAAAGCAGCAGGGGTCTCTGGAGATCATTGCTACAGAAGCATTGTTACTGATCTGTTGGCAAACTTATGTTGTCAGTAAAAAAACACCTCACAGCAGGCAAACGATATTGGCCTTAGCACTGACTGCTTCATTGCCCTCACGAAGTCCCAAGGTGTGACTTCTAGGGTGATGCTTCTTGTGCCTGACTTCAAAAATGATCCTAAATGCACGATGATGAGAACATGCTCGTTACTCAGTTCACTGCAAAAGAATAAATATACCAGAAACCTCCATGATGGCCTCTAAAACCAGGCTGTGCATCCTCACATGAGGCTGATGGGAGTGCACGAGGGAGAGAAAACACAGGTAGGCTTGGTGAAGACAATAAAGAAATGGGAATGAGCTTGAACGGTGAAATAAGGAGAGAAATGGGAGCGAATTGTCCAGTTCTGGGCCGCTCAGTTCCAGAAGGACAGGGAGCTGCTGGAGAGAGTTCAGGGCAGGGCCACAGAGATGCTGGAGTGGAGCATCTGCCTTGTGCTGAAAGGCTGAGGGAGCTGGGGCTCTGCAGCTTGGAGGAGACTGAGGGGTGAGCTCATTCATGTTACAAATCCACCAAGGGTGGGTGTGAGGAGGCTGGAGCCAGGCTGTGCTCAGGGATGGCCAGTGACAGGATGAGGGACAAGCTGGGACAGAAGAGGTTCCAAAGAAACACAAGGAAGAATTTCTTCCCTGTTGAGGTGAGGGAGCACAGGCAGGGGCTGCCCAGATGGGCTGTGGAGGCTCCTTCTCTGGAGACATCCCACCCCAGCTGGATGAGTCCCTGTGTGCCCTGCTCTAGGTGCTGCTGCTCTGGCAGGGGGTTTGCACTGGATGAGCTTTCCAGCTCCCTTCCAGCCCCTAAGATTCTGTGGTTCTGTGAAATTCTATCCCAGATTGCCAAGTTAAATATCTGTGATGCTGTGAACAGGATCAAGGTGTAGGTGAGATTAAAAACAAAAGTGGTCCACCCGTGTTGACAAGAACATTTCATCCCAGGCAGCACAGACAAGCACCCAGAGTATTGTCAGACCTGCTGCTTCTCTGTGCTGCACATTTCTGTGCTCCAGGACACTGCCCTTGCAGAGAAAGAGATCTCCAGGAGTAACACAGAGGAGGCAGTGCGAGAGACGAGGGGCTTAGGGGGTGAACTTAGAAACACACCACATACATTATTTCAGGGCTTCCTGGCTGAAGGCTTGATGCTGTGTGTCTGAAGAAACGCTGTGGTAGACCACATATGGTAAACACAGATGCTTGTGTGGTTGGCAGCATGGTAAGTTTAGTTTGGGGGCAATATTTGTCTCTTTATTTATCCGAAGGCTTACGGAACATTCCCGACTTGCTGGCGTGTTGCTGGGGGCAGATGCAAAGCAGCAGCAGCAGCGTTCCAGGGCAGCCCATTCAGGGTGACAGGTGCAATGTTATTAGCTGCTCTGTGATTATCAGGTGTCAGAAAACCCAATAGTGGTAACTTCTTGGGAAGATCACTCAGTACTTTCAAGAGCTCAAGTAATTAGAAGAAATAAAGCAGCATGTCTGTGCTGTTGCAGCTCTAGTTTGGTGTCCTTTGTTGCTGAAAAACACACCTTTTTTTCTCTGCTGGGTCTTCTTTCATGAAAAAGAGGGACCAGCTGCAGAGATGGAAGCAAAATTCACACTAGAGGTGTTCAGCTGTTGATTCAGCCATACTTCTGACTGCAAGCAATTGGAATAAAACACAGATCAGAGCATTCCCAGGCGGGTTTCTGCTCTTGTATAGTTGATTAAAAAAAAACCCAGTTTGAAAGGTTTGTGTATTGTTCAAATGTTGTGATTCAGACACGTTTTTGGAGAAAAACCAGCCTGAGTCTGTGTTCATCTATTTGGCTGAGTTCCTCACCTTTTGTTGTTTTTTTTTTTGCTTGGAGCCTGCCAAATAAGTGCTTTAGGTACTACCTTGTATGGGAAGATCTGAGTTTCAGGGGTTTTTTTTTTGGAGGGGGAGAAAAATCTGCACCCCAAAATAAAAACTACTGATTTGGAGGGAGAGCTAGAAAAGGGATGGGCAGATACTCACATCTGTCATTGCCCAGTTCTCCTGCGAATGCCGTAGGTAAACACATGGCAGATGCTGTTTGTCTTCCCTTGCCAGTATTTCAGGTTACAGATGCCCCAGAGACAATCTTTGTTTGTGGACTGTGGGTAACTGTTGATACCCTCAGCCATTCTATGTAGCTGTTGCCAGCAGTGCCACGAGACATTTATCAAGTCACTTATTACTAATACCAACATGTAAATGTGGTTTTATTGTGGTCAAGAGAATGGAAGTCCTCATGGACAAAGCAGCGAAACACTTTGTCCATCTTTGTACTTCAGGTAGTTAAGCAGTAGTAAGTAGTTTTATGCTGTAGTTTTAGGTAGTTCAGTGCTTTTGCCACTAGAACATCAAGGCTTTGTCTTGACTGATGAGCATTTGAACTTCTGGCAAAGGCAAATCAGCATCTGGGTTTACAGTGGTTTATAACAATAGTGCAACTGTCAAAAAGTGAAAAGGAAAGGTTTAGAACAACTAACGTATTCAATGACCATCATCTCAGGCTTCCTTTTTAGCCTGCACAAGTCTTTGAGCTGTAGGAGCTTTTCCACATGTAACACTTAGTGAATTTATACCATCGGGCAGAATCTTGCATGTCCAGTTGAACAGCACAGAAAAAGACACGTAGTGTTTTGTCAGTAAATGTAGATCATGCTAGTCCTTCTTTTGTTTTAAGGAGATGTGGCTGCATGACTGGAAACTCAGGGAGGGGAGGAAAGAAGGCAATGTATGTTAGAACTGTTGTCCTACTTTCTAATCATTAGCATTCACAAAGGAAAACTGTGTTCTAACTACCTGGCAATTTCCACATTGCTGAGACACCTACTGAGTTGTCTGAAATAAATCTACCAAACGTATAGGAGGGAATAATTATTGAGCATTTAAGCCTGAAACCACAACTCAATGCAAAGCAGTTATGCAGCGGCCCAGTGTGTTTGTCAGTTACTCTGCATAAGAAGGATTTGACTGGGAACTGAACTTGGTCCTGTTTGGACTCTCAGTGGCACATTCACATGGTCTCTTACATCTGAATTTGTGGAAAAAGTACCGCTCAGATGCTTTCCTGGAGCTCTACTGGACCTTTGGATTTAACATTACAGCAGTTATAACAGATTTTGTAAGTTTAGGGAGATATTAATAATCCTTGAGGGGCTGCGCTTCCAAGCACCTCATTCTGCAAAGCCTTTGCACGTGGGAATACATCCTTTGGTTTCATTAGTGCAAAGAGTTGCTCCTGGTGCCTTGAGCTCACACAGAAAAGAAGGCTCAGAGGAGACCTTGCCTCTCTATGGCTACCTGAAAGGAAGCGGTAGCGAGGAAGGGTCAGTCTGTTCTCCCTGGTGACAAGCAATAGAACAAGAGGAACTGGCCTCAAGTTGCACCAGGGGAGGTTCAGGCTGGATCCGAGGTGGAATTTCAGGGCTGCCAGAGCTGTCAGGCATTGGCTGCCCAGGGAGCTGCTGGAGTCACCGTCCCTGGAGGGGGTTCAGAGCCAGGTGGGTGTTGCACTGAGGGCAATGGGCTGGTGGGTGATGGGGCTGGGACAGGGGCTGCACTCCATCAGCGTAAAGGGCTCTGCCAGCTGAAACCATTCTATGACTCTGTGTCTTATCCCAGTGCTTAGGACAGGATCTCTCTGCAGTATTTTACTGGGGTTGTTCTTCCAGCACACACAGATTTTTCTGGCCCTGACTTTGGTTGCGGCACAGTAAAGGTTTTCATGCCAAACGAAGAGATACCCACTGTTTTGTGTTAGCCTCTTAATTACATCACCTGCCCAGTAATTAAATTTAGCTGCCCACCCTGAGTGTGGAGACCAGGTGAGCACCAACTGTGGCCAACAGTAGTGGCCACTGTTATTTAAAACCTGAGGGGTTTTTAAAGCCCACAAGTCTTGGTTCCTGTTTTCATGCAACAATATTTTTCTGCCTCCCCTTGCTTTATGACATGCTTTTGGTAGTAACCTCAGTGAGTTCAACCTACATTTTTAGGCTGTGGGAGCAATATAGATACTATGACTAGCTTGTGTAGAGACTGCCTGAACCACATGGACCCATGAGATGGTTCATGTTGGGTCTTGGGGTGAACTGCATCTGCAAGGGATGCTTCTCGTGTGGTGGTTTGACAAAAGCATCATTCCTTGAACTCAGGTGGCATATGGCAGCATATGGCCCTGCAGCCAGCACTCTGCCTGTTTGTTCTCCTTTTGCTTTGTCAAGAGCTTTGTCGAGTTCCTGGGACTGGTGAAGGATGTTCATCGCCTCGTGTGCGATGCGCATCGACCCCGATTCTTGCTGAGAGCTGCAGAGGGCTGAGGCGCTTGGTCTATATTCCAGTTGAGGTTCCAGTTCTACCTCAAAAGAGAGGGAGAGGTAGAGGGTGGGCCAGTGTAATTTTCCTTCTCTGGAAAGAATAAGACTGAATGTCTTGGGAAATATGGCAAGTTGCTGGTAGCAGCCCAGCTGTGAGTGATAAGCCTATGGCATCCTAGCACCCCTCCAGCCCCTTCCAGGAGCACCATGATAACACATATTTAATCCAGCCCAAGTGACTAGTAGTAACCAATCTCTCCATGATTCCACATTGTAGATGACAAATGAAGCTTCAGCTCCTGTGCATGCAAGTTTAGTGTTCCCTATGTGTGGTACTTCCCTGCTTTTGATGGAATTGGGGGTATGGGTAGGGGAGAGATCCACAAGTTACAGTGTCCAGCTTTATACAAGGCCATTTGAACAAGCTGGATGTTAAAGGACACGTCAGGATTTCACCCAGAAGTCTACTTTTGCAGCATGTAGGAGAAAGTTATGTTGTGCTTTACAAGGCCACGGTTGGGTTGTGTTTGTGGATAAAAACCAGCCAAACAATGATGAGCAGTTTTGTTTCCTACAGCATCGCTCTCTTAAACCTCCATTGTGCTGTGTGTGTGCTCACACATTTGGATGTCTGCTAGAAGACGTTGAGTTGAGGGCTTGACCAGTTTAAAAGCACTGGAATGATCTCAGGTTCAGCTCTTTGATCTGCTCTGTACCCTCTGTGCTCTCCCTCAGCACAGGACCTTTGGGGCTTTTGCATGCTGTTGCCTTGCAGGAGGTGAAACAGCCTCCAGCATTCAAAGATCTGTAGGGAAGCCTGAAGGTATCAAGCTGTGGATAGCTCTTGTTGTGGGGAGGAGCTAAGAGGAGGCACAGGAGAAGAGACAGGCAGGGATAAGTAAGGACAAGGTGGGACAGGAGTGATCTTTTTTTTCCCCCTGAAGTATTTCATGCTGTCCCTAGCTCTGATACTCAAGCTCCAGCTAACCATTCAAAATAACTGGCTGCCTCGAGGTGTGCCAGGCCTGATCCTTTGTCATTTTTTAAGTGCTGTGGCTTTGCAAAGCAAACTCCCTGTTATTGCAAAGCCATTTTTCATCTCCTCAGCTGCAAACACGGCGTGCGTGCGAGCACAGCTCGCGGGGCTTTTCCCTCCAGTGGCATCTCTGCTGTGTTCAGCACGGTGACTGCCCTGTGTGCTCAGTGCCTGCTCATTCCTGGAGACAGATGCGCTCCCCATGCCCAGAGCTAGTCCTGCTCTCGGAGAGGGATGCCCACAATTAGGCAGTGCTGCCACGGCATCTTGCTTAATGGACAAGGCAGAAGCTTTCCCTCCGAGCAGAGCGTGCTTTCAGAGAGGCTTTCTGGGCTGTGATGGACTCTGCAGCACCCCTAAATCTTTTCAACAGCGACTGCATGTCATCTGGCTTATTGGAGCTCCTAATGGATCGATGCTTTAATTGCACAAGCTGTATGACAGAGTGTTACGAGTTATGGCTGGAGAGAGCAATTCAGACCTCGGGATTTATGGCAGTTGGGCAAAACAAATGTTTGCAACCTCACTGAAGTGTTTAGTGGTTTTTTTTTCCCCTCCTTCTGAAACTATAACAGTGAAAGGTTGATCTTTTCTTCAGCAGGCAGGAAGGAACCTGGCTGGCTGTTGGTTGTGGTGTCCAGGAAGGGGATACATGTGAACTTTCCCTGCCTGGACAGGATGGGGAGAGAGAAACACCAGGTTCAAGTACCATTTAAACAGGAGGAAAAACACTTGCAGTGTTGAGGTGAGGGACCTCTGGCCCAGGCTGTCCAGGGAGCATGTGGAGGCTCCTTCCAAACCCATCTGGGACACATTCCTGTGTGACCTGATCTAGGTAGGACCTGCTTTAGCAGTGGGGTTGGACTGGGGGACCTCTAAAGGTCCCTTCCAACCCCCACCATTCTATGTTTCTATGTCAGTGTTACCCTTTCCAGTCACCCAGCCACTGCCACACGTACCTTTCAGCAGTCAGCCAGCACGAGAGACTGAGGATTTACCAGTATTTTGTAGCTGTTGAATAAACAGAGCCACTGCTGTTTCTGCTTCACCTTTTTTTTTCCCTTAGCATTTTTGGGCTTGCTTCAAACCCCAGGGTTTTTATACAAAGCTGAGTTATACTAATTGATGAAAGAGGAAAATTAATGAGGGGGGGAAGGTAAATAATAAATGGCAAGGAAAAGGAATTCACAGCAGCTCAAAGTCAAAAGGCTGCCAAGTAAGAAACGAGTTTTTCGGTGCCTGGGATAATATCATTATCTAAGCCTGTTTCCTTCCAATTGTCAAA
>WBNH01004843.1:63339-105357 GCA_013401255.1 Urocolius indicus
GCTCTGTACCCTCTGTGCTCTCCCTCAGCACAGGACCTTTGGGGCTTTTGCATGCTGTTGCCTTGCAGGAGGTGAAACAGCCTCCAGCATTCAAAGATCTGTAGGGAAGCCTGAAGGTATCAAGCTGTGGATAGCTCTTGTTGTGGGGAGGAGCTAAGAGGAGGCACAGGAGAAGAGACAGGCAGGGATAAGTAAGGACAAGGTGGGACAGGAGTGATCTTTTTTTTCCCCCTGAAGTATTTCATGCTGTCCCTAGCTCTGATACTCAAGCTCCAGCTAACCATTCAAAATAATTGGCTGCCTCGAGGTGTGCCAGGCCTGATCCTTTGTCATTTTTTAAGTGCTGTGGCTTTGCAAAGCAAACTCCCTGTTATTGCAAAGCCATTTTTCATCTCCTCAGCTGCAAACACGGCGTGCGTGCGAGCACAGCTCGCGGGGCTTTTCCCTCCAGTGGCATCTCTGCTGTGTTCAGCACGGTGACTGCCCTGTGTGCTCAGTGCCTGCTCATTCCTGGAGACAGATGCGCTCCCCATGCCCAGAGCTAGTCCTGCTCTCGGAGAGGGATGCCCACAATTAGGCAGTGCTGCCACGGCATCTTGCTTAATGGACAAGGCAGAAGCTTTCCCTCCGAGCAGAGCGTGCTTTCAGAGAGGCTTTCTGGGCTGTGATGGACTCTGCAGCACCCCTAAATCTTTTCAACAGCGACTGCATGTCATCTGGCTTATTGGAGCTCCTAATGGATCGATGCTTTAATTGCACAAGCTGTATGACAGAGTGTTACGAGTTATGGCTGGAGAGAGCAATTCAGACCTCGGGATTTATGGCAGTTGGGCAAAACAAATGTTTGCAACCTCACTGAAGTGTTTAGTGGTTTTTTTTTCCCCTCCTTCTGAAACTATAACAGTGAAAGGTTGATCTTTTCTTCAGCAGGCAGGAAGGAACCTGGCTGGCTGTTGGTTGTGGTGTCCAGGAAGGGGATACATGTGAACTTTCCCTGCCTGGACAGGATGGGGAGAGAGAAACACCAGGTTCAAGTACCATTTAAACAGGAGGAAAAACACTTGCAGTGTTGAGGTGAGGGACCTCTGGCCCAGGCTGTCCAGGGAGCATGTGGAGGCTCCTTCCAAACCCATCTGGGACACATTCCTGTGTGACCTGATCTAGGTAGGACCTGCTTTAGCAGTGGGGTTGGACTGGGGGACCTCTAAAGGTCCCTTCCAACCCCCACCATTCTATGTTTCTATGTCAGTGTTACCCTTTCCAGTCACCCAGCCACTGCCACACGTACCTTTCAGCAGTCAGCCAGCACGAGAGACTGAGGATTTACCAGTATTTTGTAGCTGTTGAATAAACAGAGCCACTGCTGTTTCTGCTTCACCTTTTTTTTTCCCTTAGCATTTTTGGGCTTGCTTCAAACCCCAGGGTTTTTATACAAAGCTGAGTTATACTAATTGATGAAAGAGGAAAATTAATGAGGGGGGGAAGGTAAATAATAAATGGCAAGGAAAAGGAATTCACAGCAGCTCAAAGTCAAAAGGCTGCCAAGTAAGAAACGAGTTTTTCGGTGCCTGGGATAATATCATTATCTAAGCCTGTTTCCTTCCAATTGTCAAATCTGGTGTGCACTTCAACTCATAGTACATTCTCCCCACTTCACAAAGTTCCTCTGTCTCCCAAAGAGTTGTGAGGCTGGGGTGCAGTAACTGTGTGGTAATTAGTCCTTGATTATTAGCTGCCAATGAGAACCTGTGGCCATGTGCAATATGCCCCAAATAACTGACTTGCTGCTCTAAGCAATATGGAAATAAAGGCATTCAAGGGTCTTTCTGATAAAGTTCTGATGTACAGCAAAAACTGGGCAAGGCCTTGTTCCCTCTTTCTTTGTCTCTCATTTCTCTGAGGCTGCTAACATCGTTTGGGTTTTGTCGTGCAGCCAGGCAGTCAGTGATGCTTTCCCAGCTGTGACAAGAGCAGGGATGCATCAGAGTGTTTAGTATCATCACATCTGGTGCAGTTTCATCAAACAGGAGTTGTCAGTTCAGAGCCTCACTGTGCTTGGTGCTGTGCAGGCGAGAGTGTTGATGCTGGTTTGTTACACCATGCTCTGCCAAGCGTCGCACAATATTGCTGGCAATGATCCGGTCTTGAATCACAAATCTTAAACACAAATGAAAGTGAAATACAAGGGATGCTTAAAAACACAGTCAGAAGCTGTACTTCTGAGGATAACAAGGGTTCTTTGTCATTTATGGACTGCTGGTGTTGCAGTGGTTCCCAGAAGCCTTGATGAGGTTGAGAGTCCCGTTGTGTGAGTAGAAGCCACTGTCTTGGCTGGTGAATGCGGGGTGTGGAAATCAAGGATGGTGTTAACAGCAGCACAGGAGAGGGCCTGCAAGGGTGAACCTGCACACCCTCAGGCCTCTGTCATCCTGCTCAGCCTGGGACAGTGATGGAGCTGAGAAAATAAACCCCAGTCTTGCTTGGTCTTGTGCTCTGACCCAGCGTGGGCACTCGGGATCCTTGGCCCGTGCTTACAGGGGGGCTGTAAGCAATTTTCATTGCTTCCCTTGCTCTGCTTTTTCAACCCATCTTGCTGCTATTTGCAGAGTGGTGCCTTGTTTTGAGGGCGCTGCTGCAGTTCAGCATGGTGTGAGTCACAGTTCCCGGGGCTGCATGTTTCAGATAAGCCACCCGCTGCTTGGCATCACTTGCAAGGGAAGGGATCATGCGGCTGTGACTGTACCAATCCTGTCTGGCATGCAGGCACCCACTGCCACTGAGGAGCAGCCCAGGGTAGCCTTGCAGGAACAGCTGCTTTGGTTAAGACTACTTTGTTCTGACAGCATTAAATAGGTCAGTGCTCAAACACATACCACTAGAAGCCAGCATGGGAAACTCTGCATCCAGCATAGATATCTGTGTCTATGAGGTTGCCTCACAGAGCTACACTGAATCACATCCTGAGCACTGTGAGCCTCTCTTTTCCCATGCTGATGGTTGCTGCAATCCACCGAGGTGTGTGATGCGGGGATCTGTCCCGCTGGTGATGTGTCTGGGCCTTGTCCTCACACACCTTTCAGTACACAGAAAGCCAAGGGGGAAATGACACGGTCAGAGAGCACGTTGAGGAGGAACAGTGTCTGCAACTCTTGATGACAGCAGTAGTGGCTTTGCCTCAGGCTTCAGGCATGCCAGAATGGTGTGTTCCTGTTACAGTATGCTGTGCCAGCTAGGACTAACATCTTGGAAGGAAGCCTGTTCCTACTGCAGTATATGATTGGTGTTTAGTAGTGCACCTTTTGATTTATTATTTGGAGACCGTGGTTAGTTTGCCTTCTTCCTTTGCTGCTATGAGAGCTTTGTTGTGTGTAAGTATCAAGTGTGATGATCACAGAATTATCAGGGTTGGAAGGGAGCTGAAAAGCCCATCCAGTGCAACCCCCCTGCCAGAGCAGCAGCACCTAGTGCAGGGCACACAGGAACTCATCCAGCTGGGTTTGGAATATCTCTAGAGAAGGAGCCTCCACAGCCCATCTGGGCAGCCCCATTCCAACAGCTGTAAAGCTTTTTGTATCTTCAGAATGTTTAGAGGACCATAAATAAGCCATTCTTATGTACCACAAAGCTGGTCTGTCTTTGCAGCTCCTGGTCTGGTTTGGTTTGGTTTAGTTTTTTGTCTTTCTCTCATTGCTTTGAGCAGTGCAGGCTCTGGTATGGAGGACAGGCTGTAATTTTAGGGCCAAAACATTTGAGCCTTGTCAGTTCAGTCTCCCGCTGACACTTTCCCTGCTCTTGCTGACCAGATACATAGGTTGGAATGGGATGCCTGATGCAGGGGTTTTCCCCCTGCCTGTTACTCCTCAGCGTGGTGAGTTGCCATGCTTTACACTGTCCCCTGTGATCAGGGAAGGAATATGCTGATGCCTTTGGTAGCTGAAGTCTTCGTCTTGCCCCCAAGATGTGGAGAGAGGAATAAGTGACAGGCACTGAGCAGCCCGAGAGGTGTCTGTGGTGCTGTGCGTGGCCAAGTGCTGTGGCTGGTGAGTTCCCTGGTCTCTGCTACATCCCGAAGGAGACAGAAGGAAGAGCAGCATGCCTGGCTGCTGAGCTGGGAAAAAGCTTCTGTTGTTGCCAGCAGCTAGTGCTAGCTTTTAGCCTGTCAGTGTTAGACCTGTTCCATCTCAGGACCCCACAGGCGGCTGAGGCACGCTGCCCTTCCCAGCTCACCTCGGCTTGCGGGGTGCAGGGTGGCCTGCTGTCCTGGGAAGGGATTTTTCTGTTAAGATCATAGCTGTGTGTTAGCTCATGTTAGGTGAATCCGTTTCCAGACACAGAGGAAATCTGTCCTCCCTAGTGACAGTGCAATGCTTATGGCCAAGGTATGAGTATGTGACAAGAAGAGAGCATATGCTCATCAGTGGTTCATTGCCAGCAGCCTTCTAATGGAGAAGGATTCACATCAATATTTAAGAACGTGTTAGTTTTCATGGAGAGGAAGAATGTTGGCTTCTGTGGTAGATGACATAGGGTTTTGTGTCCCTGTGCTGCAGGATATAAAACAATTGAAAGGTGTAATGCTGTAGAATGGCTCATGAGGATACACATTGTGAGGCTCTGTAGAGGTATAAATACAGAGATATTTGTGTCTTCAGTTTCATGCTAGAAGCGTGATGACTTGGAAACTGTGTGACAGTGGCTATATGCTCAGTACAGCATAGGTAGCACAGTGTGCTAACCAGAACTAGTGTCTCCTGGCAGTGGCCAGGCGTTGCAGTTCGTTCCTCCTGCTGAGCACAGCACTGGGGCTGGATCCTTCTGCAGCTTTGTCCTGGTCCTTTTAAAGCTCTCATTTTTTTTATGATGGTGGTTTTGTGTAGCTATTTTCCCTAAGACATGCAAAACATGTAGGTTAAGTAGTTAGGCTACAGTGCAAACTATCTGCAGCTCCCTACTCT
This sequence comes from Urocolius indicus, assembly GCA_013401255.1. Taxonomy (NCBI): domain Eukaryota; kingdom Metazoa; phylum Chordata; class Aves; order Coliiformes; family Coliidae; genus Urocolius; species Urocolius indicus. The sequence goes on from WBNH01004843.1 coordinate 68,295, forward strand.
CAACTTCAGGTACTGACTGCTATAGCAGGCAATAGCAGCACAGCTGAGAGCTGTGATGCTGAGCCCAGGGAGTGGGGGATCGCTGCCTGTCACCCGCGGGCAGGGCTGGAGAGGTGAAACACACACCTCTCCCGTGCTGGGAGCAGACTCATGACTCAAGCACAAATAAGTTAAATCCTTGCAGAACAGGAATCTGCAAGGCTGGAGTCTGGCTTGGACAAAGGCCATTGTTCACCAGACAGACATATTAGTAGCAAAAATTGCATTTGCTTGGGAAGTGGCTCAGTAAGGGACATAAATTTCTCATTCAACATTTACCTTGAGTGGAAAAGTAGAGCTAGGCTTGGGGATTCTGAAATCTTTGTAGCAGTTTCCTCCTAGAGTGAGACTTTACTTCACCTTTTGCATGAAAGGCCAGCCCTGCACACCTCCACCAGTGCTGCTCCCTGAAGCCGAGGTCCAACTCCTGGTCTCGCAAGGCTTCTGGGTCAGTTCTGTGTTTGAGGTTTTGGAGAGAGGGAAGGGGTAGCTCAGATTCATCATGACTAACGTTCCCTTTACTCACCTTCTCTGTATGGAAAGGTTAAACCCCTGTCTTTCACTTGGCTCCATGAAAAGATGAATTGTGTAGCACCCTGGAGTCAGGGTGCTTTAGAAAGAGGAGCATCTGAGACACGCTGCAGATGTTGCCAGGTGTCCTGAGTAATGGCCAGGCAAAAAATGTCTGAACTGTGGAGGTGCCTTATTTCTTCCCTTATAGGCTGTTGGGTTCTACTGCTGCTTGTATGGGCTGCTTTCATTTCATACCGTTGTACACCTTTCGTGTTGCCCTGTTGAATAGCTTTTAAAGTGTGACTTTTGTCACTTTTTCCCTCTTGAAGCACAGAACAAAGTGGCACCCACAGCAGGGAGGGGAAGGACATGCACACTGGTACTGCATTTACAGCACCAGTAAGGTACTGTACAGCAGGGAAGGGTGATTCTAACCAAGGTTTATAATACCTCAATCATCTTTGGTATGACCTAGCCTGTGACATCCTGGATCTAAGGTTGTCCAACAGGATTTCAATGATACAAAGATTTCTGGAAGGTGCCTCCACCAGAGCTGTGTTTCACTGTGTCAGCAGCAAAGGGAAGGGATTCTTTGAAAGCAGAGAGAGCTTTCTCTTGGCATTTTTGTCTTTGGCTTTGTGTGCCTTGATGGGGAAAGCCAGGTTATGTCTGCTAAATTCTGCACATTTTCTTGTGCTGGCCAGAAGCGTGTAAAGGCTACACAAAAACATAAAGAAACAGATGTGTTTGAAGTGTTTCCTGACTCTTGCCTGGGGAGGGGGGGGGTCTGTTCCTTGCCTGTCTTTTCTTAGTGCCACGGGTTTCGTTTCAGGGCTCAGCAGATTCGTACACAAGCAGACCCTCAGACTCTGATGTCTCTTTGGAGGAAGACAGGGAAGCAATCCGCCAGGAAAGAGAGCAACAAGCAGCTATACAACTTGAAAGGGCAAAGGTGGGTTCTTTCCAGCTTTACTAATAATCAGGTTTTGTGCCATTTATCTTCTGCCCAGTGTGAAGTTTCACTCTGTTGGTTTATACTGATGATGCTGTCTTCAGTTACCTGCACACAAGTATTTGGGGGAATACAGGGTGAGTATTCTTACATGAATGGAGAAGTTCTCCAGCGAGCTAAACCCTGCTGCCCTGGGTGAAATTATTAGCTCTCACTTTTTTTTCTGTATTTGGCAAATGTCCTCTGCTAGGTGTTTGTGGTTTGATGCAGTTCTTGACCCAGAGAAGTTGCCACTGTTTGTGATGTGTGTTTCTGTTTGTAGTCCAAACCAGTAGCATTTGCTGTTAAGACTAATGTGAGTTACTGTGGAGCTCTGGATGAAGATGTTCCTGTCCCAAGCACTGCCATCTCTTTTGATGCCAAGGACTTCCTACACATTAAAGAGGTAAAACCAAGAAGCTGTAACAGGCAATGTGAAAGGGAATCTTTTTATGTGCCAAGGACTGCGACTGGTGCAGTTGGGGCTGGGACATAACAGATTAAAACAAGAGCCAAGAGTCAAGTGGAGGCAGCAGAGTGTGGTACTTCTGTGTGATCAGTGGTGATGTGGTGGCACTTCATCCTTTTTCAGCACTCTGAGGTAGTTGTCTTACATTTTTTAACACTTGATGTCACCCATGTGTTGGATTTTCATGTCACAGGAAGGAAATAACCACTTGCTGTATTTTAAATCCCCTTCACCCTGGTAGCTTCAGATTCTGGCCATCAAATTAAGTTTGTGATGGATCAGAGATTGTGGAATAGAAAGGGATTCTATGGATCACAAAGTGGAGTAGCACCAGGTTACACCAGGTCAATCATAAAATGCCAGATGGGCTTGTTAGGGAGGAGATGAGAATAATACAATAAGAAAAGAAGCTATTGGAGAGATACAAAAATAAGGGGAACGGGAATAAATGGGCCTTGAGTACAGCTTTGGCAGAGAAAAAGACATTTTATTGCATGTTGAGCATGTTTTCTGCAGTTCTTTATGTGAAGTGAGCCCTCCCCATGTGCATAAAACCCTGGCACTTAGTAGATTTCTGCAGCTTGTGAAAAGGTTTCTTCGCCTCAGCATTCTGGGTTTATTTTAGGGTGCTCAGCATTCGCTTGACTCTTTCTTTGCACACGTGTCCATCGTTGCATCAAAGCACAGATCTCGTAGACTGAGCACATTCAGGAGGAAAACACCTGCTTCTTCATCTAGAGAGGCAGAGATTGGTGGCAGAAGGGAGGGGGGAGTGCTTGAAACTCTTTCTCCCCGAGAAGGACCCAACAGAGGCAGTTGGCTCCTTTGTTCCGTTTTCTCAGTTTCCTGCAAGCAGATGGAAGTTCAGTTGGGGCTTTGTTTGTTTGTTTCTTTTTTGTTTCTTCGATATATTTGTGTGGGACAGTGCTTACATCCGTGCCGGGGAGGTGCAGCACTGCATCTGAACCTGCCTGTCTCTACATGCAGAATTCACTGCCCCTTCCCTTTGATCCCCAAGAGCGTGTTCTGTCCTGTCCAGCACCACACCTGAACACCCTTGGTGAGCACAGCTTTCTGAACCTGCTCCCCACCAGGAAAAGGTCCTTTGCTAGCACTCAGCAGTTAAATCCATTACAACACTCAGACCACTTCCCACCCACACCAGAAGTGTACCCTACCTGGCATAGAATCATAGAATGGTGGGGTTGGAAGGGGCCTTTAGAGATCATCCAGTCCAACCCTCCTGCAGAAGCAGGTTCCACCTAGATCAGGTCACACAGGAACATGTCCAGGTGGGTGTTGAAGAGCTCCAAGGAAGGAGCCTCCACAACCCCTCGGTGTGTCTAGCATGTGTTGTCCTGTGTAACCTGGTCAGGTAACTGTGCATTGCTGTTACAACAAGTACTTGATCTTAGCTTTTCCAAGACATAGCTACCTTTATTACCAGCCCAATGATTGAATTTCATGTACCCTGTGATGCTGCCCTGTACGTTCTTCCAGACAAGTGCCCTGAATCCATGCCTTGGCATCCCGTGAGTTTTCTTCCAAGATCTAAATGACCAGAATCACTTTGCCACTCATCTTTTAGCCACCTGGCTTACTGGTGTTTGTCAGCTCTGTTAAGGTTGTAGCACAGCTTCTTTGTTAGCCCTGACACCTTCAGTTTGCCTGAAGTTGTGGCTGTAACTCAGCAGGACTTCAGGAATGGTTCCCCATGCTGGACTCTGCCTTGGTTTTCAGTGACGGGACAGGCTTGCTTGGGCTAGAAAAAGCGTGGTTCTGGGTTTCAGAATAACACTAAGCTAGATAAGAAGTAAGGTCACCCTGCTGACAGGATGAAACCGCAGCAGGAGCTGAGGAGTTGCTATATTGAGAGCGTGTCCTGTATGTCTCATCTGTCTCCTACAAGACTATACATTATGTGCTCACTTAAAAGATGAAGTGGCAACAATCACTGACAACGCAGGAGAAATCATGGGCATGGCAACCAATAGGAATGAACTGTGGTCCTCCCACATGCAGAATGGGAAGGATAACATATGGGAGGTAATGACCTAATGCAAAGAGCCGTGTGTTCCGTGCTGCATCGCTGCCATCTGCGTTGCTCTGAGCCTCAGCACAATGCCCATTCTGATCTCCTGTCTAGGGACATCCCTCACAGGTCCACGACCTGCTAATGGAATACAGATTCCCATGTCCAGGTGGTACATTTAGAACCAGAACAGGATGGGTAATGCTCACGGGACTCGGGTTGGACCATGGTTTCAATCATAGATCATAGAACGGTGGGGTTGGAAGGGACCTTTAGAGATCATCTAGTCCAGCCCCCCCTGCAGAAGCAGGCACAGTCCTTTGATTGACTGTGCTGATTTACAGCAGCAGAATGCTGGATCCTGAAGGACTGCTCCATCTGAAAGAATGTGAATAGTTCTGTAGACTGAAGCAGAAGCAGCATTGGAAATGAAGCTTTGCTGAACCCAGGTTGTAACAGCAGGAAGAACAGATACTTAAACAGGTGAAATGATAAAGTAACAGCACCTCTTGCATGTGTAAAGAGGACAGGGTTTCAAGGTGAGAGTGTAAGGGCTGCCTTTCCCTTGGCTGTACATGTTAATAATGGTGTGTCTGTATGGGTTAATGACAAGGGTCATTTATTCTTCCAAGGTGTTGGGGCTCTGTGTGTTTCAGAGCCTTCAGTCAGGCACTGCTGTACCTTTGACAACTAGGACATGCTGTTGCTGTGTTCCTGCAAGGACCTAATGCTTTAGAATATGGAGCCAAGAGAACAGATCATTTTTAAGCAGAGATTCCTGTGATAACACTTTCCTCAAGGCATGCAAACAAAGCTGGTGCACTTGTGCTGCTCTTAATGACTTGGAAGTCAGTTGTGGAAAGTAACGTTTCTTTTGCACACCGAGGTGCCTAATGGAGTGTAGCAGCAGAGGTTTTCAGAGGTTTTTGTTCACAAGCCCTGCTGGCAGCCAGCCACAACAAATCCCTTTTCACTGCCATATCCACTGTGATAGCTGCTTTTCATCTTTCCATCGTTAAAGTTAGGCCAGGCTTTTAATAATGCAGAAAAACACACGTTACTGAAGGTTGATGATAGCATTCCATTTTATACTCTCAGGTATAAATCAAAGTTTCTTCCTAAAGGTGAATTTTTCTTCAAGTGTCACAAGTTGAAGGGCATATGCCTCCAAAGAGTTCAGCCACTGCTGAACCTCATTTGTTGTGTCACAGCTTTACCACAGCAGTAACCAGATATGGGTTTGGTTTGTTTCTGGAGCTGATAAATCTTCTGCGTTGTCTTGGCTAGGCTGATCTTTCTTTATTTCAGTTTCTAGAATTATGTCTGTAGAGCTTTTCCACCACACAGGGCTTTTGCAAAGGGATAACGTGTTAATAATATCCACACAAGTACCTGGAAAGGAGGAGGGGAGAATGGAAGCCGTGGTGGTGGTGATCTTTGGTGCAGACTGTTACATTATACAAGGAGCCAGTGACAGTGGTTGTGATGGTGATCTGAAGGTGTTATTTCTATCTTTGGCTGCTTTATGTGGCCACTGGGAGGTCACTTATTTCTCCAGAAGTTGGTTCAGCACGTTAAATCACCCTCACACTTACCACTCTAGTTGGTGCCATCAGAGGAAAAGTGATGTGATGGGGCAGTAAAAAGACAAGCCACAGGTTGCACAGAATCTTAAGATCCTAAACTAAAGAGCTGGGGCTCTTTAGTTTAGAGGAGCCTGAGGGGTGAGCTCATTCATGGTTACAAATCCATCAAGGGTGGGTGTGAGGAGGCTGGAGCCAGGCTGTGCACAGGGATGGGCAGTGATAGGACAAGGGGCAGTGGGTACAAGCTGGAACAGAAGAGGTTCCAAAGAAACACAAGGAAAAGCTTCTTCAATGTGGCTTTCCATACTGCAGCTGCAAAGACACTCAACCTTCCAAATACTGCCCAGCGCCTTTTAGCTTCACTTCACATTGTCCAGCGTTCAGACGTCAGTGTTCGTCAGGTTGTGTTGGCCACTATGAATTTAGGGCTTGTGGATAACAAAGTAAGGGAGCTTTGGATGTGGAGCGTTTTCCTGTGAAGGCAGTAACCTTTCTGTGTTCCAGAAATACAACAATGACTGGTGGATAGGCAGGCTGGTGAAGGAGGGCTGCGAGATCGGCTTCATTCCAAGCCCGCTTCGACTGGAGAACATCCGCATTCAGCAGGAGCAGAAGAGGGGCCGTTTCCATGGAGGGTAGGGAGGAATGCTCTGACCTTTTGCTATCGTTTAAAATCAGTTCTGACACTGGACAATATTTTCAAAGGTCACTGGCTTGTGTTCTGATGGCAGCACACGAGGAGGAGTGTTTGATTTGGGATCCCAAACGCAAGTGTGTGTTTGCAGAGAACGGGCGTGTGGGGTATTGATGGGGAGAAGCAGGACAAAAGTGTTTATTGACTGCAGGAAAGAGCAGTAATACAGTGTAAGTGGTAATGACAGAAATATCTGAAGGGCTAGAGTTTACTTAAGACAAGTTGATGCTCAAAGGCTGCCAGATTTTTTTCCCAGCTGTTATAAACTTCTGCTCTTAAGGTTGTGAGGCTTTTCTTCCCTTTTTCGTTTCTATTTTGGCAAAGCCTACACTTTTCAGACTTTATAAGATGAAGGTTGTCTTTCAGCTCCCTTGATTCTTCAGCCTGACTATTCTACATCTCCGCCCCGTGTCACTGGAAAAGTATAAACCTGGTGACAGGTCTGGGAAGTAAAACCAACTGTTGCCAACCTCAGTTCCCACGCTGAAGCCATCCAGTCTCTCCTCAACGGCTGGATACACAAAATACTTCTCCCTATTCTTTTTAATCAAATTAATCCCAGCATGTTATGTTCATCCAGGTAACAAGGAGAACAAAACCTTCAGTACCTCAGCAAAGTGAAGAGACATGAGCCAGTTGAATGGGGACCTAATAGAGCAGCATCATTTAGCCTTGTATAGTACTGTCAGGGAATTGGCACAGTAATATACTTAGGCAAGGTCAGGAATAATTTCAAATATAAAGCATCTGGGGAAATGTTTTTGGAATGATTGGGCAGCATTAAACGTGCTTTCTTCCAAATTGCTTGTATCCTTTTTGACAAAGCTTCAGAAGAAGCCAGTGCGTGTCAATGTACAGGGACAACATGATCTGATCCAGAGAGAGGGACACTGACAGAGGAGTCTGGGATACTGTTTGAGATACAGCATGTTAGAAACATTCTGTTGCTCGTGTGAATGGGCATGAGTACACTGAATCACCAGCTCTTGCACAGATTTTGTCTAATCTCACCTACAGAGGATGGTAGGACTAAAGTCAAGTGTGAAAGAGACAAGGGAAATACTGTAAAGGATTTCCACTGAGGTTTTTAAGTCTGCACAAACACTCCTGGATTTGTGCAATAGCATATGAAGTCATGTCTAATGATACAACAGTTCATTTGCAAGCACCTTTATCAGATATAATGTCTGTACCTTTGGATTTCTTTGGAAGCTGTGATGCTAAGGCTCCACGTGATGAAGAAAGATTCTAGTTTTGCCTGAGTAAGGCAGTGAAAAGTCATCTGTTAAAGAGAGTTCCTGGAGTCTGGTGTCTGTTTGCAAAGGATTTGCCAAGTCCAGGAGTAAACAGTCCCTGCTCTGGGGAGCACGTGGCAAGAGAACAAGGACAAAATACAGACTGGGACTGGTATCCTCTTGCTGGTCAGTCTGTGGGTAATGAAAAGTACTAAATACTGGGCTAAAGATGGGGACTGTGCCGTGGGACTGTGTCACCTGCAGTAAGCAGGTTGCCAAAACAGTCCTGCTCTTTTTGCCTTGGGCTCTCCTTCCCTCCTCCCATCTGCTCCTTCTGCAATGAGCTAAGTTAGAGAGCTGGTGCACCTGAACATCTTCCCCATCCTCACAGCAGTTTCTAGCCCTAGTCTGCTGCAGGTTGTGCTGGGTGCTTCACACAGGGAGAGGAGGGCAGGGCAGGGCCCACGGAGCAGGGAGGTACAGTGGATGGAAGAAGGAGCTACCTAAAACACTGTTGCTACACAACAAAAGCTATTTGAACCTCCAGATAAGATCCCAAACCCCCACTAAGAGATGTTTCTTGCTGCTCATGTATGCTGGTAGAGAGACCCAGGAAGATGGAGGAGTGCTGGCTGTGGGGAATCTTGTGCAGAGCTGGGCTGAGTTTAGCAGACCTCTGGTGGGGCTGAGCTCAGCAGACATCTTGCTGCATTTCCCATAAGGGCAGGTCACAGAAAAGCTTTGCTCAGTCTGTAGTGGAAGCTGCCCTCTCCTCCCCACTGGTATGTAGCTCTTCCAGGTGTGGAGGTCTACTTAGGCACAGGTGCTTTGTTTCCCCATGTTTTCCCCTCTGCCTTCAGAGGAGGCTTTCTGGCAACACGAGCATGGCTGAAGACTGTCCTTTACCATGTGATTTCTCCTAAGTGCTGCCCAAAACCTCACAGGTTGTCATCTCTGGGCTCTTGTTAACTGCGCTCTTTCTGATACCCATAGGAAATCAAGTGGAAATTCTTCTTCAAGTCTTGGAGAAATGGTTTCTGGCACTTTTCGAGCCACACCTACTTCCACGGGTAAGACACTTGTATTTCAGGAAGCTCTTGCTATTTCTAATGCTTCTATTTTAAACACTGGGGATGAAAACCACGGGTTCCCTCCCTTCACTGACTTATTAAGACATTTTACATGAAAGTGCTTGCATGTGGAGGTGGAAAAAGGCATCTATTTCTAGCCAGGCAGCAGTTGCTGATGGAGTGGGAAGAAGAAATCTTGGGGAAGAGTGGCAGGTGCCCCAGAATGGAGCAAATGGCCAGTTGAAAGAGGGCTGACCAAAACAGAGGTGCCCTGACACAAAGCCAAGGTGCATGGGCAAAGGGGTTTTTGTTGGCAAGTGTTCTGGTCGTTATACACAACGTGTGTGTTTTAACCAAGCTCTCATTTGGTCTTCTAGCAAAGCAGAAACAGAAAGTGGTAAGTAGTGCTTTTGCTTCTATACATAATTTCCAGGATTCTCTTCTGGATCTTCTTCGATTAATGATCTGAAGGGTTGTTTTCTTCTTGTAGACAGAACACGTGCCCCCCTATGATGTGGTGCCATCAATGAGACCTGTTGTCTTGGTGGGTCCCTCACTCAAAGGCTATGAGGTGAATACTGCAGGCATTTGTAATCGATGACTATTTTCTTGTCTGTGTTCTTCCTTTGTATCTTCAGTGTGTGTGGTCCAGTACAACTGCTTTGTGATAGTTTAAAGTGATCTTGCCTTAAATAATTGCACTGTTTGGGTGAGCTACCAGCTGGATTTTCTCCTGCCTCACAGCAGTGTCTGTGACCTGTTTTGATGTCTCAGGTGAAGGGCAGGGAACTTGAGTTCACTGGTGCTCTCTTTGCACTTTCACTGCTTTAAACACCGTGCTCATCCATTATTTTCAATACCCTTGTTCTTGGGTCAGGCATGGAAGAAAAGGAGGCCTGGGTCTGCCACAAGAAATTGGAGCAGGCAGATTAACTAACTAGACTTGTGTACACATTTTAGTCCAATTAGCACATACACACACAATCACACAGAATCTCAAGGGCTGGAAGGGACCTGGAAAGCTCATCCAGTGCATCCCTCCTGCCAGAGCAGGGCCAGCTAGAGTAGGGCACACAGGAACTCATCCAGCTGGGTTTGAACATACCTTGAACTGAATTAGTAAAAGTTTTGAAGGAGCTTCCCTGTTGTTCTCCTTTTTTCACTTAGAACATCTTCCCATGAAACTGAGTGTTGGCAAAGGAAGCAGCTGGCCTGTGGCAGCCCCAACACCTGACACCGAATATGGGAACTGCTGGGGGAGATTCCAGCAGGTTTTCATAAGGCTTGTTTTTGTTTAAGATCAATAGCATATCGATAAACATCTATAAGGAAACCTTCAGCCTTTCTGAGTGGCTCTGCTGATGGTGGAGGTGGGTGTGATAAGGTGCAGACAAAGAGCACGGCCGTCTGTCAGGAGTATGCCACTGGCAGTGAGCGTTTCCCAGGTGGGGAAGGAGCAGGGGCTTGGAGCAGGGCACTGTGCTGGGAGCAGGGCATTGAACTGACCTCAACCATCTGTTAAATGCTTTGCTGAATTAAGAACTAAATGAACACGACCATGAAATCAAAGGTAACGCTTCATTTAGCTCAGGCAGTGTTGTTAGTGCTTCACGGGATACTGTTAAACATACCAGAATGGTTCCTTTTGGAAGAGAACAACATGGGACTTATGAGCATAGTGCAGTGTTCTTGTATTGGGGGTTTCTGGTAAGAGTGATTCAGTGTGTAGTTGAACAAAGCAGGAGTTGGGTGCTTCGTGTTCTGCTCTCTGCTTTTTCGTTTATGGTGATGTTTCTTGCCAGGAGAAATTCCATCCATTGACTTTCACAGTGCTTCACCACGGATTAATTTGCCTAGGGACTCTCAGCTTTGCAGGGGATAGAGGCTTTTTGTTAACACCTTCCTCCACAAGCAGGCCACCTCACCTTTGCTAATGGAAGTAATACCAAACGCTAGATCTTGAACATACAAAGGTGTACAAATGGTAACACAGTTCCAGCATTCATTTCAGTTACACACAGTGGGCCACAGAACAGAAACACATTGATCTTACTGTGCAGCCTACATGGGACCACTCTTTTGACTTGTGTTTTTCTGACTCAGTTCTGTAAGAACCATTTGGAAAGACAACCCAGGAGGCCTGTGGGCTTTGACTGAGTTCCTGTCTAGACCTGCAGGTAATAGGTGTCAGCCTGAGCTGTCCTGAAAAAGGACAAGGAGCTCACTCAATAAAGCATCTGACAGCTATTGAGGCTGAGCTGCTCTCAGCTGCCTTCCCTTGCATGGGGATGGAAACATTCATTTCTTTCTGCTTGTGGGCCTTTCTGAGAACAGTCATTCTCTGTGAACAGTCACCCAACACAGTACACCTTGGATCTGAAGTTGTAAGCCCGTTCTAATAATGTTACTGTAGGAAAAACCCAAGTGATGTGTTCCACCTGAGCAGTCTCACATGCTTCTGACATGCTCTGAAGGCTGCTGGGAATGGTGCTGCCATGGAGGGGGTGAGGCGTGCTCTGCTGCCTCCATGCATTCGAGGCAAGAGCAGGAAGAGTGACAGCTCTCACATCCTCCCTTGGCCTTTTGGAGAATGAGTCAGAAAACTTGCAAGTATTTATTACCAAGTGTGCTGCCAGGAGCGTGACAATGAAATGATTGCTGCCTGTGAAAGGTATTGATTGGTTGGTAGTATCCTTACCTTCTACTTACCTCTTCTCTTGCTTTTGACTTCTTTTTCTCCCTGTCAATCCTCCCTGCTCAATCTTCCTCACCTCTGCAAAGGTGACAGACATGATGCAGAAAGCTCTCTTTGACTTCCTGAAGCACAGGTTTGATGGGAGGTGAGACATACTCTCCTTGTCATGCTTTTTTTTTCCCCTCCCCAGTGTGTTACTAACATCTCAGTGAATTGTTTTTGGGGTGGTTGTTTTTAATGCAAGAGGATTGATGCATGTCCCAGACTGACTTCCCGGCGTCGTGTCAGCATGGAAATGCAGCCAGGTGTGGGGTGGGACACAGCTCACATGTTGCTAGAGGTGCATGTGTCTTCATGTCTGCTCTGCCTGTTGTAGGATTTCTTCAATATCCCAGAATAATTCTGCCTCAGTATCTCAGCAGCCTCAAGTTACAGGAGAAGTCTAGCTGAGAGTTAACTGGGGCACACAGAAAGTTCAGCCCTTAGGGCAGAGCCTGGCTCGCTCCTGGCCCTCCCTTCCCAAGCCACTGCTCTGCAGCCTGGGCTGGCTGCACCTTGGGCAAACTGAGCCTGGTGGATCACTTTCTTTTTCAAGAGAAAGCACAGGTTTATTCACAGTTGTATCGGGCACAAGAAGTGTGTGCAGCTGGAGCAGCTCAGCCAGCCTCTGCACCGTGCACACACCAAGCCTAAGTGTCTCTGGATTGTAGTTGGAAGTTGCTCTGTACAGGCTGGCTTCATCACAGCACCTTTGGTGAAGTTCCAGGCTCCTGTACAGCCAGCAGGATGTTCTCCAAATTAAAACAGCCACACTCTGGGCCCTGAAAGAAGTGTGAGAAACAGCAGATTTCAGCAGGGTGCAGTAGCAGTGCTTCAGACCAACACCTAAGGAAGAGCAGCTCTGAAATAGTCTTGTTAGTCAAAAGTCATTTCAAAAGGGCAGTTTGAAGAAGGAAATGCTGAGATCTAAAATACAGGGGGAAAAGTGTGTCAGAACTTGTAAGGAGGGTCCCTCTTGTTCAGCTGGAACATGGACAACATTTCCTGGTGAGCTGTGAGAGGGGTAATTGGGATTTGTTTGCTGGACACGTGGGTTTAGTCCATGGCATCTCTCCCTTTCCACTGGAGCTGCTCAGCAATCAAAGGTGTCTTGCTGCATCTTTGGGAGTCCTGCCCTTAATTGGTTCAGTGTATTTTAACTGTGAAGAAGAGCTTCTCCAGGGTAGCTGTTACCTAACAGTAAGTCAGGTTTGAAAACATCTGAAACATTGGCACTGGGACAGTGAAAGTAATAAGAGTCTGTTGTTTGGAAGAGGTGGAGCAGGGTTTGTGGCCAAGGGACCTTTTAGGGTACAGTGAGGAGATGGTGCTGCATAAACATGAACAGCTTAGAGAGAAGGTTTCATTATCAGCTTCTGTGCAAAAGTATCTCGTCTCCTCCCCTGCTTTCAACAGTGATTTTAACAGATGGTGATGGATTTAAAGCCGGCCAGATGAACCACTGTAGTTCCAGGTGTCCTTTTCAGGGCTGTTCCTGCATCCTGTCAGTGCCTCCTCTTCCCCACTCCTCAGCAGGGTGACTGCTCTGCTTCCACTGCAGCTCATTGCATCAGCCCCAGTGCCTATGTGCCTTCAGTGTGGAGGACCAAACTGCAGCCTGTGTTCTCCTCCAGCTGCTGGCACACGTGTGGCAGCTTTGCATATGCCAGTGGTGCTGACAGGCATTGTTTTCAGCAGGAAACCACAGCAACTGGCAAGGATAAGTCCTCCCTGGCTGCCACGGTGTGATTCCCACCAACATGTGCTTGATGAGCTGTATTTTTATAGCCTGTATGAGAATGTTCTCAGCAGAGGCCTGATCTACGAAGCTCAGCAGCACCTGAAGACAGAGAAGGGAATGTAAAGTACGCTCAGATGTGCCCATTTTGGCTGCATAGTCTGATGGGAGGCAGCTCTGCTCCTTGCCTCACTCCTCAGTCTTCCCCACACTGTGCCCTTGACCTTCAGAGCAGGGTAAAGCGAGAGATCCTGCCTGAAGTGAGGCTTTTAGGGGAATTCTGATGCTACCAGCAATCCTGGCAGCTGCATCAGGTGGAAGTATGAAGTTTCAGTGTTGCAAAAGTCAAATGCCACAAGCCAGCTGATACAATTGACTTCAGCTCTGAGGAAATGTAGAAAAAAGAGCTGAATTCACTGTGGGGTGCCTCAGCTGCTGCTTGCTCCTTCCTCCTGCCAACTCTGGTGCCTTCACAAGCTTTTTCTCCCACCTCACTTTTCCTTTTTTCCCATCTCTTCTGCATTCTGTGACAGATCCACATTGCCAGGATGGAAAATGACTGTCCAAGGAGGAGCCATTCAAAAGACTTCAGTAAGACATGAGCTAGCAGGACTCCTTCCCTACCTCTTAATACACTTGGTTTTTGTCAGCTCCTTCTGTTGTAACTGCCACATCCTCTTGTGGGCAGTGAACTGAACGAAAGGCCAGAGGGCTGTGTTGTGCAGGCCTGCTGAAAGGAGCCTGCACAAGCTTGGCTGGCGTGAGGCATTCAGGGAATGGCTGCCCAGAGGCTCAGGCAGCATCATTTTCTACATGCATTGTGTTTAACCACAGTTGCAGAGAGCAGGTCTGACCCCAGACAGCGTATAAACAAAACACAGCCAAGGCACACAGCTCTTGCTTGTGACATCTTTCTGCAAGGGTGGCACTTAGGGTTACTCCTTACTCAGCGAGAATGAGATGCTGCCTGGCTCTGGCTGCAGTGGGTGAGCATTTGTGGTCCTTCCTCTGGTACACATCTGTGATCCCTGCAGTCAGAGATCCAGGAGCTCCCAGAGCCAGAGCTGCCACCTGCACCCCCGTGTTGTATCAGCACATCTAAAGCCACGGTGCATTAATTGCTCTCATTTCTCTTTTAAACTCGCCTGTGCTTCTGGTCTCTGCTGGATTCTCTGGCAGCACATTTATCTGTGTGCTATGCAGAAAAAATATTTGCACTTCTTTTTAACCCTCCATCTGATAAATCTCCCTTTGAGCTGCAGAAACTGTACATTCTATGCCATAGCTGCTAGTGGGTTCCAGCTTGCTCTTGTGATGAGCTCTTGGCTCATCACAGCCCTCCTCAGTGGATTTTACCTGGAGTGAGAGCCTTTGTGTGGCCTTTGTTTTGTAACCTTTTGTCTGTTTGTCAGCTGGCTTGAGGGATCAAATGAAAACCTTAAATTAAAGAGGAGGCTCCAGCAGTAGAGGTAGCTGTGGCTCAGCTTACTCATTCCTTGTTCCACCACCAGGAGCCAAGTAATATGGCCCTGTCTGGGAGAGAAGGGTGAGTGCTGGAGGAGTCTCCTGAAGCAAGCAGCCTTCTGCAGTGATCCCAGGTGCACAAACACAGCCCTTCCTCACCTCCCAGCAGTGGCAGGTTTAATCAGGGCTTGAACTATCTGGGAAGAGAGGTGCTGTGCCTGCTCTGACTCTGTTGATCTGTATGGTCTGAAGTTGACTTAACTGAAGTATTGATGGTACTATGTGAAGTTGGGAAGGAGAAGAGTTAAGGAATGCATTAAACAGACCAGAAACTGTGAGAGTGTACAGCAGGGCAAGGAATAGAAAGTACTGTACAGTCATGCAGCATTTGTCTTTGGTTTATGGCATCGTCTGTAATGATGACATAACTCAGCTAGAAAACATGTCTGAGTGGTATTTCACTGTATGTGCACTCTGGGATGGAATGTAGCTGTAAGTCATGCACAGTGCACTGAAAAACTGACGACCGTTTGTGTTGTGTCCTGTGTTCTTGCTCCTAGGATATCAATAACTAGAGTGACAGCTGACATCTCCCTTGCTAAGAGGTCTGTTCTAAATAATCCAAGCAAGAGGGCAATAATCGAGCGCTCAAACACCAGATCCAGTTTAGGTAAGACATTGACACAGGTACAGTTCTGAACGTGGCTACAGGCTGGGGGAAGGTGACAGCATTTCAGCCTTCAGGGTGTCAGCAGCTCTGCAATTTTAAACCTGTCTACAGTGTTCTGATGTCTCATTTTGAATATCACAAATGAGAGGCAACGTTTGCTGCCTGAGAAGGAGCAACAGAGCACAACATGCTGCCTGAGCCTCACGCTGAGCCAGAGCAAGCAGTGTTAGAGCTGCTCTTTGCAAAAGATGAGTGAGAGGCCTGCAGTCAGAGCCTCTGCTCGGTGCTCTTTCCTCCCACGGGGAGTTAGCCTCACAGCTCCCTCTTCTCAGCCTCGTGCTTTTAATTGCAAAGCACCGTCACAGAATGGTGGGGTGGGCAGAGCCCTCCAGAGCTCATCCAGCCCAAGCCCCTGCTACAGCAGGTTCCCCTAGGTGCCAGAGACCAAGAACCAAACGTGTTGTTCCTGACCCTGAGACTGGTTTAGTGTTTAATTTAGAACAGCTACAGCTTAGTTTTGCCGTGCCCCTGAGACTCTGGGTCTTCCCAGCCTCTCCTCACAGCAGGATGGCTGCTGGGTTGCACGGGCCTGATGAATTCTTCCTTCTTTCACAAGGCTGGTAATTTCTGTGTAGGATATGTGTGCCAATAACCCAGCCTCTGGGTATCTGAGGAGGTGGAGAAGTTGGTTTTCAGTCATCTCAGGAAGAAAAAGCTCTTAATCAGCCTTTGTGGCATCCTGGGTGACTGAGCTAGAGGGACAGGTCATAGGAGCTTCTAGTTGGCGTTCTAAGTGCAGCAGTGGGCACCCCAAAGTTAAGTGCTGCAGAGGTGGGCATTAAATCTTCTAGTGCTCTGTGGAACAGTCCTTAGGCAAATCAGATGCAGGTGAGTTGCTGACAGACAACTCCTTTGTGCTTTGGTGCTGTGAGTTATAGGCTTCAGTTTGTGCTGAGTCTGTCTGTTCACAACTCATCACCTGCAGGTGAATGGTTCACAAGAGTCAGAACAATATACATCAGAAATACAGTTTACATGGAAATAAGTGTCCCCTCCTTTGTCAGACAAAAGTGCTTTGGTGTCAACATTGCCACTGGAGTCTTGTAAGGTACTACTCTGCCAGTTGTTCAGGATACACATGTCCTGTTGTGCTTATGGATCTGGGAGGTCACAGATCTGCTTTTCACACAGACTCTTGTTTAAATGGGCTCAGAATTACGACCTGAGAACAACAAGTGTTTCAGGCAATCTGCATGCATCACCTGCTGTGTAAAATCAAAAGCCTCAGGAGCTGTGAGCTGTTTGGCAGGTTGGGGACATGAGCTTGGGGTCTGCTCAGTGTCAGCAGAAACGTGCATTTCGTTGTACACGATGTTTAAGTGCCCTGATGTTATAAAGGAACACAGGACTATGTTTTCAGGCCACAGAATTGTCTCAAAGGTAATATCTATCTTTTTGAATTGCCTTGAGTAATAGGGTATTTTATGGGAACTACATGAATTCACAGATGGAGTTCAGCTCCATGGACGTGCAAGGTGTAGGGAAACAAATGGGTGGGTGGTGTTTTTGCTTAAGCAGTGCTGGGGTTAAGTGGCTTTCACCTGTTTTCTTTTCTTCTCCCAGCTGAAGTACAGAGTGAAATCGAAAGAATCTTTGAGCTGGCAAGGTCCTTACAGCTGGTTGTCTTAGATGCAGACACTATCAATCACCCTGCACAGCTTATCAAGACATCTTTAGCACCAATTATCGTCCATGTTAAAGTGTCTTCTCCAAAGGTAACGTGTCTCACCCTTACAATAAACACATTTGCTGGAGAGGGACCTGGAGGCAGTGGAGCTGGGCAGGAGAGCAGCGTGGCTGAACACTCAGCAGCCTGAGCTCAGGCGTGAAGGAGAGGCACGCAATGGCTGTGGGGACAGGCATCTCAGCAGGAGCACACCTGGGGGGAAGTTAAGAAAGCCAGAGTTCAGCTGGAGTTACAGATCCTAAGTGTAACAAAAAGGACATGGCAAGCAGAGGGAAAGCAAAGCAAAGTGTGGGCCCACTGCAGTGTGGGGCAGGGACCCACGGGAGAAGGTTGATCTGGAGACCCTAAACTAACCAGGCAGGACCAAGGGACCAGATGGGAGTCATCTGAAGGAGCAGCCTCGTGCCATTGCAAAGCTCCTCTCTGTAACCTGTCAAAGCTCATAGTGACCTGGGAAGGTTCCTGATAACTGGGGAAAGGCAGTTTACACATCCCTTCTCAAGAAGGGTAAGAAAAGGATCTGGGGAACTACAGGCCAGTCCACCTCACCTTGGTCCTTGGGAAGGTTAGGGAGCAAATCTGGGAAGCTGTTCCTCAACCACATGCAGGAGAAAGGGATTGGGAGCAGCCAGCTGGGATTTACCACAGGCACCTCATGCCTGGCCACTCTGGCTGCCTTTGGCTATGAACCCTTTGGGCAAGGGAAGAGCAGTGGCTGTGGTCAGCCTTGGCTTTAGTATGCTGCTCCCTGCAGCATCCAGATGGGCACATTGGTGAGATTGGTCTGGATAGCTGTGGGCTGTAAGAGAGGGGGAAAAGTGGGTGCACTGCCACGTTCAGGGTGCTGGTCAGAAGTACAAAGTCTGGCTGGCAGCTGGTTACCATTGGTGTCAGGGATCAGCTCAGCATTTTTGTTCATGGCCTTTGTTAATGAACAGGTCTGTGGACAATGGGGCAGGCTGATGTGCCAGAGGGCAGGGCTGTCATTCAGAGGGGCCTTGGCATGCTGGAGAAACGAGCTGGCAGGAGCCCCTTGAAGTGAGCAAAGGCAAATGGCCAGTCCTGCCTTGGGCTGAAGTAGCCCCTGCCCCAGGCCAGGCTGGGGCTGGCTGGCTGGGGAGCAGCTCGCTCTGCAGCCAGGGACCCCGGGCTCTTGGTGAGTAATGACTCAGCCAGGAGCAAGCAGTGTGCCCTTGCCACAGAGGATCAGCTGGAGGAGCAAAGATGAGTCAATCCTGGCTCGGGGAGGTGATGGACTCTCCTTGGAAATGGCCAAGGGCCCGAGCAGTCTGATCCAAGCAGCCTTACTGTGAGGGGATGGCACAGAGGCCTCTGGAGATCCTTCCACTTAACAAACAGCCTCGTGTTCTCTGAGCCTGGCATTTGCTTTCAAGCTTTGACAGAGAAATAAGTCAGGATTCCTCATTTTTCCTCCCCCTACATTCTAGTAATGAACACAAGTGGAAGAAAAACCTCAAAGTAACATGAACTATGTGTGGAAAACACCTTCTGCACCCAAAATGCACCTCCCAACACATTCAGGTACAGCCTTATTGCTACACAACAGAACCTGCTGCTGCTCTTGTGCCACGGTCAATCAGCCAGCCACTATCATTCTATGGATATGTAATTTTTATGGTCCTCCAGAAGATTATATTTGTCCAAAATGACCCATTACTTCAGCAGGATAAAGCAAAGCCACTGCTCACAGTGCACTTGAAGTGTTTGCCAGGGATCAGGAGTGATGCAGAAAGGGGGGGAAAGTGCAGAGCTTCCAGGGAGGTTATCAGAAAGGCTCATGCTTCTGTACAAGGACAGTGTTTTATCCATTTTGTTACACACAGGGCAGAGCTTGTGCACTGGGTGATGCTGCAGAGGGCTGTGAGGCTGGGCTGGGTGCAGAGGTGCCGTTCTCACTCTCCCTTTTTCCTCTTTTCCTCTGTCAGGTTTTGCAGCGGCTGATTAAATCCAGAGGAAAGTCACAAAGTAAACACTTGAATGTTCAGTTGGTGGCAGCTGATAAACTTGCACAGTGCCCACCAGTAAGTACAGAAGAAAGGCTAAAGACCTTGTGATTCGTGGAGTTATAAAGGTTTCTGCCTTGTTGGTCCTTTATAGCCCGGTGGGTCTGTTCTCACTTCCCTGGGTGGTATTTCAGGCAGCCCTGTTGCAGCTGCAGCCCTTCCTCGCCTTTGGTTGCTAAGAAACAAGTTGATCGATTCCTTCAACCTGATTATCTCCAGTGCTGGGCTTGGGATGATATTTGGCAAGGGGACGGGTCAGAAATGACGTGTGTGGCACCGCTGGCAGGTGAGCACTGACAGCACTGGTGGAGCAGTGCTCTGAAGGACCCAAAGGCACAAAGTCTCAGGCTCCTGTTTGGAGGGGAGGCTGCAGAGGCCTTTCCTTCAGCTGCACTGGGGGTCTGTTGCGGTGTGGGTGCTGTGTCTGCAGGCACGTGATCCCTGACACAGCAGAGCCTGCAAACCAGTCCGCTCACCTCACCAGAGCACAGTCAGTGCTCAGCGCCTGCTCCAGCACAGGCACTGCTGGCTGCCCTGCAACAGCCCACTGCTGGGGGAGCACAGGGGCCAGGCAGAGCCCGAGGCAGGTGCCCTGCAGAGGAGCTGTACAAGAGTTTGGACAGGGCAGCTCAAACTGTTGGAAACCACACCTGGTTTCTGTGACAGAGATTGCTGCTCAGTGGAAACCAACTGGGATGTGGGCTTGGTTTGACAGTGCAAATAGCTGTGTGTGGCATTGGGCTGGTAGCTCAAACTGCTGTGGTGCCAGGGGAGTGCTCTGGGGGCCCAGCCTATGGCTTGCTGACTGCCCATCTTTCTCAAGCTAAAGAACTGTGAGGAGGAATCAGATGAATTCAGAGAAATTCGGGACAGACACTGGGAAGATTTCCACAGTTGTGCTCTCTGATTTAAAACAGACCAAGTGCTGACACAAGAAGTGTCTTTGAATGATCCAGGAACAGAGCTGGGGAGTTCTGATCAGCAGAACGAATGCCCATCCCTAATGGTCAGATAATGCTTCTAAAAGCCTTTGCCTTGGCTGTGTTGACCTTAAAGAGATTGCCTCCATTTCTGGTGACTTTTATTCTCAGTTCAAATGAAAGTAACAAAGCAGCTTTCCTTCTGGAGTAATAATACACAAGGGTTTGTTCCCATGCAGCTTATGCATGCTTCTTGAGATACCAAACTTCACAGCTCTCCTCTCCTCTCCTCTCCTCTCCTCTCCTCTCCTCTCCCCACTGGCCTTACAAAGATAATTGAGGCATTTCTGAGCCCTGCTCTGAAATGACAGCCATGGACCTTGCTTTGTAACTCCTGCCATGGTAGGGACTGAGGCTGAGCCTCATCTGCTTGAGGCCCAGTGCTCTCACAGCCCTCAGATGCCACACTGTTGGTGGGCTGAGGCACTCCATCCAGCAGAAAGGGACAGCTCTCTCTCTCCTGTTGCCCAATAGTTGTTTTAGGGTGCCTCCTGCCATCAGATAGACCTTGGCTAATTGCTAGGTGCTGTGTGGAGAGGCTGCAGTGGGGTGTCTGCCTCTGCCCATCAGGAACAGACCTCTCTGGCCTCAGGTCTGCCCTGAAACCCTGCCCTGGCTTAGCAGGAGAGTGGAGTTGTTCTGCATCTATGGAGCAACTTGATGAGAAGTCCCTTTTCAAGCTGAGGGACACAGCTGGTGAGTTCAGGTGCTGTTTGCTGCCAGATACAGAGCAAAGAATAGTTCATGTTCATCTGTGAAAGCTTTGAATTTTGGCAGGCTTTGTGCAGTGTTTTAGGGTGTGTTCTGGCTACACTCACACTGACAGGCTGGGCAGCAGAGAAAAACGGTAACAGGCTTGACTGAAAGCTCTGTCCTGATCTAAAAGCAGAATGGTTTAAGAGTGTGCCCGCCACTGACTCACGGCCCTCAGCGCCTCAGCCCCACGGCTTTGGGATCCCTCCAGGGCTGGGCACTGCCCCAGCTCCCTGGGCAGCCTGGCACAGGGGTTGACACCCCTCTCAGGGAAACAGCTCTGCCTCAGCTCCAATCTCATATTGAGGCTGTTTCCTCTTCTCCAGGCTCAACACCCCCATTCATTCCCTCAGCCCCTCCCCAGCACCCTTGTGCTCCANGCTGCAGCCTCCCCAGGGCCCAGCACAGGGGACAATCCCTGCCCTGCTCCTGCTGCCACCCCACTGCTGATCCCAGCCAGGATGCCACTGGCCTCCTTGCCCCTCTGGGCACGCTGCTGGCTGTTGTTCAGCCGCTGGCACCAATTCCCCAGGTCCTTTCCTTCCAGCAGCTTCCCAGCCCCTCTGCCCCAGCCTGGAACCATGCCTGGGCTTGGAGTGGCTCCAGGGCAGGACCCAAGAGAGTGAGAGATCTGATTCAAATTCCTCCTGTGCCTGACAGAGACCAAGAATTTAAACCATCCAGAAAAGGTGGTGCTATGTGTATGTGTGAGGGAATGTACCTCGATTTCTCCAGCCAGCTGCTGTTGTTGCAGTGCCTGTGTGCCCTGGGCAGGTCAGTGCTTCCCCGCGTGGGGACTCCACAGTCTCCATGTGCCCTCGTCAGCCGACTGCTTCCCTGGAGGGGGTTGTTACAGTGCCCATGTGCCCTGGGCAGCTCACTGCTTCCCTGGTGGGGTTGCATTCTGCAGGCACCCTCCTGCAGTCACTGGTGCAGAGATCTGGCTTTCAAAGGCCAGTGATGGCAGCTGCAGCCACTGAGGACTCTCAAGAAAGTTCCTGCTGCCTTAGAGCACTCCAAAGGAGATGGTGGTCTTGACTAAGTTTAAATTAAGGGTCTGAGTTGATCCATGATTTAATGAAGTGCAGGCGTACTGCTAGGGCTTCACCTGCCTTGCAGCTCAGATTGCTGCACAGAGAGTGTTTGTTTAAGGTGAAGATATTTGAAAACCGTTAACAACTTAACTTTTTAGAGTCATGGAATGGTTTCAGCTGGAACAGATCTTTAAGCTCATGGAGTGCAGCCTCTGTCCCAGCCCCATCACCCACCAGCCCATTGCCCTCAGTGTAACACCCACCAGGCTCTGAAACCCCTCCAGGGATGGTGACTGTTTGCTGACAGCCAGCCTTAAGGAGTCAGGGGGTGCTGCATGTCTAGACATTTTAAAAATAGCTGTCTTTTGGCATACTTCAGGTCAGGAACTGCTTTCATTATTAATTCCTTGCTAATCTTTCCCTGCTGCTGCTCAAGCCAGTGCTAAGCGTGCCTGTCGCTGCGGGACAGCGTCGGGCAGGGACATTAGAGGGCTCAAAGACACATGAGCTGTGCTAACATGCAGCTGTAAATACACTGGGCCTACACAGTTCATTGGGATTTCATTGTTGCTGAACTCCTGGATTCATGCCAGTGCTGAGAGAGGGTAAATATCCCTCTGCTCTGTTCAACAGAACCTAAAGAATGCCAGAAACTGTATTCTGGCAGAAGCAACCTGCAGTGGTGTCAGTAAAGTCAGACAGCACACCAGATGGATCTACAAGGTGAAGTTCCTTCTCAGGTCCAGCTCCCCTCTTTGCGGTTCTGTCTGGGGCATCTTTTCCCCCAGAGCCTGAGCTCACCCTCCCTGAGCCCCAAGAGCAGGATGCAGTGTGAGGCTGTCCACGGCTGTTCCTGAGGCATCTCCCTCACCCTTTGGGGGCTGGATCTCTCTCACCCTCCCGTGGGGTGGACAACAGCAAGTGGTTTCCTCTTCTCTTCAGGAAAAGCCACCGTTTTAATGTCTGTCACTTACAGGGAGGAGAAGTGAGGAGAGATTGCTTCATTCCCTGACCCTTCCAAACAAGGATCTCCTTAAAGCTTCTTCCTCAATACATGGAAAGGTAATTTAGCTCTGAGCAGAACTGTTCAGTGCAAGGAGCAACCCCAGTGCTTCCCCTGTAATTTACTTTCCCTGTAAGACACCACAGAGGTGTGGAATCAGGATCCCTGGTGCTTTCCCAGGTGCCCTTCAAGGCTTTCACTGCTCTCATTGAGTGGTCTCACTGCTGTTTTTCAGTTAACTGGTAGGAAGGTGAGAGCTCCACTGCAGCTGGTGAGTTTTATTTCCCTAAACTCAGTTTAACCGACAGCACTGTCAAAAATAGCCCCTGAAGCTATGTACTACCACAGAGCTGGGTGGCTGAGGTATGTCAGCTGGAGCCTTGCACTGGGAGCTGGAGAGGATCCAGAGCTGGGCTACCAAGCTGGGAAAGCATTTGGAGCACAGCTCAGATGAGGAAGGGCTGAGGGATCTGGGGCTGTTGAGCTTGGAGAGAAGGCTCAGGGGAGACCTTCTCACTCTGTACAACTACCTGAAAGGAAGCTGCAGTGATGAGGGGGGTCAGTCTGTTCTCCCTGGTGACAGCAATAGAACAAGAGGAAAGAGATATATAAGACAAGAGGAAAGAAATAGAACAAGAGGCCTCAAGTTGCAGCAGAGGAGGTTCAGGCTGGATCTGAGAAGGAATTTCTCTGCTGCCAGGGCTGTCAGGCATTGGAAGGGGCTGCCCAGGGAGGTGCTGGAGGCAGCATCCCTGGAGGAGTTTCAGAGCTGGGTGGGTGTTGCACTGAGGGCAATGGGCTGGTGGCTGATGGGGCTGGGACAGAGGCTGCACTCCATGAGCTGAAAGGGCTCTGCCAGCTGAAACCATTCTATGGTTCTGTGATGGACTGTGTAGTGTGGCAGCTTGTGTTTAAATGGCAAAGGAGAGTATAAAGGGTGTAGATGAACAGAGGAGCAAAGCAAGCAGCAATAGATTTGACCAAAGGGTGTAGTGTTTGGAGTATTGTTACTAGCAGGTGACTCTGTACTTGCAGAGGAGGAAACTTCTCAGCCATGCTGATGGGAGAGAACACATTCAATTCAATGGCTTTAGCATTAAAGTAAGCTCTGGACCAGGCTTTGGGCAGGAATTAGATGCATGTTCAAGATCTGTGATAAACTCCTCCTGCAGTATTGTGTTGTGTTCTAGCAGTGGCAGCTCTCTGTGTGGAGAGTAGATCTGTAAGTGTGCTTGGAGGAGAGGCAGCCTGTGGTTTGTGTCAGTTACTCTGAACACCTGCCCTTGGGTTTCGTTTCCCATGCTGTTTTCACAGTCCTTTGTGTTTTTCCCCACTAAGGCTTGTGTTAAGAGTGAAGCTGAGCTATGAAATCTCAACTGTTGAGAACAGGTCTGTGTTGCTTTTGAAGGGACTCAGACTGTGATGGTTCATTGTCAGCTCTTTGTTCCCAGCACTTGTCACGCTGATAACCTGAAATGGTTGTCTGCAGCGCGTCCCTTTGGCACGTTGGGTGGCACAGAAGCCACGTGGCCTTGGTTTCCTTCCGTGGCAAATAGTGGGTGTGGGGAGCAGGGCTGGGGCAGGCCCCAGGGCTCGGGGCCACCCCCCAGAAAAAAAGCTGTACCGCTAGTCTTGCAGATCTGAGAGCAGAGAGCTGAGGCTGTCCCGACAGGCATAAGTGGAGGCATTTGGAGAGCAATAGATGGAGGTTCTTGTGGCTGCTGGAGAATTGCCAGCTGCAGGGGTGTGCCTGGGGATGCCTTGCAGTGCCCGGGGCTCACGGAACAGCCCCCACTGAACTGGGAACGGCTGCGGGGGCACAGGCACCCTGCAGCTGCGTTCTCTGGGTCAGACAGGTGTGCATGAGTCCTTGGGTCCCAAGCCAATGCAGAGCACCTCCGTGTTGCTCTGATATCTGGCTTCAGTTCCTCTCTGAGAGCAAAACTTGTGAGTTAAAGGCATCCTGTGCCTCTGAGCGTGGTGGGGCTCGCACGGCGTTGATTGAAGCTCACTGAAAGGATATGGTGACTTGTGAGAGCTTTTGATGCCTTTACCAACCCACTGGTGTCATTTTCTTTTGCAGCCCCATGCTCTGGTTCTCATGCATTGAATTGGAAAGGGTTAGTGTGATGAGACTTGTTTAACATCACTTTCCTCTCCTCTGTAACGCTGTGTAATGAACCAAACTTTGTTGTTGTGATCAGGAAATGTTTGATGTAATTTTGGATGAAAATCAGCTTGAAGATGCTTGTGAACACTTGGCAGAATATCTGGAGGCATACTGGCGTGCTACTCACACCACCAGTAGCACACCCATGACTCCTCTGCTGGGGCGGAACTTGGGATCCACGGCACTGTCACCATATCCCGCTGCCATCTCTGGATTACAGGTACGAACACACGCCCCAGCCTCCACTGCACAGCAGGTGGGTGCTTCTGAAGCTATGGGAAAAGAGCCTTAAAACGTTTCACCTGCCATAACTTGCTTTGTGAGTTGCTGCTCGGCCACTGCCAGCAGGAAGAAGGCAAACTAAGGCCCCTCATGGCTGGAGAAGCAGCATCAGCTGAGTGCTGAAGCACCGGGGCTGCTCTGGCTTTAATAGGACGTTAAATGGGCAGGAAGGTTCTGGCAAGGAGTGAGTCCTGGAGGAGCAGTTGAGGGCTGCTCCGTTGAGTGGTGTTACAGCTCCGTTAGCAAACAGCCTTCTTTTTAACCTGGAATAAAAGTCATTGCAAAGGGGACCCTGCCAGAGCGAGAACAAGCCTGTGCAGTGTGTGACAGCACTTGGACTGCCAGCTGCTGTCTTTAAGAGTGCACAACAGTGTCTGTAACGTTCCCTTTCATTTCTATGCTCATGACTTCACCAGACATTCACCTGTGGCTGACAAACCCTCCATGCTTGTCTCTTGTGTCAGCAAAACACCTTCACCTTTTTGAGTTCCTGCTGAGTGTGACTAAAGTACATTTTTTGTTTGTTTGTTTCCCACGGGGAAAAAAAAAATAAGAAAAGAAACCAACCCCTTGTGACCATTTTTTTCCACAGGGATAGCTCAAAAGCGACTGACCTTTGACACCTCACTCGTGGCATGTAAATAGTCCTTAACGAGAAGTACGTGCTTTCCTCAGTTTGAAAACGGAAAATGCTCTTTGGTGGATAGTTCTGAATGCTGGAGCAGGGCAGGAGTGCAGCCAGCTTGAAGTCTGAAAGTTGCTGAGGGAGTTCTCTGTCTCTCTGTGTCTGTGTGTGTGTGTGTGTGAGACTTCCCAGGTGCGTGCACTCGGTCATGTACGTGGAAAGCAGAGCTGAGCTAAGCGAGATGTGCAGTGACTGACTCGCCTGACAAAGCTAAC
Source organism: Urocolius indicus (assembly GCA_013401255.1). Taxonomy (NCBI): domain Eukaryota; kingdom Metazoa; phylum Chordata; class Aves; order Coliiformes; family Coliidae; genus Urocolius; species Urocolius indicus. The sequence continues at coordinate 94,423 of WBNH01004843.1, forward strand.
CTCTGTTCTGCTTGTAGAGTGTCTGGAAGCAGGTAACAGTTTTGGAGGGGATGGTGTTGAGTGTGTTCAAGTAACATAAAGCTGGTTTTGCTGTGCGTGAGTTGCACTTCAGTGCAGGTGCGTGGTCGCTGATGCTCACGTTCCCACCGCCGTGCTTGGTTCAGTTGGGAGCAGTGAGTCTCTGTCTCCTGACTGGCTGAATGCACGAGCACTGTTCTGTTGACTAACAACGTGCACATGTGAACTGTTGTTTCCATTTTCACTAGCCTTAAGATTTCAGTTTTCCATCCCTCCATGACAATAAAATGCCATCTGCAGAACCTTCACCTCTTCAGGTTCGTTTTGCAAACCGGGTGTATCCACAGAATTTTTTTCAGGCATTTATTTCTCTCTGATCAATGGACACCAGCAGTAACTGTGAAATGTTGCTCCATTTACTTAGGGAAAACTCACACTGAAGATGAAAATCACCCCTGTGCAGTGGGCTGGCTGAAGGTATGCATCACTTAATCCCCACTTCACCCCACTTGTGAAGGCTTAGGTGGGACTTGAATGGTGCTGGTTCTCTGCAGAGGGGTAAATTTCTCCCTGAGTGAATGATGCCCGACCAGAGCCTGCAGGGTCTGGCCTTCAGTGCCACCTCAGTGTTCAGGAAGAGTTCTGATGTGTTACAAGGTTCTCTTGCACTAAAGGCTTCCACCATCAGAAGTGCTCATCCAGCCCGAGGTTTTAATACCAATCTGAGCCTTGGGAAGCACCTGCAGCAGTTGCAACTGCAGTGGTGTGCTGTGGGTATTACAGAGCACTGACAGATGTTCAGGGATGAAGCTAGCTTAGGTGCTTATGATTTGTTAAGAATCAAAACTTACGACCTGGTGACTCCTCTGGCCCGATACCTTGGGGAGCTGAGTACCAGCAGCCCAGAGCCTGGTGTAACAGTCACACCCGAGGAGGATACGGATTAGCTGGGACAGTCTGTACATACTTCACCTGATCAGGGCTGAGGAGTGTCCCTTTTTCACTTGATGGTGCCTTGGACTTTACTGAGAGCTGAAATTTCTGGTTTAACTTCACGAAGGTCATCAGGGTAAAGTTAAATGGCCTAGAGGGAGATGAGCCGAAGGGAAAGAGTTTAGTCTCATTTCAGCAAACGGGCTGAAATCCTCTAGTTGAAGTTCTGGGGATGTGTGTTTCTCAGGCTGGACTGGCATTTTGAAGTCCACCACTGTAGCTTACCATTCCAAGTGCACCACGGGATTAAAAGTGATCTGGGGCAGAAGACCAACACGTAGCCACAGCAGGTTTGTGCCAGGCTCACACCTCTCGGAAGGTAAAGAGCAGGATCAGAGTGACCCCAAACAAGGCAGGGAAGCAGGAAGGCTCTTAGAAAGGAGCAAGTCGCAGCCAGGGAGGTAAATTACTGCAAGGGAAGACAGAGGGTGAGAGCACAGAAAGAGCTGCATTTGATGAGGTGATTATGTATCAAAATCAGATGCCTGGGACAAAGTAAATGTGGGAAGTAGCATTTGCAAAGACAGTGTGTGGGCTTTGCCTGCTGCTGTTGTAAAACATGATGCTATAAGGAATAATAAGGGATAATGTGGTAGAAATTGCTAGCCAGTTAGTCAAGGGTGTGAATTTGAAGAAGGGCACCTTTTCCATGGCAGCTCCTCACATGGAGCCTCAGTGAGTGACCTTGACATCATCGACCCACAGAGAGACGCGACATGGGATCTGCTGAGCTGTAAGCGTACACCCCTCTGCACAGGCACCTTCCCGGGCAGGCCAGCCTTTGCTTATCAATTATGCAGGGGGAGAAGCAATAGGAGAGAGGTTTCTGAGCCTAGAGAGCACCAGCCTGCATTTCAGAGGCGAGGGGAGCAGGGGCTGCTGGCTGGCTGTGCCCAGGAGCCCGAGGCTGGGAGGCTGCAGTCTCCGTGCGGGGTCAGAAGGGTGACACTGGGGGTGTGACCTAGAGAAAGGAAAGTTCTGAGCGTGTTTGTTCTGAGAGCATCCATGGTTGTGCTCTCCAAAGGTTTAATGTGTGCTGACAGCAAACAAAGTACTTTGTTGAAGCTATTTCTTCACTGCCCCAGTTTACTGGCAAAAGGCAGGGACTAGTGCTGATGTGACAAAGGTAGCAGGCTGTGCTGATGGGAGCGTGGGGGTAGCCAAGGCCAGACCTTTCAGTTCATCAGTTGTCTTAGGAAGGGGTTTTCTGACGATGTATTGACAACATTTCATATGTGTCAGCTGAAAGAATTTGCTCCTACCTAACAAGTTCAGCCACCCCTGAGTATCCTTCTGGTTTGTAGTCCAGCCTTTAATTCTTTGGTCCTGTGAAGTTTTTCAGGTAGGGCTCAGAGCTGCACCTCTGAAGGAAAAAAAACCAACCCCAAAGCAGCCAGCAAACATCTTCAGATGTTTTGTGTAAGAAGCCATGAATCAGTGCTCACGGTGTGGTGGGCAGGATGGAAGCATGAATGTTCCGTTCATGATCAGAGAAAAGTGATAAATGCTGAATACATCAGCTCACTTTTCATGCTCAGTGGCCTGTAGGGTTTCACAAGGTGCATCCCAGCCTTCGGTCTGCTTTCAGCTCCAGGAACCAGACTATTGCTGTGGCCCAGTCCTGTAGCGTGCAGCCTTCAGTAGCAAATGAGTCACACAAAGGTGGATGGATTCTGAAAGGCCTCAGAATAAGTGTGAAAGCAAAGCTAAGCGATGCCAAAGCCTCGCTGCCTGTATTAATGCTCGGATTTCTTTGGCCCTCCTAGAGCCAGCGGATGAGGCACAGCAGCCACTCCACTGAGAACTCTCCCGTTGAGCGCCGAAGCCTAATGACCTCCGATGAAAACTACCACAACGAAAGGGCTCGGAAGAGCAGGAACCGCTTGTCTTCCAGTTCCCAACACAGCCGAGATCACTATCCTCTAGTGGAAGAAGAGTACTCTGACTCCTACCAGGACCCTTACAAACCCCACAGGACCCGAGGATCCCCCGGAGGATACAGCCACGAGTCTCGACACAGGCTCTGAGCTGAAGAACCCGGGGGAGGGGAAAAGTAGGATTCATCAGCTGATAACTCGCCATAACGTAGCTAGGAAAGGAGAAACAAACCAGTCACCTTGCTTTGGCAGGCGTCACGCGGCCGTCCTGAGGTTGCACTCTGCTGTCATTTGATGTTAAGTAAGGCGGGGGTGGGAGAGGGGGCAAAAAAGGATTGAGCATGCCCTTACCTTTCTGCCCGCTCATCTAGGTGGTTTGTTTGGGTTTAATTTCCTTGGGTTTGGGACAGCGTTTGCATTTTCTAGCCGTACTTGTTTCTTTTCCTTGTCGTTAGAGATTAGACACATGGGTTTGTAACGTAGGCTACCTAGCAAGGCACTTAATGATTTCCTGTGCTGGAAATTCCAAATGACCAGTTCCAGTTGGAACCAATTTATAAACCAATTCCTGTTGGAATTTGGGTGGATTGACTGGAAAGTCGACTTGAGCATGTTGCAATCGATTGAAAACAAAGGAAAACCAATCACAAGTGAAAAACCAAGCCCTGACAATGACAAAGCACCAGAAGGCAGAGAGTCGCTTGCTGGAAGCTCAATTTACACTTCAAGTTAGAATAAAAGGGTTGATTCTAACTCCTCATTTCCAGAATGGCCTTTTTGGGGTTTTTTTTTCAGACAAACCAAATGTCAAGTGGAGAGTGCCAAATATCCCAAATTACAGAAGCAGTTACAGAAGAACTTTCCAGTTGGAATTTGTTTTTAGAGCTTCGGGAATGTTGCAGCAAGATGATTCCTTTAATCGAGCCAGCCCTGGCGTTTCGGTTGCGGTCAGCAGTGATGAGCCACGACAGGCCAAGGGGAAACTGACACAGGAGAATCAACACACTTGGGAACAGTTTGTGTGGGTTGAAGGTTGAGAATAGCCTTTGGGTTTTTTTTTCCTCTTGTTTACCTGAATACAGCTAGTAGTCCCAAATTGGAACATCGGTGTATAGATACATCATTTTTTTCTCTCCTGTTTTTAGTGTTCTGCCTTTTAAAATGGCAAACAGTGCACTGTTCTTACTCAGTGTGTAGAGCACCTCCATGCCAGTACCCCTGAGCACCTTCCTCTGTGGTACATCCTTCCAAACCCATCCTTGAATGGCTGAAAATTCCAGCATCGCACAAGAACTCTCCAGAAGATCAGTTTAAACCTCAGGAATGAAACCTGAGGGAAGGGAGCGGGGTTCAGTATCCAGAAAGGATTTTAAAGTCCCACATTGGTCGGAATTAGCTCACAATAAAAATGTAGTGTCAGAAAAAAAAACCCACAGGACCTGGCTGCCAGCAAAGCCCTAGAGCTGAACTGCGGATACATCTTTGGAGATAGATACTGCTGCCTTACTTCCTAACTACCCCTTCTTCCCACCTGCTGAGTCATCAGTTCCTTGAAACAGATAAATGTATGGGATTGGCCCTTATGTCTTAGGTGATCAGTGAAGCCTTAGATCCAAAGGGATTGATAAATTCACCGCAGTTGGCCGTTTTGAACAAGCCCCTCGTGTCTTTAAGCAGAGACTCTGAAATTGCCCACTGCATGCATTCTCTCAGATTCACACAGTTATGCTGACTGGGCTTTTTGGTTTTTTTAAATGCAGGTTCACGTCAAAACACTTTTTTTCCAAATCTGAGGATCGTTAACTTTAATGTTTCCTTATTCCCAAAGCCCTGCCTCGAGTAGACTCCAAAACCACGCAGCACTGAGTTCCGTTTCCTTAAATACTACGGTTTCTTCTACTTTCTGGACCAGTTAGCAAAGCTCACTGGTGTTTCCCACCACCCTTGAGTCTTGATGTTCACCATGAGAAAAGCACTTCCCCCTCGTTTCTGGTACAGCCCAAAGCGATGCACGTCTCCAGCAGCGGTAGAAGGTCGGGGATGCGGGGTCACGTTGTGAAACAGCCTCACTCCCTGCCTGGAAGGCAGCTGTCAACACCACGAGGTGATTGGAATGGGCCAGTTCTAAATGGTGTGCATCCATTGGAGTGCCAGAGCTGAGAGAGGAGACCCAGAGCTGCTCCTGCCCGCTGCTCTCCCTGGGAACGCCCGCGGCTTGCAGCAGAGTATCCAGGCTGGGAACTCTGGCTCCCCGCTGCCTTCTCGGCTGTTTTCCGCCATAGCACAGTGGAGCATCCTCCAGGAGTTTTTACAAGCCTTTGTTACGTGTACAGCACACATACCTGCATGAGAAAGAAGGCATTAGGCAAAAAACGTTCTTTTTCTATGAGCTTTAATAAGTTTCTTGTTTGTGTGCATTGAAGTATTAATTGCAAAGGATGCACTGAGATGTATAAACCTAGATTAGACAGCTGCTTATCTTTATTCTGTAGTAGCATTAGGGATCAGATCATTTAACTGCTTGAAGATATTTGCATCTTAATGGCAGGTAGCTGCGAAGCGCCTGCATATATTTTCTAGTAAACAAGGTTACTGCTTTATCATTTCCTAGACAAAAGATGACATTTATTTCCAGAGCCTTTCGGAGCCTTGTTTTTAAGTCTTCCATGTCATGCTAGTAAAGGGAAAGATCTACACAACACGTATGCACAAACTCCATCAGCCACAGCATCTCCAAGTGCCAAAACTACTTTCTTTGTTGTAACAAAAAGGTGTGTGTGAGGGAAGTCGTGTGCCACCCTTTGCAAGGAACACACCGAATTCCTTCCCTGCCTTTGACTTGACTCCTGTGTATGTTTACCCTCTCCTCTCCCACTGCTGTAGGAAAGCAGTCAGCAGGGCTCCAGCAGCCTCCCTGCCAGCTGGGCTTGCTCATTCTTTGGAGACAGACAGATCTTGTAAGAACAAATACACCGGACACGCTGAGAGATGATTAATTTCTTCTAGATCCAAGCTAAGGGAGCTCTTCATTCTAAGAAGTGAATGGTTGTTGAGGAGCAGTGGAAGCTGCAGTGTTGGTGGGGAGGTACCTGTGCTGGCAGCTCAGCACTGCTGGCCAGCTCTATCTGGATGCGGTGTGAGGCTCACATAGCCCTGAATGAACACGGAGTCAGGCTCATCTCCCGGTCCTCCTGCCACTTGTTATTGAGCTATTGCTAAAGGTCAGAGTTCTGTTCCTGAGCTCTGGCTAGTACAGAGGATTTTAGAAATGTTTACAAAGCACTTTTGTTTTGTTTTGTAAAGTTTCATTGTTGTTACCTGAGATTTTCAGTAGGACACCTGTGGATTAATGACGATTCAGCCAATAAAGGTGATAACAACAGCCTGGATATCTGAAGACAATATATGTCAGTGCATTCAACTCTTTGGGAATGGCTTAACAAAGTACTTGAAAAGCCTTGAGGCCACTTTTGGTTGTGTTGTTAAAGCTGGAAGTGCTTTGGCAAGTTGCATTGAACAGATGTACAGGTTCTTGTTCCACAGATGAACGTTTGTCCCACGGGACGTGCAGCTCGCAGCTGACGATGTTTTCCGAGTCTGTTAGGAAACGTGTTGCATTGGGAATGCAACTGGAGCTGTTCCAGGCCAAGTTTTAGTTTGTAAACAGCAGGCCACGTTAGATGGTCAAGAGTCAGCCTGGTAAAGATCGGTCCCCCTGCTTGAGAACTGGCAGCTCGGCGTGGCCCGGCGCCTCAAGCTTCAGTCGCTCTCCTTTCGCCGGGTTCAGAAGCGGCTTCTGAAGTTGCTCTTTGGGGGTTTCCCTTTTGTGCTTCTTGCTTTTAAAACCACGTGTAGTATGGACTTGAGGGAGTTAATCAGCAAAAGGAGGAAGGGCAGCTGTGGGGATAACGAGGTGACAGCAGTTCCTGTGGCCATCACGTTCAGTTTGACAGCACAGCTTGTGAACTCGACGTGGTGTCAGGAGCAGAGACTCCTCTGAGATGTCCCACGATCTCACGTCTTTACTGACATTGCCATTCTCAAAATACTATTGCTATTACTTTACAGCCTAATGATTTGGGGAAGTTAGGGCTTTCATGAGTCATTTAAATGCTGTGTTTTGGTTTCCCGGCTCAGTGCTTCTGAAGCCTGTCCTTGATGCCGTGGTCTTCATTGCCATGAAAGCAAAAATAACTGGAGACCACAAAAGTGAGTATTTTGTGAAATGCAAATCGTTCAAATAGCTGTTTTCACTCCTGAAAAAAAATCTGTGTTTTAAAATGAGGTTGTGCTGCCCCAGTTGGCGCTAACACAAGTTTGGATAGGTGGGCTTCTGCTGTTCTGTTGAGGGGTAACTACCCCTCAGTCCCTTCAAACGGCAGTTCTGCAAGGAGCAACAAGACTGAAAGACAGGGTAATGTGGCCAGTCTCAACTCTGAGGGAATAAAGTCCCCACAGTCTTCATACCAGAAGAGGGGATGTTATTTGAAGAGCTGTCGTTTGAACAACCTTTCTTAGATTGTTATTTGAGTCCAGTTTATTTTACGCAGAAAAATAAAGGCAGGTCTTTAAAACCAGAGGGACATTTAATAATGTCATGGGATGCACGGGAGGAGTCAACCCGGGGAAGGATCTGACAGTGCCATTGAAATCTGTGCTGAGGTCTCCCATTATCTGTGGAACCCATTTCAGAGCTCAAGAGAAATCTCGCAGTTGAATCCCTGCAGAGAACTTTGGGAGAAGGCAGGAAGCATTTTAATCTGTCATTGTGTTGTTCTTGGTGGGTTTTTGGTAGGCTTGCCTTTAGCCCTGACGTTCTTTGGCAGTGAATTATGACCTGGAATAGATCCTACAGACATTTCCTGCTGGACACAGCGCTCTGAAATGCCATCTTTGTGAGGTCTGACCTGCAATGTCACCTACTGATTCTCACATGCCTTAGCAATATGTCCTGATAAACAGAAGGTGATTCAATTGGGTGCCACGGCCCCTTTGATGTTGATTTTGCTCTGTGTAAGCAGCAGAAGAAATGTGTTGTTCAGTAGAGAATAACATGTTTCGCCAATGATGTAAAAACAGATGAAGGAAAAAGAAGCACATTTGTAAGAGCACAAATCCCCAGCAATTCCACCATGGCATTTGGCATTCTGTTTTTGGGGGGAAAAACAAAGAGTTTTTGATCCAGCAGCAGTGGATTTGTTGCATTTTTTGATCAGTTTAACTTGCTGTCTGATACTTCAGCAGTTCCTTCCTAAGCCTTGCATTTTGCATCTGTGATACCTGTATCCTTCCACACCAATCGGTGAAATGGACCCCTTTCAAAATTAGAAAGTCAACTGCATTCACTTCTGCTAAATTCCTCCTCAAAGCTGGAACTACACAAAGAACTCCTGATTCTGGCCAATATCTAGATTTTGGCCTATGACTGTACACTTAGTAGCCCAAAGCTGGGAACAGAACACTCCCAGTAAATACATTCTTGGGGCTGCAGAGCTGTTTGCCTTGTGGTGTGAGGATGGGCAGGTGGGGAGAGAAAGAGTGCTACACCCTAAGAGCTCTGGATGAGCCCACCCAAAGCTTCCATGAATGCTGCTGAGGCTTTCCAAGGTGAGGGAAAGCCCGCTGAAGGAATTCATGCTTAGGCCTGAGGTGTGTGAAACACGGCTGGTTCCCTGCTCAGGCAGAGGGAGGAGGTCGGTGAAGTGGCACAGGGAAGAGGATTCCACGACTGTGGTGATGGAGGGGGTGTGTGTGTGCGAGAGGGAGAGAGGGGTGGAGAAGGAAGGTGAAAACAGTCATTCCAGCTGCAAACTACAGACCTTGGGCTTCTCTGATCCCAGAAAACGTGTTTGTCCCCCAGCTGGTTCCCAGGGAGAGCTCAACCTCTCTGGGAACCAGTTCAGAGGCACGCTGCTAAGGACGTTACTGCCTTTACTTAAAACCCCGAGGGCACAAAGTGTTTCCTGCCAATTTGCCCCTTTCTGGTTTTACTTCTATAGAATACTGTATGTGTAGCATTCTACGAGGCATGCTGGGTGAAATATACTATGCAAATGTGTACAGTGTTGCATGCTTTGCTCTCCCTCTGCTTTTAGTGGCTTTCAAAGAAGAGAAACAACGACGACAACAACAAAAAAAGTGGTGTTATTTTTGTGATCAGAAATCATTGGAGAAAACCAAGCAGCAAGTGCAGCCTGCATGCCGGTACTATCCTCATTTCTATGGATCTGTTTTCTGCAGTTTAGATGTACAAAAAAAAAATGACCTGCATTACAGTAACCACTTTTCTACAATAAATGACAGAGGTACAAACTGTTGGAAGGCCTCATGAGTCTCTGTGTGTCCCGCACTCCATGGCAGGAGGAGGCGCTCGAGGAAACGGTGCTTTTGCTGTTGGCTTTTGGCAGCAGCTTGCACGTGTCAGCATTCTGAGCACAAGCTGATGGGGTTCTGAGGAAGGAGACGCATCTGCTCTGCTTTAAACCTTATCTGCTCTTACAATAGCTGCAGCTCAGGAACACGAGGAGACGCACAACATGTTGCTGCTCCAGTGGCTCGGCTGAAGGATTCTCCCAGATCCGGTCCTCAGCGTGAGCTCAGATCAGTTTAAACTTGGTTCCTAGACAGAAGCAGGTATCAGCATGATGTGAGCTATTAAGGGTAGAAGGAGTAATTACAAGAAAATTGAATGCAGTTCACAGAATCTCAAGGGCTGGAAGGGAGCTGGAAAGCTCATCCAGTGCAACCCCCCTGCCAGAGCAGCAGCACCTAGAGCAGGGCACACAGGGACTCATCCAGCTGGGGTGGGATGTCTCCAGAGAAGGAGCCTCCACAGCCCACCTGGGCAGTTCCAGTGCTCTGTTTAGAGTATCTTGAAAACAACAAAGATGCTGCCTCTAGCAGAGGGCTCCATGCTGCCTCTTCCAAAGACGGAACACCAGGAACCAGCAACCTAGCAGAGCTGCTGTGATGACCAGCAATGCCTGGAAGTCCAGTGGTTTCACTGGAGTTTGTAAGTTATTTACAAGTTCCATAAGTTATAACTCATTAAAGTTATAAATTTATGTGAAAAGCTTAGTTATAAGTTATTTTAAAGTCCCATTTAAATATAAGAGAGAACTCTTTCAGTGTTTCAGTGAGGGAGCCCTGGCCTAGGCTGCCCAGGGAGGGTGTGGAGGCTCCTTCCTTGGAGCTTTTCAAGACCCACCTGGACACGTTCCTGTGTGACCTGATCTAGGTGGGAGCTGCTTCTGCAAGGGGATTGGACTGGATGGTCTCTAAAGGTCCCTTCCAACCCCCACCATTGTGTGATTCTGTGACTCAGACTGGCACCTGGCTGTGCACCCATTTCACGGCGGGATTGCCTCCTCAGCACCTCAGTCAGGAGCCACCTTCTGAGGGCAGAAAGGCATTTGCAGGTAAGCTGCCTGTTACAGGTGAATGAGCATTGGCTCTTCCATATCTCATCCATTCCAAATTCTCTTCAGTTGAATTGTCTCTAAGTGTTCCAAATCGAATTACAGGCATGTGAGTTTTCAGAGCTTAAGGTCTTTCAGATAAACATAAGGGAGCAAAGATGTATTACTCTGTGTGTTCCCATGCACTCCTACAAGTTGAAAGCCCATAGGCCACTTATCTGTCTGCTCTGCACATTCGGGTTTCTCCTGCATAAATGTGTTTGCCCCTCCAGTGGTGAAATGCTACCGGAGGCAAAGGAGGTGCTTCTGCAGCACAGCAGTGCTCTGCTGGCCCACTGTCATGCACGGGCTCACAAAATGTGCCTGGCCTGTCTCAAAAGGCCCTTTTATTTGCATTTCCAGGGGCAAACGCCAGAGCTGAGGGCACAGGAGACCAGGGCTCAGGGCACAGGACACCAGGGCTCAGGGCACAGCAGCCCAGGGCTGGGGGCACAGGACACCAGGGCTGAGGGCACAGGATGTCAGAGCTGAGGGCAAAGGACGCCAGGGCTGAGGGCACAGCAGCCCAAGGCTGAGGGCAGCAGGACAGGGCTGAGAGCAGAGGATGTCAGAGCTGAGGGCACAGCAGC
>WBNH01004845.1:8617-19802 GCA_013401255.1 Urocolius indicus
CACCCTCCTCCCCCTCCTTCTTCACTGACCTTGGTGTCTGCGGAGATGTTTTCACATTCTTTCTCCCTGTTGCTGCTGCAGTTCTACAACTGCACAACAACTTTTTCTACGCAAATACGTTATTCACAGAGGCGTTACCTCCACCACTAATTGGCCAGGCCTGGGTCAGGTGCAGGGTCCAGCTTAAAACTGACTGGCCCGAACCCTGTCAGCTACAGGGGAAGCTTCTGGCAACTCTTTTTATTTAAAGAAGCCACTCCTTTAGCCCCCCTGCTACTGAAAAAACCTGGCCCAGGCCAAAACCACTACAAGGACATTAGGATAAAGGGGTAACAATGGGTAAGAAATAGGTCTGAGGTTTGCAATTTCATACCAATGTGCTCATGAAGACAAACAAGCTTGCATATTGAATGTTTGATGGGGGCTTTAAGCCAAAAGTTGATAGCCTGCCTTTTCATTAAGAAGTGATTTGAGTTTCAGCTTTGCTTCCTGTGACTCTTTATCTTCCCTTTAAAGCTTTGTCCCTTTAGAAAGTCTGAGAAGATGCTCTATTCAGAAGGATAAATTTTCCCTCACCTGTCTTCCATTTCTGCTTCTTGTAACTGCCAGCTCTTATGCTCTTCTGTCCCATTACTGCTGTTTTTTCCCTTGACATTCTCATCTTTCACACATTCTGCTCTTTTTCCTTCCCCCCAGGGGAACACAACGTTGGAATTGAGATAAACCTAAAGAAGTAGTATTCCTCCAGGGAGCATCCAGATGATAGAAATGAGCAGAACCAGATTATTTTGTGAGTGCATAGGACAAACTATATCTATATTTCATAATGAAATATATTACCATTTGTATACTGACCCTATGAACAGTGCAATCTTCAGATTCAGTCAGCAGATGTTTTTGAAAGCACTGACACCAATCTCAGTCTTAATATTGTGGAGTTAGCATAGAAAAGTGATTTGTTGTTAAGATATGACAAAGTAGATTATGAATGTGTCTTAGCTATTTCTTAGTATTAACTACTAAGAATGTTTTAATTCAATAGTAATAATCACTGTGGCATTAGTCAGGGGTGACATTTACCCTCAATCAGAATAGAGATGGGAGATGCTGTGGTTACAAAAAAAGCTACCACAGACCACCTGCAGAATCTGTACTGGCTATTTTTCAGTGGTATTTTTCAAGCATAAAGCAGCAAACATCTTCTGGATCCATCCTGGGGATTACAAGACATTATAACCCTCAGCTTCCTAGCAATGTCCCTCTGCTGGACTCTTAATACTTTCCTGCCACCCTAATCTTCCAAGAAAGCAATTTATGTAAGTGCTTCCTAACTCATTTCTGTCCAAATGAGAAAGGTTAACCTAAAACAGTCAAAAAAAACCAGCTCTTTGTTAATGTGGCTTATTTGACAGAAGTAGACCAGAAAGCTTATAAAAACTACACCTATGGGAGAACTTGGGAGTTAAAGGATGTGTAAGAGGGTTATTAGAGCTTTCTGTTATAAGAATGTCTATCAATAGGCAGGCAACAGAGCTGCTCAAGTCTTTTTCTGGTTATTTTAGATGAAGTGTCCAAATAGATACAGCATTAAAAAGATCAGCACGTGAGAATCTCTTTAAATTTAACATCCTTTACAAGGGCCATGATGTTTCAGCAACATCTGAGAAGACTTGAAATGTTTTTTCCTACTTCCCACAGACCAACATGCTTCACTGCAGGATATTGTATGCCTTTCACGGAATATGAACCCTTGTCAGAGAATATTTGTACTGAAGATTCAGTCCTTACCCCACCACTCTCCCATACAAGGTGCTAAGCAGCGCTGCCTTCTTTTCAAGGAAAGAAAATTCCCAAGGATTCTCCACTATAAATTTTGAGCAACTTCTTACAGGAGCCATCTTTACAGCTCCTTTCCCCTTACCAGAAAAGGCTTCATGTCAAACCATGACAGTATTTTTCTAAGAACAGCTAATATTACTCATGTAAACACATGCAAATCCATCATGTATGTAGGATCAGATACATGGTTTGGAAAAAATAATATTTAAAAAAATAACTTTTACAAAAGATACACAATTATCTGGTCTTGATCTCCCAAAGATATATTCAAGTACTGAACTTTATGAGCACTGTCATGCTGTCATGTCATGGATTTTTCATGTGGTCTGGCAGCTGCCACAGTGTCCTGTCTCCGGTTGCTTGTCTATGTCTCCATGCTATTCCATCTGTTGTCCTTGCTGGGAAACCAAACAGGCTAAGAAACTACTTTTACGTTGTTGCTAGGCTATTTTTTTAGCCATATCAGTTTCACCGCCTGATGCACTGCATGACTACTCAAACAACCATGCCACAGCAAGGGACAGGGTACTGCAGAGATGGGACTGAGCAGTCAAGACTGGGAAGATCAGGGACTGCTTAGGTACAATTGTCCTACAGCACAATTTTGAAAAACTTCATTTACTCCTGGGGAACTACTCACTGTATGTTAAATGTAACACTGTGCTATGTGCTACATGTTTCATGTACCATTGCATAGCTAGAAGGTACTTAAAAAAAAAGTTAAAATTGCAGCTATTCTTTACATGTGATAACCCGAGTTCTGTCTCTCTTCTTATTGTAGTAGTATTACAGCAATATACAGTACTGCTATAATAGTAGTATTACACATTCATATGGTACATGAAAATACTACAGACACTGCTATACACAATATAACAGTATTACACGTTCATAGAAGACAAAAGGAATTTTGAACCAGCATTGCTTTATTTAGGCCATGCAGGCTGCACAACACCTAACAAGCACACATGAGTCCTAGCCATTTTCTTTTTCAGAGTCATAAAACAAGGAAAAATTCACTGATATGATGCAGGATGGGGCCTAGGAAAATGAAGCCTTAAAATAAGCTGTTGCCTTCAGAACAAGTTATCTGCTTTCCAGTCCAGGTCCAAAGAGTCTGAGCAAGACTACATCAACAGCATGTTCTTCACTATCCTCTTTCCCAGTACTTTTCAGATGTGCCCAGAAAGCAGCACACACACAATAAACTAAGCATGTATGTGTGTAAGATCAACTAACCTACGTGCCTACGGCAGGCCCAGTTGTAAGATAAGGAAAAGGCCACACATATGGGTCACCTTTGCAAAGGCAGAATTGTGTAGAAGACAAGGTCACCACTACTCTAAACACAAAAATAAGCCTAAGGGCACATGAGATAGTTCTTTATATTAACCTAGGTATGGCTGTTATAATTTTTAAAAATGCTGTGAGTATAGCATTCTCCTTATTCTCAGATGAGAGATAAGCTACTCTGTCTCTGTAAAGTCCCTCACCAGAGTTTTCTATTGATTCTTTTGTTTTTAGAAGAGGGAGCAGCTCTAGCAGCACCCTCTCCTTTCCCCTTGGGAACAGTCTTCCTCATTAGAGAGAATATCATTACAAGGTATGCAATGTAATATAATAATACATTAATCCCCATCACAAAAACAAAGCCTCAAAATTTACCCAAAGTCTTCTTTCAGCTACTTTACATCTCTTATATTAGTTTTCAGATTATACCAAGCTTGTTACTCCCAACAGAAGTTCAAATCTACTTCCAGTGTTTCCACTGATGAAGGTTTTTTTGTGAGTAGGCTTTTAATACAATTGGGAGAAAAAGTTCTGATCACATGGGAAAAGAGTAAGGAAAACCATTTGTTAAAAAATTGGGCCTAGCTGGACAAGATACGGTTGTTAATGTTAGAGTACAGTTCTGTACTGCTATTATTTTGTTATGTAGTCTGGAATTTATTATAAAGAGAAGGATTAGCATTTACCACTTTAGATGTTAGTAGCCCTTGAGGTAGTGTTTATTTGATCACCTGTTTCCCTGCTTACTAGCTTCTTTGTAATCTTAGCTTGTTAAAACTGTGTATGCTCCATATAGATAGCAGCAACTAAGGAAATAAACTTACTAATACTTAAGCAGATACTCAGAGCAAAGAGATACCACTGGTAATCCAGCATGCCTAATCTTAGACATGAACAAGAATGTTTTTCATATCATATTTAAAAAAAAAAAAAACATTCTTAAGGTGCTAATGCCATGTGAGTAAGAAGTGATTGCACTCAATGCAACAGAAATCAAAAATATATACCAATATAGTACATTTTTTCCTTCTGCTGATGTGAGAATTTTGCAAAGAAAATGCAATAAAGGATCAGACCTTTGGACAGGAAGTGCCAACTGAAAAATGTGCATTTGCTCTTCTTCCAAACATTCTAGCACAAAATCAAACAAGAAGCTTGAAATTGTGGTCTTCTCTGACTTTAACATTTCTCCATGACATAGTTACTACTCCCTAAAAACATCTTATATTTAAGGAGCTTCTCACAAGACAAACACCAATATTAGCCTGTAGTTTCAGGTGTTTCCAAATGAAGAAGGTATTAAAACAACACCCTTGGACCACAAAGACCTAGAAGGTACGAGAACAAGGTGTGAACTCCGTGTATAATGTGAATTAGACGCATAATCTTATTTACTATTGGGTGATGTTTTGCATTTACACTATTTCTTCAGTTCATAATTCAGATCACATAATGAATAAATGCTATTGCAAGGTGTTTTTGAGGGGACCAAAGGCGATCACAAGGCCTGAGTAGTGACTGAAGGGGTCAGAATAGCAGCTGGTTGTCTACAACAATATATTTCCTTTTAGAGAATGGAGTTTGTTCTAAAAAATGATTTGTGACTGGTTAACATTCTCGTAGATACAAACCCTGCAATCTTTATCTCTTTCTTCTCTCTTTTTCTCGCTTCATGAAACCTTGCCAAATTCATTCAGGCCTTTCTGACCTGCAGACTCACCATGGTGTGTTCTATATGGGATAACTCTTAATAATCACAAATTTCAGACAGTGTCTGTATGGCTGATAAAGCTTGCTGTCATGGCACTACTGCTGTTGCCATGCTGGCTTCCTACAGCGTACTTCCCAGAGCAATTCAAAAGTGTTGATTTATATATATTTGAAGTGTTGCAAAGTTTAGCTTATATAATTACAGAGAAGCTGCCTCTTTCCTTCTCTGCAGAAATTGAGACCAGTTTATGTATTCATCTTCATATTTTCAAATTTGAAAAATGTGGAAGTCTGACATTTTTAAACATACTGTGATTGTGGGTTCTTGTCTTGAGTATTCTTTCTCTGATGATATGCAGAACATGAGGATAATATACATTTATTCACATGGGCTTGGTCAGAGAGAAAAAAAGAAGAGCTTGTATGTGATGAGCATTTGCATTTCAGGGTCCTGTGTAATTTTCCAAGGGCATTACTCGTTTTTATCTATATATCTATATCTTATTTTTAAACTGTAATTGCAATGATAATTATCAGAAATATTTTGTTTCAATATTTTTAAATGAGTTTGCAGAAAATGATTTAATGTCATGTTTTGGAGATTTATCAAAAATAGGAGTCAGATCTGTTTTTAAAAGTAAACAATTAAAACCAAACTATTGGCAGCACAAGTGTAGCCACAGCATTGAAAAGGATATAGACTGTAGCTTAGGGTCTACCACAGACCAGCCAGACAAAAAATAAAGATGTGCTATATAGGTTTTAGGGCTCTAACACACAGGCTTTAGCAGAATTAACCTCTCCTAGCTGGCTCTCTTACAACTCTCCTCATTATTATGGCTTCCATCGCAGCAGCAGTTTATGGTTTCACTTTGTCATCCCCTGTTTTAGCTTAAGACAGTGAAGAAGGTGTGTTTCAACTAAGAGGCTAAACTGGATAGATCTCATTTTTCTTCCCTTTATAGACTTGGTAATCTCTAGCAAAGGAGTGAAGCAATTAACTACAGAGAATAATATCCTAAACTGTGTCACTAGACTTAGCTGTCAGGAACCTCACCTGATCCAGGGAATATCTTTGAATTACAGCTTGTCTGAGACCCATGTTTATTCTTTTGGGGAGGAGGCAATGCACAATCGGAAAACAAGAATAATATTTTAAAGATAATGCTGTTCTCCTTTCAACCCAAATAGCATAGTAAGTATTATGCCCACACCAAAAGCAAAGAAATGTTCAGTCGAAATTGGCTAAGAGGAATTTGATACCAATAAGCAAACTAGGGTAAGAAACAGAGTAGAATAGTCAAATGGCAAGTCATATAAATGTCTCCTGTTTCAGTAATCTAAGACTTTCATTTTCATAGATAGATATAAAAGACTTGGGGGAGGGGGATGTAAAACCCTCTTATTTAACAAATGCCTTTGAAAAGGCAGAAAATGTACTTAAATATGCCCTATTTTACACATTCCTTTCATCCTTTAGGCTTTTAACAAAATGCTTATCACTTTGTCATTATGTCAATTTGTGCTTACCAATCTTTTTTCCTCTTGTCTCATCTCATATTTAGGCTGTGATGCTGTGAACACTTACCTACATGCTTAGTTTTGCTACTCTTAGTAATCCCTTTGAAGTTAAAAGGATTATTTGCCTTAGTGAAACAAGGCATGTGTGTGCTTGCAGGATGAAGGTCTTACAGTGTAAACTTTTTGGGATGGGACTAGGTCGCTTATTATGAAGTCATATAGCTCAAATCATGGTTGGGTGGAGGATGAGACTAGGAGTTTGCAAAGTATTCACTCTGTAAACACAGTGAACCAGAATGCAGGGTATCGGTCTGAGGCATAGCGCACAAGTAGTTGCTCACCTCAACTAGCATACAAACTTCTTCCCTTCTTTTTTGCATTTGCTGCTGAGGTGTATCCTATGATCTCATACCTGCAGAGTTAACCTGCTCCTTTTTTCCTACCTCCTAAAGCAGAAACTTTCCTGTTGTTGGCATGTGGTAATCTGGAGTGAGAACATAAGCAAATTTATGTTGCTGTACATAGAGAGGAGTAATCAAGTTCTGGAAGGTACAGCTGAAGAGTTCTCTAGGCTCCTGTTGTTGGACAGCTGCAGCCTTCTGAGAACTGCAGGGTAGAAGCTGCTCATCCCAACTAATGCATGCAATGCTTTTATCTTCTTCCCAGTTTTCTGCTTTCCAGGGAGACCTAGCCACTACTTTTTCCTTCCTCCTTTCTCTGAGAAGCTAAATGTATGCTATTTAAATGCTCTATTTCAGTAATTGTTTGCTTTTGTTTAAGACAGATGCTATTTAAAATCCACTTGGGAAAATGTGTAGAAAGTCTTTCCTTAGCTTCATCATGAGGACACAGCTCTCTGTACACTACCACAGCACCACAGAAAAATGAGCCTAATATTTGGGATAGAGAGAGGCACCCTGTAACACTTACCCTCTGGCAACTTCTGACATATTCTGTTGTTATTTGTAATACAACTTGAAAAAATACTTTCAACTTCATGGTAGAAGTTCAAAATCTAGTCTTCCCAGAATATTTATTCTGGTTGATAACTCAAAGCAGAAAAAATTGGTCTTATTACACTAGTTTCTAGAACTAAGTTAAGCTGTGTGTGCTTTGCTATATTATCTAAAACTAATCTCATGGGATAGGATTCTAGATGGTAGGAGCGCCTAAGCATGCTGATTGATTGTCAAATGTCGCTTCCTCCAAGCCCAAGATCAGTGTGTACCCACAAGAAGAAAATCAGTAAAAGGAGGCCAGAGGCCTACATGGTTGAAAAAAGAACTACTGGGACTACTCACGGAGAAGAAAGAAACCTATGTACAGTGGAAAAAGGGCCTGGTTGCTTGGGAAGTGTATAGAAACATCACTAGACTATGCAGAGAGGAACCAGGAAGGCCAAAGCCCTTTGTAATTAAACCTAGCAAAGCAAGTAAAAGAAAACAAGAAGAGGTTTTTCAAATACATCAGCAGCAAAAGGATGATTAAGGAGAATGTGAATCTGCTGATGAACAATGACGGTGTCCTGCGGACTGAGGATGCAAAGAAGGCAGAACTATAGAATGCCTTCTTTGCCTCCGTCTTCACTGCTAAGGCCATCCCTCGAGAAGCTCGTTCCCTGGAAGACAGTGAGATTGGCTGGAGAATGGAAGACTTTCCCTTGGTGGATGAGGATGGGGTTAAAGACTTGTTGGGCAAGCTTAACACCCATAAATCTATGGGACCTGATGGGATGCACCCACAAATGCTCAGGGAGCTGGCTGATGTTATTGCTAAGCCACTCTCCCTCATTTTCAAACAACTCGGGAGGACTGGTGAAATGTCTGAGGACTGGAGGAAGTCCAATGTCACTCCAGTCTTCAAAAGGGCAAGAAGAAAGACCTGGGAAACTATAGGCTAGTCAGCCTCACCTCCTTCCCTAGAAAGGTGATGGAACAGCTTATCCTAGATGTCATCTCTAAACACATGAAGGAATAGATGGTTATTAGGGGAAGTCAACACGAGTTCAGCAAGGGTAAACCCTGCTTGAACAACCTGATAGCCTTCTATGATAGTGCGTCTGGCTAGATGAGGGGAGAGCAGTGGCTGTCATCTACCTTGACTTTAACAAGGCTTTTGACACCATCTCCCATTACATCCTCATACAAAAGCTCAGTCAGTGTGGCTTGGACGAGTAGATGCTGAGGTGGATCAAGAACTGGCTGAATGACAGAGCCCAGAGGGTGGTGATCAATGGAGTTGAGTCACGTTGGAGGCCTGTGGCCAGTGGAGTTCCACAGGGATCAGTTCTGGGGCTGGTCTTGTTCAACATCTTCATCAATGACCTGGATGTGGGGACAGAGTGTACCCTCAGCAAGCTGGCTGATGACACCAAACTGGAAGGACTGGCCGATTCCCCAGAAGGCTGTGCTGCCATTCAGCAGGATCTTGACTGGCTTGAGAGCTGGGCAGGGAGGAACCTCATGAGGTTCAACAAGGACAAGTAAAGAGTCCTGCATCTGGAGAAGTAACACCTCCTGTACCACTACTGGCTGGGGGTTGACCTGCTGAAGAGCAGCTATGCAGAGAGAGACCTGGGAGTGCTGATTGATAATAAAATAACCATGAGCCAGCAATGTGCCCTCATGGCCAAGAAGGCCAATGACATCCTGGGATGCATCAAGAAGAGTGTGGCCAGCAGTTTGAGGGAGGTTCTGCTCGCTCTCTACTCTGTCCTTGTGAGGTCTCATCTGGAGTCCTGTGCCCAGTTCTGGGCTCGCAAGCTCAAGAGGGATGGGGAACTTCTGGAGAGAGTCCAGCACAGGGCCACCAAGATGATAAAGGGAATGGAGCATCTTTCATACAAGGAAAGGCTGTAGGAACTGGGGCTGTTCAGCCTGGAAGAGACTGAGGGGGCACCTCAATAATACAAGTATTTAAAAGGTGTATGTCAAGGGGACTGGGCAGTCCTTTCTTCTGTAGTGTCCAGTGATAGGCCCAGGGATAATGAACAAAAGCTGGAACACAAAAAGTTCAACTTAAGGAAGAACTTCTTTACTGTAAGGGTGATAGAGCCCTGGCACAAGGAGGTTATGGAGACTTCATCTCTGCCTGGATGTGTTCTTGTGCAACCTGAACCTGCTTGAGCGGGGGAGTTGGACTACATGATATTAGAGATCCCTTCCAACTGCTACCATTCTGTGAAAACTAGGGACAGGAATGCTCTTCTATTCAAGGACATACTCTTAGGACTTGTCTAAATGAAATATTTCAGTAGTTAGGCTGATATAATCCCAGAAACATGGGAACATGGCTGCATGGGACATGAAGCTATAGGCAAACGCCCACTGGCTGCACTTGAGGAACATGTCACTGCTGCTAGATGATCTTTCTTGACAACTTTTGTATTTGTTAGCTGAACCATTTATGTGAATGCTCCCTTGCTCTCAGAGTCAGATAGAGTTTACTAAAACTTGTTACTTAAAACATGAAGTTAGATCCTGATATCATGGTAGTGCTTTTAATTTTGATTGATCTTAAAATTACTTTTCTATAGTATAAACTTACATCACCACTGTAGTGCTGAAGGAACATGAAATAGAGAACAGAGAAGTAGAAAACAGGATGTCCAATGGTTGGTGTTCTCCAAATAGCTGTCAGAAGTATCAAAAACAGTGCTTCTCACCTTTTCAGAAGCTCTTACAGACTGGCTTTTATGAGCTGTGCCAAAGTATTGAGTGACTGCACTGGAAGGCAAGGCAGCTGCTGAGACCTAGTGCTAGGAGAAATGGCCAAAGTTGTGTGAGAGCAGATATTACTCAGCAGATACCCAAGTGTGCTTCTGACCTAAAGACATGGTCTTTAGAGGCATCTCATTGCCTGCCTGACATCATCTTCTCCTGTCCAGGCTAATCTGTGCCTTCAGAGGACAAATGCTGCTTGTGTGGATGACTAACCCAGTTCTTAGAAGGTAGCAGGAGTGGTAGGAAATGGGCAACAGCTCAGGGGTATGAAAAAACAACTCTGAGGACCAATCAATCTAGACCAGGCTTAAGCTTGAAGACTTCTGCTGGCAGTTACATTGGCTGGAACTGAAAAATAACTAATTACAGCTGTAACTGTTCAAGCAAAACCTAACAGCAGTAATGAAATGGGCACTTGAACCCATGCATCGTTTGACCTCGGGAATCGTGTTACTAAATGCCATTGTAGCTATGCTCACACTTAGAAGACTTTGATGTAGTAGAACTAAACAGGTCTACTGATGTTTAGAATCATAGAACGGTAGGGGTTGGAAGGGACCTATACACACATGCATGTCTTGTACTAGTCATCTTACACCGACTTAGTAGACAAACTACCCAAGAAAGTGGCAAAACCTGGGAACTGGGTGTCTTTCAAACATATGGGTTTTTTTTCCCCCTTTCTCATGAAATAGCGTTATGGATACTTATTGTTAACATTAAGTAGTTAAGGGCTCTATGTTTGTTTATAGCATGCAGCTTTCGTGTCTCTGTTTTTCCACTCGTTCTGTTGCTCGCGTTTTTCTGCACGCGAGGCTAACGCAGCAGCGGCCGCCTGTGCCGGCCTCACACAGATGTTTACCGCAACAGGTACCCCGGGGGTTAATCTCCCGCTGCGGAATCGCACGCTCCACCGCGCGCGTGGCCGGGCTGACAGACAGCGGGGCACTTTCTGTAGAGCACCGGCGGTAACAGCCAGCCTGCCAGGCCCCGACGGGGCTGCTGCGACCGGCCTCAGAACGCTCCCGCGCCCCAGCCCAACCCGCGCGCAGCCGCCACATCCGCGCCGCCGTGGCGGCGGGACCCGCGCGGCCGCCGGAGCG
>WBNH01004845.1:20138-75466 GCA_013401255.1 Urocolius indicus
TGGGGGGGGGGTGGGGGGGGCGCAGAGCAGGCGGATGGCGGCGGCGTGGCGGTTGGAGCGGGTGAGCGGAGCCGCGTGCGGTGGTGCGATGGGGGGGAGGGGAGGGAGGCGCCGGCCCAGCCGCTGGAGCGCGTTGGGCTGGGCTCCCGGCGCGCCGCACGCCCCCTCCCCCGCGCGCGGCTTTGTCTGCGCCGCTCCGCGTTCTCCTTGTTTTTCTTTCTTGTTTTGTTTTGTTTCCTCTTTTCATCCCCTTTGTAGCATGAGAGATATGGGAAACCTGGCCCTAGAGGTCGGCGTGAGGTTTGTTGTGCCTGTATAATTAGCGCTTGCCCTTGTATGAACGTTTTTCCTTTGTTAACCTCTTTCGCTCCGTAACCGGCAGGGAGATGTTCGACTTGTGCGAGTGGATGGCAAGTGAGTTTTGGGTTAGGGATCAGAGGAGGGATTACATTTTTTCCTTAGTTTTGTAAGGTTAAAGTTTTAGGACTGTACTGCAGAAGCTTCAGCAGATTTTCGTTAAGGCTAATGAAATTTCAGGAGCGCAGACACCGATGCTTTTATACACGGTTGTTTTAAAGCCTTCTCCGCATAATGTATTACCCTCTAATTGGGTGGTGGGGGGCTGTTTAAAGTCAATTAATGAAGTCTAAAGGAACACAGATAAATACTATGTTTACCTAGTCTGCTTTTTTTTTTTTTTTTTTTTGATGGAGCACAAAAGGCTTTTGTGAATTGAACCACTTCTTGAGTCCAACAGTATTGCTTTGGATGAGACTATTTATGTAAGAAAAATACTTATTCTCTCTGCTTGCAGTAACTCCAAATCTAGCTTAGCAGGTAGCATTCACTGATCAACAGTCTTTGCAAAACTTACCTTTGTTTTTTTCTTTTGTTTTTAGAGATGAGCTTGCAGACCTTCAGTTTTTAGCACCTAGAGTTTAAGACATTTTTCTCTTGTAAACAAAAGTGCACGTTTAGTATGGAACCTCTGTCCCTGTATGTGGAATCAACAAAATCCTGTTTTTTAAAAAGAAATGTATTGAGCTATTTATTGCCTTTAATATTTTTTTTTCATGGTTTGCCAGAAGTTGATTCAAAAAGCTCTTCTGTGTATACAGCAGAGAAATACATATGAAGCTTTTTTTTTAATGCAGAGCTTTTGGTAAAATTTTTAAGTGTTAGTGCCAAAACTCGGCACTGTTGAAGTGTGGTATGGCTGTTTTGGGTTATTGTAAAGATAAGCACAGATCACTAGTTCCTTGTTTGTATATTGGTGAGTTCTATAGTTTTGATCTGGTTTTACTAGGCATTTTTTTTACTGAATATCTACTGTCATCTTGAACAATTTTGTGTATACGGTAATGAGTTCCCACCAGTGGTAAATACTTTTTAACCAGAAGATTTTTAACTTTATGGCATGTAAAAACTATATGAATGCCAGTCTTGTGTCACTTCTTTGTCCCTTCCTTCTCTATCAATAAAAAAAGTGAATGATGTAAAACTGAGAAGAAGTCCCTGTAAACATAGTTTATTTTTTTTCTAATGCTACTTGAAATCTTAATTCATGTAGCACAAGCTGTACTAATGTTGCATTGTCTTGTTATATTGTAGGCTAGTTTGGTTTTACAGTTTACAGGAGGCTGTAAAGAAGATGCACAGAGAGGTTCTTGTTAATAGCATGTATGTACATGCCTTCCTCCATGCTAAGAGTGTCTTTATGCAATTTAGCTGGCAATACAGCTCGATTAAGCTGAGTTAGCTCCTTGGATGCTTACCACTTCATATGCAGACTAGTAATTTGTCTTGCATTCAGACTGGATCACCTGATTAAATATGAAAATTGTATCAGGTTTCCCTTGTTTTGGTTTTTTTAGATTCTTTTTAATTGAAGCATGTGTTGGTCTATGTGGCTCTACATGGCAATCACGCCAGGCCAGCAGGCTTGTAATTGTTGATGTAACCTTAAGCATTGACTTAACATGTTTTCTTCCAGTCTTGAAGTATCATCTATGAAGTAAGAAACTTTTTGGAAAACTGGCAATGTGTGGAATGCTTCTGATTGCAATGTTTGTGTGAATTGCATACATACTATTTAAAATCCATCCATTTTTTCCAAATGTACATAACTTCAGTTGTTGTATAGCATCACAGTTATTGTGATAGCATGGTGTATCCTATGGACTAATTGTACTTAGGTAGAGTTTTTTGTGTATGGAACAGAAATCCTCTTGTAGCTGTACTGGCTTTTCTGCATCAACTATCTCCATGTCTAGTGATGGAGAAAAATCAACAATGTTCAGAAGCTTTCACTGTCATCAGTGGTTTTGCCTTGTGCTCTTTGTTTTCACTTTCATTTTTATATGCTTTACATCCTCTGATTTAGTGATTGCTACATCTATTTTACATCTGTTATGTATGTCCACACATCTGTATTATGTATGTGTGGATGTAAGGAAGTGAAACCAAAGAGCAGACTGGCTGACTTGAAAAAGCAAAAAAAATAATCCCCTTCTGATTGTAGAGACTGTTTGGGAAGTTAGATACAGGACAAGTGTGATTAGATTATGATTATTAATTTCTGGGTTTGAGATCAGTGTTCTCTGTGCAATGATGAAAAGTAACTTTAAAAGTAGCTTAGTTGTCATTCCTTTTTTCCCTTGTTGGTAAAAGGAGCCGGGATGTGTCTGATAAGTTTCAGTAATAATGGGGGACTAAGAAGCATTTACTGGGGGGGAAGTACCACTATAACGTTGTAAGTATCAGAGAGTAAGTTTGAGGATGTACTATCTATTGTGGGCTTTTTTTTTTATACTGAGATCTGATTGCCTCTGCTGCTGTCTCTTTCTAAAAAATAAGAAACAAAATGCTCTTGTTTAACCTCTGAATAGGTTTTTTTTTTTTCCCATTCTGAATTGTAGATGGAACTTAAGAAAGCTTTTTCTTAATTGTGTCATTAAGTAACTGTAAGAGTTCAGTGAAGAAAGAGAGAAATGGAGGATTAACTGGATTCTCCATTTTGGATTGTGTTTGCAGTGGATTTAATCCAGTGTCTTGTTTTTGAGGTTGTATTTTTAACTATGCTTTAAGCCCACACAACTTGCTACCATCACAGAAGATGACAGAACTGCCCTGTCTTGTGCTGTGACTGTATTTGGGAGACTAGGAGACTGATCTGAGTTAGAATTAATGTCGGTGGAAGGGATCTAGGGAGGGTTTATTCTTCCCAAGGCTGTTGAAATGCTTACACTGACACATGTGGGTCTGATTTTTGCAGTAGTGCTGGTTTATGTGAGGCTGAAGCATAAATGAAGATACACTTGATGATCTGTGATGTAGGAGCTTCTAACATACTGTTTAAATAAATGATTATGGAACAGTTTTTTGTTGGTGTAGCTTTTTTTTTTTACACTTTTGCTAGATACGAGTGAAGAATCAAAATCCTTAAGAAGCATGCACAAACAAAACCCACCAAAAACAATCCCTATTAGTAGTGTATTGCCTTCATTGAGGTGTGTACTGCTGTGGGTTTGTTGCAGTCTACCCTGGCCGTACCATTCTTAAATTGCTTTTCTACCTTTACTTCTTTTTCTTATTAATGATGTTGCTGTGTGACCATGTGCTTGTTTGTCCTAATACCTGCAGATATTAAAAAAAAACCCCTGATTGTGAATAGCTTGCTAACTAGAGTCCAAAGCTGTGTTCCTGCCTGAGGGGTGCTATGAGACTCTTCCACCATTAAGATTAGCATAATAGAGCCTAGTTCCTTCAGTTTGTAACAGGGTAACTTCACCATAGCAGAGAATATGAGTCTGTCAGATTCTACAGTATTTGCCTGCCATTTTACAGTAGGAAGAGCCTTCTAGCTTGTACACTGTTGGACTGTGTTAAGGTAACATTGAAGCCATGGTATCTCAGATTCAAGCAAATGATCTAAAATGTCCTTAATTTTCAAATAATTCAGTGTTCAAAGCTTTAGAAAAATCTATATATAAGTGGTTTAGATGAGTGACAGTGAACAGTGTGTTTTGTGATCCTTTCTTTTCAATGGGTCTGTGTTAAAAGAAGTCTCCTTAGAAAAAACTTACGGCAACAACCTCAAGTCATGATGCGTTGAAGTATTAAGAGGGAAAAAGTACAGCATTCATAGATTACATTAATTTATACAAGAGTAAGAGAGGAGGTTGTTTCCAATGTGCAGCACATTTGGAATTTATAGAATCAGTACTAATATAATTTTGATTACTTCAGCTTCACTGTAGGTAGGAATTTGCTTATTACTCCACCAATTACATTTGAATGCCAGCTGCATGTTAAAAAGGAAGCTGTGGTGAGAAGTATTGGCCAACAGTTTTCTTTAGAAATGCTCTCTATTCTTTCCAGCATTGCTGAGTGCTGGTGAAGAGAGATTTGGTGGTGTTTTTCCTTAGACTATTCCTAAAAATATTTGTATGTGCATTTACAATAAAACTGGTGTTGACTTGGTTGTTTTGTCTTTTTTTATTTCAGTTAAGGTAATGCATAAAAGAAACTGAAGCTGAGGATATCCTTAGTTTTGCAGACAAAGATGCTGCTAGTCTTGTGACTTAGACTAGTTTAAAATGTGATGGTGTGTTTTTGTAAAGCAAGACTTACTTCAAAGCACTGGATTAGATTAAGTGGGATTTTTATGGAAGGTTTGCAGCTGTAATTCTTGGGTCAAACTGGAGATTTCTTTTAAAGTGTTTCAGGGAGAGATGATGTACAAGTATGTGGATTTGCAAAATCAGAAGTTAAGACTGAGGCCAGAAACTGAAATTTGAGTGGATGACTACGGTGAAAATAATACTGTTTTGCAAGTGCAAAGGACCTTTTTTACTTAAGGGAATATATACATGCTCTCTAAGTGTGTGTTAGGAGGGGATAATGGAAGTTGGTGGTGGGACTTCATGATCTTAGTGTCTTTTCTACCTAGGTGATTCTATGAAGTATGGTATCTGGTTTTAAGTCTTTAAATTTCAGACACACACACACACACACAAATTCTATTGAAGATTCTTAACAAAAAAAGCTGTAAAGTTTTCTTCCAGGGGTTACTTACCTTGAGTAAGTTTTTGTGAGTTAGTGTAATACCCTTGCTAGGTAGACAAGAAGACTATTCAATATTCTTTTGTGCAGCAGCAGCAAGTAGGGATGGGAAGACCAGAGAGAAGCCTAGAATGTACAGCTTATTTTTCATAGTCATTAAATGAAGGTGTTAAGACAGTGTTGTCTTGGTGTGCTAGCTTTCTTCAGTCTTGCCTGTAAATAGAGGAGCAGTGGCAATGCTTCTGTACAGGGAGTGTAACTGTGTGTTTAATATTCAGTATGTATCTTAAGCTGTACTCTTTGGTGCTTTATCCTTCCAGGATGCTGTCTGCAAGGCTTTTAGAAAGATTTCGTTCATATCCACTTTGTAATCTTTAAAGTTGTGTTGTATTTAAATTCCTATGCTGCATTGAACTTTTAAAAGATCTCATTTTTTTTTGTTGTGCCTCTTAACTCATTCTAGGAAAGACCGTGACCGGGACAGGGACCGTGATGACCGTTCTAAAGATCGTGACAGGGATCGTGACAGAGATAGAGATCGTGACAGAGAAAGGGACAAGGAAAAAGATTTGCGACCTACATCTAACTCTACGTATTATGCATCTGCTGGTTTACAGACAATAAAACCAGCAATGATTCCACACAGTATTAACCCTTTCACAAATCTACCACATACACCACGTTATTATGACATCCTGAAAAAAAGGCTACAGCTTCCTGTCTGGGAATATAAAGAAAGATTTACGGATATTTTGATTAGGCATCAGTCATTTGTGCTGGTTGGAGAGACTGGGTCTGGTAAAACGACACAGGTGAGTTCTTACCTATGTGATACTGCAATATTTTACAGCTTGAAAATGGTGCTAGATACGTGGAGAGGTGAAAGTTGCCATGCTTCCTTGAAATGGGTTGTGTAAGAACACCAGTTGTGAGCAAAAAGTACCTGAGTTGCTTAATGAATACAAAAGCGAGAAGAATATTTTCAAGATCTTCCCCTTTCTAAGTCCAGACCTGTTCTCTGGGCCCTGCTTCTAGTTGTCTTTTGGGATATGCACCTTGGAGGGGGAGGAGTGAGTGATTGTGGTGCTTAGTTAGTTACTGGCTGCAGTTAAACTAGACAAATGGCTACAGAAGTGTACTAATTGATCCACAAATTGAAGTGATGGTTCCAAGTAGTTTATTTAGCTGTTTGTGTACATAGCAGCTGGGAAATGGGGAAAAATGTTACAGAAATAAAGACTTACTAGTGTTTTATGAAACTTACTGCTACAGATATGAACTTAAAGGGAGTCGGAATGTCTGATATAATTCTGACATGATCATGTGTTTTTGTGGTACTCAAACTTGAGAGGAAGAGATGCGTGTTTACTTGGTACTGAAATTTTTCAGAGGTCATACAGCTTTCTGGTGCTGCAGTTAAAATCTCTTATTGTAGATTCATGGCTTCAAAAATTCCTCATCGCTTAAAAAAGATGATAACATCTGCAGAGCTTCCTTAATCATTAAAAAGAATTTGGGAAGAGCTAAGATTCCAGGAAGGATGCTATGTATTTATAGTAGGATAAACTTGCTCACATTTTTACTCTGTCCTCTAGTTTGCTGTTTAAAGTCTGGAAAACTGCTGTAAAAAGTCCTTTGTTCTGTAACCTGGTAAATTTCTTTTATCTAGGCAAAATTTAAGAACTCAAGGATAATTATAGCTAACTTATAGTAAGTCTTTCAGAAATGAGTTTGTAGTCAAAATGTAATTTCTACGTTGGGAAGACGCAAAGGACATAGCAGTCCATTGCACAGCTTTTATAGTTGTGCCTGAAATACTCAAAGCTCTATGTCCTCACTGCAAGTTTTAGATACTAGCATCTTGTTCAGAAGGTACCTTATGTATGGCATTATCTGTTTTGCATTTTTAACATGTGTAAGCTGAGATTAGGGTTTTATAGAATTCTTTAGAAAAGTTTGATTACATGTTCAGTTGCAAGAGAGAGTGTTCTGGAGGTTCACATAAAAAAATATAGTACTTAGTTAGGTGAAAACAAGATTTCCTCTTGCATGGTCTGAGATGCTGAAGATCTGAAAGGTGAATTCTTAATATCTGTGACTTAAGTTCACCTTACAGAATACATCTTACTATCATGTAATTTCACAGACATAAAGCTTTTCCTATACTGTCTTACTATACCTCTTACTTTCTGAAAGGACTTAAGAAACCTAAGGCATCTTTC
Source organism: Urocolius indicus (assembly GCA_013401255.1). NCBI lineage: Eukaryota > Metazoa > Chordata > Aves > Coliiformes > Coliidae > Urocolius > Urocolius indicus. The sequence continues at coordinate 27,425 of WBNH01004845.1, forward strand.
CTTAAGTTACTATTTAAGCTGCCAGAAGCATGTAAGTCACAGAATAGTAGGGGTTGGAAGGGACCTTTAGAGCTCATCTAGTCCAACCTCTCTGCTAGAGCAAGTCCACCTAGATCAGGTCACTTAGGAATGTGTCCAAGTGGATTTGGAACACTTCCAGAGACTACACACCCTCCCTGGGCAGCCTGTGCCAGGGGTCTGTCACCCTCACAGTGAAGTAGTTTTTCCTTTATGTTCAAGTGGAACTGTTTGTGTTCCAGCTGATGTGCATTAGCCCTTGTCCTACTGCTGGACGTTACAGAAAAAAGTGTCACCCTGTTCTCTTGATGTGCACCTTCCAAATACTTGTTGGATTCGCCCCTCAGTCTCCTTGTCTAGACTGAACAGTGCCAAGTCCTGCAGCCTTTCCTTGAGCAGATGTTTTGGAACAATGGAGAATGTCTCTGTAGGAACATATCACTGCAAATGATCCTGCTGCCACAAAAACCTTGTTTTGAATGAGACAGTATCACATCCTTTTTGTGATTAAACGCTGGATTAAAATCAGTTGGAGAGTGATTGTTTTTCTTTTGTTTACCTGTGTTGGTCAGAGCAAGATAAATCATTACCTGTGTTTAAGAAACCCTCTGATTCCCAGACTCAAGAGATACATGAACTGTTTATGTTTATGCCTGTTTCTATTGATAAAAAGTTGGCATTACTTAAAATGCGTCACAAAATGTTCTTTTAAGAAGTGTCTTCCCTTTCATAGCAATCGTAGAGGCTATATGGTAGTTTTGAAAGTAAGCTGCTGCCTGATGAGTCTCTTCCTGGGTTACGTCTGTATTTGCAACTTCTAGTCTTGTAGAGCACCCAGCTTTGGAAAGACTTACCTTCGATAGTGGAAACAACAGGAGATAAAAAAAATCTCTCAAAGTCTTGTTCCACATAGACTTAAACCCAAAGCAATAAAGTGGTATGCTGGAAGCTGAGACTGTTAATTTTCAAGTCTTCAGTATTTGCAGTGGCTTCATTTATAATTTAAACTTAACCTTCTAAATTAACTGTTTTCTTTAAATGCTCTTGGCTTATGCTTAGTGGTGAAATGAGTATGCTAAATTTTTTTTTTCAGAAAGGTTAAGTACTTGCTAAAATTGCAGCATGTGCTCCCTTTTAAATGTGAGATGATATGTGGTACTGGTATAATAATCTCAATTTCTTCCATACATGGAATAGTAGAGAAGCATCTGCTTTCTCTTGAGAGTCTTAACTCTAAAGGGTAGGATGTTTGTTTATGTAACATAAGGGATGCCACTTTGTCAGCAAGTTTTCTTGGCAGGTGAAGTTCAGAAGCAAGGTGATTCTGAGTATAGCTTAATCTCCTGCTGTCCTTGCAGTATACAAGAGAATCGATCCAGGCACAAGTTTGACATCTCTTTCAACTAATGAAAATTCTGAGAATTCTATCATATAACTTCTACCAGAGAAATAAATTGAAATGTCTCAGAAAGGCCAGAAGGATAGAGCTCTTACCTCTCTTGCCCAGTATCCCTTTAAAAACATGACTTTTCTTTGACTTTGGAATAGTGTTTAAGAGCCTTCAGTGCATTTGTCTTTTTTTTTAAAGGCCACTGTATGTGTAGTCCCTACCTCCCCATGTTTATGGAGGTTATGTTTGAAAATATCTCTTGAGAATGTCCTTGAGCTTAAAAGGTGCTAGCTAGCTATTCCTCATGCTTTTAGTATTGATAAAATGGCTTTTTCTGAAGAAAGAGAAAGGTTTTGGTGGCATATAGCTTTTTGTGTGTGTGTCAGTAGAGTTAACTTTGTATGGTTTTGTAAGAATCAGGAAAGTAGTATATTCCTAGACATGACTGAAGTAGAAAATGTAGTATTGTACAGTCTGTTTTCCTAGTAGTTCTATGTATTTTAAAGCTGCAAATGAAAAGTACTCTGGTGGTCCTTGAAAGCAGCTTAACACATTGAAGTCTGTGTAGCCATTTGACCCTAATGCTGTAAGTTTTGCTGCTTACTGGAAAAACTCTTCTAAATTATTTTTATTTTATGCTACTGTGGCTTAACAGACCTACTGTTTTAAAGGTTATTTCAGGACTTGCTTTGTTTAAAGTCATAAAGCTTCACCTAATATGCTTAGAGTTGTGGATTTTTTTAGTCACTTGGGAAGCAAATCTCTTTTCTGTGCACTGAATATATAAAGGAGTGTGTATGTTACAGGGTAGAATTTAAAGTTCATGCTATCAGTTTCTTGTCATTATGATACCCTGGTCTCTTTGATATTATAATAGAAGTATGTTTTTAATTTAAAAAAAAAATTATTCGTTGTCATCTTCACTGTCTGCTTGTGGGTATGTTTCAGTGTTCACTTATGTCCTTTTTGCTGTAGAAATAAGATTCTAGAAGAAGAATTCTCCTAATTTGTTACAATGCTTTTTATGTTATACCTTATTGATGCAATGTATAAATGATTTGAGTTGTTTTACTCTGTAAATGAGAGCTTTTAGGAATAATCAAAAAAATTATGGAGTAGTTTTTTGATCAGTAGTCTTGGAACTAGTTGTACCTGGAAATGTCTCTTCATAAAATGTCATACTGGGAATATGTTAAAAATGTTCTGTCTTCATCAAACTGTTGCTGACCTTAAAAATTCTTCTGAATAAAGCTTCTCATTTTGAGTGGTTCTTGCTGTTTCCAGTTTCCTAACAGGAGTGCAAAACTGCTGACCAAAAAAAAGTGACTGCTAACACAGGAAGGAAAACAGGGTTTTCGTATCTGGTTGATAAAATTTCAAAAAACCACGATAATTAACCAAATGAACATATGTGATTATTCATCTTACTTGTGATTACTGCCTAAGACACTTTTTATATCACTTAATTATTTTTGCTTATTGTTTTAATCAACAGTTTTTAAAGCTACAAAATATAATTTGCTTACAGGAAAACATAAAACAACAAATTGCATTATGGATCTCAATTTCAGTTTTTAAACTCTTTTGATTGCTTTGGAGTGTATTGGCTGCTGCTAAATATCTTTATGAAGTACTGATCTAACAGTGCTGAAACACACTGGAAACCAATATATTTCCTTGATAACTTCAAAGTTGTATACGTGCTTAATGTGGGTGTGCTTTATTTAGTGGCATTGGATACAAGTAACCAGTTTCACTGTTCTTACGCTTTGGGTATTTTTGTGTGTGTATTTGGCATCTCCGTGGAATGATAAGTAACTTTACTTGATACAGTGCAAAGTTTACAAATCATATCTGGCCATCTGAGGTGTGATTAAGACTGAGTTTTATTCTTGACAGATCCCTCAATGGTGTGTTGACTACATGCGCTCATTACCTGGACCAAAAAGGGGAGTAGCATGTACCCAGCCTAGAAGAGTAGCCGCAATGAGTGTGGCACAGCGAGTTGCTGATGAGATGGATGTCATGCTGGGCCAGGAGGTTGGTTACTCTATTCGATTTGAAGACTGCAGTAGTGCAAAAACCATTTTGAAGTAAGTATGGCAACTGTCAGGTAAAGGTATAACACAACCTGCTTAGAGGTGGAGGGAACTGTGGGATGGTGAAAGGCGTGAGCAAAGCTGGGAAAAGAATAACGAGGAGAGGGAATCTACGACCAGACACTTTGTGTGTCTGAATGGAAAAGACACAGGAGCCATAGCAAGAGCTGAGAGAAACCTAAGGTGTGGGGCTTGAGTAAAATTGAAATTCTTTCATGCTCAAAAAGTCACTGCACTCTATGGAAACTTAAGTAATTCATAAAGAAGACAATCTAAAGTATTTTTATGATCAAGGTGCTATTCAGAATGAAATCCTTCAGTACTCAGTTTCTCATCTTACACATTCACTTGACCTTTGACTGTGGTATCTTCCTGGTAAAGTTCAGTAGCTTATTTCAGTTAGGCGGATGACCGTGGTGCTTTAAAAGTGTCAGAACTGACCCTGGATACATAATCTGGAGTGTTTTAGTTGTTAACAGTTTAGATTCTTGTGATTTGTAGGTGTAACCCGGCCCACTGGATAGGTCATATGCAGATGACTTTCAGAATGCTCAGTTAAAAAGGATTCCACATAGTGTGGTTCAAGGAGTAGTGGTCTTCTAGCAAAAGATGTCATTTATCATACAAGTTGTTGAAAACTGGGAATAAAGTTAGTGTGTAAAGAGAAATTGTTGCTAAACCTTGTCCTGTCTTCCCTCTGCCACCCACCTTTTTTAAGCTTCTTCCACTCCCAGATCTTCATTATATTCTGCAGTAATTTCTATTAGGAAATTTAAAATGTGGTTGGTGCTTTGTTGGAAATGGGTTACTGATGTTTCTATTTTTTAAAAAGATGATTAAAAGCTTAGTTCAAGCAACCTAGTGAGTGATATGGAAGAGGATTGTGTATCAGACTTACTAAATATAATTTGTGTTGAAATTGATTTTGTTTGTGTCCAGGTATATGACTGATGGTATGTTACTTCGTGAAGCAATGAATGATCCTTTGCTGGAGCGTTATGGTGTTATAATTCTTGATGAGGCTCATGAGAGAACACTGGCTACTGATATTTTGATGGGTGTTTTGAAGGAAGTTGTAAGGCAAAGATCTGATTTGAAGGTCAGTAATAAGCCCAATAACGGTGTCTTTCTAGTTGCAGGCATACCAAATAAGGTATCTGTGCTTAAAAAAAGTCAGCTAAAGTAGATAACTTATTTTTTGATCTAACGATAATCTGTATTGGAAAGATAACTCTAGGAAATTTTTAATGCACTTTGAGGAAAATACTAAATCCAATATAATTACAATTTTTCTGACTAGAAATTTTCTTGGACCTTTGTAAAAAGGGTGCTGTATTCAACTGATTAAAACATGCTTAAATTACAGTCAAAGGTTGGATTTTGGGTTTTTTTTTTTTAAATTAGATTTTTGTATGCACAACACTTCACAAATTCCTGTTACCCTTTTGGAATAACTCTTTTTTCGTCCTCCAAACTTACAGGTTATAGTTATGAGTGCTACTTTAGATGCTGGCAAATTTCAGATCTATTTTGATAACTGCCCTCTTCTAACTATCCCGGGTCGCACGCATCCTGTTGAGATATTCTATACTCCAGAACCAGAAAGAGACTACCTTGAGGCTGCCATTCGAACAGTGATCCAAATTCACATGTGTGAAGAAGAGGAAGGAGATCTCTTGCTCTTTCTTACTGGACAAGAGGTACTTATTTTCTTTTCCCCGATTGTCAATCCATACAGAAACTGTTTAAAGTGGCTTGTGTTGACTTGAATATTTAGTTCCCTTTTTTTTGTTGTTTAAATGGCCTGAGGTTTTCTAAATACTATCTATAATATGCTTATGATGTGCAAGCCCTCTCTAAAATGAATATGCTGATCTTACTCATGTACTTGTGAAAGAGAAACCTAGAGCATTAACATTGGGTTTGTACTGATGTGAACTCAGAAGTTCTGGGTACTTGGTAGCACTCATGTGTTTACTGAGAAAGTAGTTCTATGCAACTGTGTCTTGCAACTTAGCTATCAGTAGTAGTTCTAAAAAATAAACACCAAACATTTCTATTATGAATACCTGTATTAGGTTGTAGTCTTTCTGTTCCACAAACGTGGAGTTACGTCTCAGAAATGAACTCAGTGCTTTGCAAGAGAGGCTTGTACAAAAGTACTTTAGACTAAACTACATCAGGAAACAAGGATTTTCTGGAAATTTTAAATCCTTGGCTTGAAATGAACTAGAACTTTTTTTAGTCTTAAACTGTTGCTTTCAGGCTCCTTGAGTGCCCCTGTTAGGAGGCTGAGATGGAGAAGTGATAGTAAAATCCATCAACATTGTGAAAGTTTACTTGCCTGCGTCAACTTAAAGTTATTTTTTTTAGTAGGGAGAGTAATGCAGCTATCAAAACCTTTTCTGACTGATTCTTTTTGCAGTCACCCTTCAAAAGATGTGGAATGATTCAGTGTGTTTAAGAATATACAGTATTAATTATGCCATGGGGGAAGAAACGGTGCAAGTAGTGATACAAATGGTACCTTGTGAGGCTAAAAAGGCACACAGGTGGCTTGAGTAGTTTCACCACTCGTAAAGTTGTGTTGCCTCTGAGTTTTAAAAAACATTTGATTAAAATGACATGCCTCCTGGACCCTTAGAAAACCAAAACAATGACTGTCACTGTAAAAGCAGATACTCTGGCCTTTGTATTTGTTCTTGTTTCAAGTATCATTGAGAGCTGAAGTACAGGCAGCTGTTGTGAGTGAACCAGTGGCAACAGAAAAGAACATTGCTGTGTAACTGTTGCAATAGATTTTATTTTCTTACCAGGATGCTACATCAGGCTGGTGTTCACGAAAATACTTGCCCTTTTAATCATAAATTACAAATTATGTCTGTGCTGTATCAATTGCTATGTATTACTCTAAATAACTTGTTATACCAGTTGTGGAGTTGAGGGAGTGTGGGACAACAGCCTTCAGGTGTTAACCAACTGAGCACCATTTGGCAAATGACTCATGCACATAATATGTCTCAAAATGTACAGATATAATTATGCATAAATGTGTCTAACAATATCCCTGTATTGCCTTACCGAATCCTTGCAGACTCTTGTTGGTAAGCAACCATCCTCTGATTTTTGTCTGGAGTTCTACAGTCCATCTATTTGTGGACGGCACTGTTAAGGGATACTGAAGTAGCTATGCCTGGAGATAGTCTGAGTTTAGCTAATTAGCATGAAATTGAAGTCTGATTTAGCTTCTATAGAGAAACTTTGAAGTGTTACATCTATTTTTTATTCAAGATGTTTTGGAGCCTGAGGCCTATTATTGAGCCTCATCATATGGTCTGCTTGGAAGCAATAGAACCTACTGTAATCTTGAACTGGAAAGGATACTCTAGGTATCACTGCCACTGTGTTGTTTGGGTTCAGTAGACTTAGGAGTTTGGGCTGGGCAGAAATGCTTTGTAGTTAATTTGAATTCTGGAAAACAGAATGAGGATCCTTACTGGCTACTGCCTTCACTTAACCTGAATTCACTGAACCTCAATTAATTTTATATAGACAATAAGACTGGGAACTGGAGCTGTTTAGTCTAGAAAAGAGGAGACTGAGGGGAGATCTTGTTAACATTTCCAAATATCTAAATGGTAGATGTCAGAGGGTTGGGACATCCTTTTTTTTCTATTGTATCTAGCAACAGAACAAGGGGTAATGGGATGAAACTGGAACACAAAAAGTTCCACTTAAATATAAGAAACTATTTTACTATGAGGGTGAGGGAGCACTGGAACAGGCTGCCCAGAGGGGTGTTGGAGTCTCCTTCCTTGGAGGTCTTCAAGACCTACCTGGACATGTTCCGATGCGACCTGATCTAGGAGAACCTGCTTCTTCAGGGGGGTTGGACTAGATGATCTCTAAAGGTCCCTTCCAACCCTACTATTCTATGATTGGTTAATATACAGAGTTGATGATAGAACCTGGAGATACTAGGGAAGATTCTGTGTTGTCAGAACTAAAAGTTTAAATACATTTTGAACCTAAAGGAATCTTCATTGTCTAAGCTGTTCCTGGATGAAGATAAAATTGTTAATGGAGTAGCAATAAGTGCTTAAAAACCTCCTTACTTCCTCATTCCTGAAAGGAGGAAAAGTATGTGATTAAATTGTATGAATTATATCCATGCCACAGGTAAAAAAGGAAAATGTTTTAAAAACATTTCTTAAGGAGTAAACACTTTGTAGCAGGACTTGTTCCTCAGTCCTTGTAAGCAGAAGAGCTCATCTACTAATTGTAAAAACAGACAATATTCACCCTTGTATATCAGGGAGATTCCAGAGGATGGAAATAGGGTTCATGTTTCACACTAATATTAAAAAATACATAAATAATGTGGTAATCTGGATAACTGCTGTCAGTCACAAGCAAAACTGGAAAGTCTTGACAGGGAATTCTGTTCACAAGGAAAAAGTCTAATTATGCTTCAGTCAACACGTCTGTCTTAGGCAATAGGTTTTGTTGAACTTGTTCTCAGTCATTGATATTACAAATGTAGTAGTCTAGTTGTGTAGTTGCACGTTTGTTAAACTTGACTTTAAATCTCTCAAGGCTGGCTCTCCTGCAGATTTCCAAGGTAGCCAGTTTATAGTCTCCTAGGGTTCTGCTGAAACTGTATTAGATTTCACACTCCATTAAGATCGGTAATCGGAGACTAGGTGTAAAGTCTTTACAGATGAAACTTGTGCCTCCCCTATTCCACAAATAATGACACAAACTGTATAGATCTGTCTGTCTTATCTTAGTAACTAGCCACTTGGGAACACAAAGTGTGTTCTGCCATCCCAGTACCCTTTTCTCTATAAAGTGAAATGCATTGTTACGCCTTCAGGAGGAAGGATCCAGACTACCTCTGCAGATTTCAAGTACAGATCAGTGCTGTTGTTCCTGATTGTACGTAAATATACTGAAAAATGTTGCTATGAAGTTCTGTCAGTGTTCCAGAAAGGTTTAAGCTAATGTTGGTAAAACGGATGTTAGTGTAGAAAAGATTTGCAAGACATTTTTGATGTTCAATAGGATGTTTTTGCAAATGAGGATGGGGCGTGGTTTTTTTTGTTTGTTTGGGGTTTTTTTTGTTGTTTGTTTTGTTTGTTTGTTTTTTTTAAGGCAAATTTTCTTATCCCAGTGAGGCTGTTTGAGCTGTGAACTATGAAAGAAAGTACCAGAAGCTTTCTTGTAAGGAAATTGAAGTCAAAATTGACAAGTTTTTTTCAGTCTCAGTGGCAGTGATTGGGTGAGGTTAAGGCAGTAAATTGTACTGTGCTGCAGTGATGGTGAACATGAGTTGTGATGTTTAGCCTCACAGGGAAAATTCTGAGGAGTTGAGCACAATAAAAGGAAAGAGAAGTAATAATGTTGTTTGTTTTCAAGTGCTAAAGGGAAGAAGTTTTTTCTCTTCTTCATTTACTTGAGATGATGTAAATATTAAATATTTCAAATATAACAGGTCAAAAATATCCTGAATATGGGAATCATGCTGAGACAAGTTTTGACTTACTGACTGAGCAGTTTGCAGTTATAGTTAAGTGTTAACTTGTTCCATGATGACTCTTTGACCTAAGTACATAATTTTACAAAGTTTTGTTTCTATAAATTTCTGTTCAGAAGCATTTCCTTAAATAGTGCAGCTCTTAGGATAGGTTGTTTTTACTGTTATTTCCTCATTTTAGTTTGTAGCAGTTAGTGAAGTTCCAAGCTGCTTTAGGGACAGAGATGATGTTTCTAGAAGGTTCAAAAGGGAAAGGTTAAGGTGTCTGCCAGGTATTTCTGGTTTGGGAAGTACTTTTTATGCATCTAGGTTTTTTTTTTTCCCTGTGTGCCAAGGTAAAATTGCCTTAGATTTTGTTGGCACTACTGTCCTTAAGGATTTAAAAATTTTTGTCTACTTCACTTGCATAAGTGGAAGCTAAATCTGACTGTTCATAGTGTAGCAGCTGATCTGGTATAGAGAAGAATGTCATCTATTTAGGAGTTCAAAGTATATTCTAACTGGAGCAGTCTTGAAGTTTTGCTCACTTCATAAGATCCTTTTTAAGTGCCCCAAATACAGGATGAACTGAAGAAAGGGTTTCTGAAATAATGTTTCCAAGAACTGTGCTTATAAAATCATTGAATTCTGTGTTGCATGCCAAGTGTGAGAATTGTTTCATTAAATGTGCTTGAAATGACATTTGATACTCACCATCTTTTTGTAGAAACAGTTTTTCTAAAGATAATGAGACGGAGTTTAGATCTCAAGATTGAGTGGAGCCTGACTAGCAAGTTAAATGGATGTTTATGTGTACCAGTTTGGCATGTGAACCAGAATGAGTGCCAGGAGTTGAAGTACTTGGGTGGCTCAGGGTAACTTTCAGTCCATAGTTTAGTAACTGCTATTTGGTGTCACTGTAATTTCAGGCCTCATCCATGGCAGCAGAGGTGAGTCATGCACACAAACAAAAGGGAAAGAAATTCAGGAGATGGGGTTGTTAGTTTAGTGTGAGCAATTTAACTCAGTAACTTAGGGCCACAAAGACGATCAAATGACTGGAAAGCCTACTCTGTGAGGAAAGACTGAGAGCTGGGCTTGATCCCTTCAGCCTTAAGAAGTGTATGGGGACACCTTATCACCATGTTGCAGTAAATAAAGGGTGACTAGAAAGAAGGTGGAGACTTCATTTTTTACATGGAGTCACATGGAAAGGGGAGAGATAATGAGCACAAGCTGCTGTGAGACAGATTGTGGTTGAACATGAAGAAATTTGTTTTTTATAGTGAGAACCATCAGCCGTTAGAGAAATCTCCCCAGGAAAATGGTGGATTCCCCAGCATTGGACACCGTGTAAGATTTGGCAGGACAAGGGGCTGGACTATCTTGTCTAGACAGTGCTTTTGCCAAGAAGGTTGAACCAGATCACTGAGGTCCCTTCCAAGCTGGCGATCTAATTCTTGCTAATAGTAAGCTTTCACTATGAGCATCTTTTTACTGCAGAAACGCTATCAGGAAAAGAAATGGAAGTGAATTTCTACCGAGGATTCAGTTTGAATAGTGTAATAAAGACTTTATTTTCAACAGCAGATAAAGAAAAGAAAATGTGCTGTGCATGATAAGAAGCAAAATTAGTCGTTTCTGTGGTTAATTTTATACATCTCCTTTTAGATGAACAGCTGATGTTCAAATACTTAGTTTTTGATGCAGAACTAGGGAATATTAAGTATTGGAGTAGTGAGATAATAAACTTGAGCAGTGGAGTTGTGGTATTGGAAGCAGCTGATGAGATACTGGGTAGAGGTTCATTTATTTCTGAGTCTTTTTCCTTACTATGTGTTGTGACAGAGCCTGAGGAACCAACATGTTTCTAAATGAAACTGGCACAGACCACCTTTAAAAGTCATCCCTTGAAGATGTTCTGTGCTAAGGCTTTCAAAAGTGAGTTCTTGGAAAAAAAAGAGTATTATTAAATATTACTTAGTAATACTAAGTTCTGTTGGCATTCTCAGTCTTGTTAGTATTTATTAATATAAATGGAGAGTGGAATTAGGATTTAAGCATTAAGTAGTATCCTTGAAGTTAAGCAGTAGGAAACCTACAAGTTCTGTTCCTCTTGGTTTTAAATGCTGTCAGCTTTTCATCATGTCATTCCAGATACTTTCTGTTCACTTAAGGAAATGGGCTTCTTAAGAGACCTTCTTTTTGTCTCCTTCCCATGCAGTCTTAAGCAGTGTGGGAGACTTTATATTTACTTAAATGCTTTCATGTAATGCAAAAGCATCTTTAAATGAATCCTTAATATTTTCTAACTGTTTTAACTACATATTTTACTTGAGTATTGTGTAGTTTAGGATAGCAGTTTTAGTCAACTGCTGGAACTGGAGAGTGATTGTGGGTACAGTTGAAGTAGAGATACTGTTTACTATGATTAAAAAAAACCCCAAATTTAGGACTAAAGTACTGTGTTTAGATGAGTGGTAATAGCTCTTTGTGGCTTGCATCCTTCTTTCTTCAGTTTATGATGAGAGATCTGTAGTTACCTCTGCAAGTCTCCAGAGAGAAGTGGTTATATATGCACTTGTCATATCTATGTTGAGGTGTTTTAATGAGCCCTGATTAGGGATACTTTGAAACTACATTGGAAAACTCTAGGGAGAAACAACACTTTTATCTCTTCTGGAGGATGATAGGTGGCTGTGAACACACATGGCCTGAAAAGTGTAGTGCTTTCATTTATCAGTATTTGCTTGTATTAGACTGTCAGTATAAAACTGTCTTGGAGTCTCTAGTCGTTAGTGTAGAAGGTTAAGCATCCTGTCCAGCATCAGAGCTTTCCCAGTGACACAATGTAATCTGCAGAAAATCCATGAAACAGTGTAGTGACTTTCAGAGCAGGAGCTAAGGTCTGTGCTCTTTATTCTTTGTTTTAGGATTTGGCCTGTAGTTGGGGGTCTTTTTGAAGGATACAGCTAAATTTTGTATTATATATTTAACAGTCCCCAGTGTCAGCTTGTCAAGTCTTTCAGTGGCTGCAAATTTGCAAAGGAGTGTTGCTGCCTAATTAGTCAACTGTTTACTTTTAATGTGTTGTCTTTTTATAGAAGCACCATTGTTAAAGTATTAATTTACTGAGCTAATGTGTGTGATCTGTCAACTGTTTTTCTTTTCACCGGAAGGCTATTACTGAACTTAAAGGAGTTTATCAGCAGATCTTGACATCTATGTAAAGAAATACTTCTCTGTTAATACAGCGGTAGGAGTCATTCCAGCTCAGCTCCTTGTATGCCTTTTGCATTATATTTCTGAAAGGTGTATTGGGATTGTTGGCAAAATGCAGCTTTGTTTAAAAAGGTTTAGGTTTTTTTCCTAAATATCTGCAGTTCATTCAAACTGGCAAGTTAAGGCCAGAAAGCATTAGGCTAACTATTAAAGGACTCCTTGGTACCTAAGAGGAAGAGCCTTCATTTTGCCATGCTTACATTAATTATATATTCTGATCAATAGAGAACATGAATAATATATTGTCTGGGTTTCGTTAAACATATTCAATACAGTTGTGCTTAAAACTTGCAAGTATCTTAAAGAAGAAATGGAAAATCTAGTTTTGTTCCAGGATCTGTTGGAATTTATGGTTTCTAAAAAGGAGTCTGCTTTTGCTTTTCTAATTAGAGTTTAAAGCAGTAATTTTACAGAACCTTTAGTTTAACTTGTTCTGTATATTTGCTTGAATGTCTTAAGCATTACTTCCATGTCAGGCTAGTGAATTATTATTGATAAAGGAGGTCTGACCTATTTTCTTGGACTGTGTGTAGCCACTGTTTGTTTTTTACCTACTGTTGCTTGTCATAGTGACTTTGTTTTCCTATCAGTGGTTCAGTTGGAATACCAATAGTTGGTAAGTGCCTCATTGTTATACCAGTGGAGTCTCTGTTGTAATTGTTAAGTTGAAATTAATGAATTGTGTTAGTCATTAACCAAAATTCCTTTGCACTTCAGTTTTCATTAAATCTTACCATAACTGTAGGTCATCTAGCTGACTTAAATATAGTTGTTTTAAAATGAAATGGAATTTTAAGTGATTGGACTGGGGTGAATTCCTAGAAATGGTAAACTTGTCAGAAAATACTGTTTCTGTCTCAGTATTTGCCAGCCTAAGGTAAAAAGAGCATGGAAAATCTTCCTAATCTTCAGAATATTTCACTGCCATTTCTTAATCTTAAATGGGATTTCAGTTAATTTTAAAGGAAAATCTGAAGCACTGGATTGAGAGGTTTGGATTTGAGCAGCCATGTTTGTACTGTAAAGATGTTTGTTCTCATTAGGTACAATGAAGCAAATCTTCCATATAATTGCTTTAGTGATACGTGACATTAAAGCTTAATTGGCTTATTTTAAATATCTTGCACATCAATTTCTTTTAGATTGTGAAAATTGAAAAGGTCATGAGTGCAGTTTAATATTCCAGGGTGATAGATTTCAATTTTAGCACAATTTGTAGAGAATTAATTAGGAAACATGACGAAAAGAAAAAGGATGTAGAATGCAAATTAGGCTGTTCATTAGAGTATAGAAGCTGAAGCATCTTGAAGTATTGTGAAAGTCTGATTGCAAATTCAGTAAGCACCTTGATTTTTTTTTTTCTTATAATATCTTTATTTTTTTTTTTTTTTTAAGTAGAATTTACTGTAATTGTTCTTCAGGGTGAAGACATTGTCATAAGGCATTCTGAAATAAAATGTGCTGCCTTTTTCGTAGTGTCTTCTTTTAACCAGTATTTTGTTCTGCAGGAGATTGATGAAGCCTGCAAGAGGATAAAACGTGAAATTGATGATTTAGGTCCTGAAGTTGGTGACATCAAAATCATTCCATTGTATTCCACCCTTCCTCCTCAGCAACAGCAAAGGATTTTTGAACCTCCTCCACCAAAAAAACAAAATGGAGCGATAGGAAGGAAGGTAAATCTTGTTTGGTAACTAGCTACTTACAGTTGTCTGGGCGATTAAACAACTCATATTTTAAGTATATTTGAACAGCAACAAATAGAAGGTATTTTTGATGACACACTAAACTTCTTAGATGACTAATAGATAATTTGAATGGAAATGGTGTGCATTTAAGTTCTTAGAAATATGATAATTCAGATTAAGGAATTTGACAACCACATCATTTTCATGGAGGGATGGAATTTCTTTTCTCTATAATTACCCTGACATGCTGCTGCTTTTTTTTTTTTTTTTTAACACAATGGATTTGCTCTTCAAGGGATGTTTTCAGGCAGATTTTGTCTGTTTCTAAGGTTTATGAGAAGATGCAAGTTAAAATTAAGTACATTAAGGTTAGAGAATTTTTTTTTTTGGTAATAATAAGCAAGTAATTGAGGTTCTTTCCTTGGGCAGAATGGACTGAGAAACTGAAACTTGAAATAGTGGATGTTCTTCATAAAATTGATAGTTCAATTTCTGAATGCTCACATAAACCATATTAGAAACTATGTGATTATTCTCTAAAACTGAACATTTAGAAGGAGCCTTAATCATAGAATCACAGAATCATTTTGGTTAGAGAAGACCTTTAAGATCATAAAATCCAACCACTAACCTCACACTGCCAGGCTCATCACTGAACTGTGTCCCTCAGCAACTCATCTAAGCATCTTTGAAATATCTCCAGGGATAATGACTCCACCACCTGTCTGAGCAACCTATTCCGTTGTTTAACAACTCTTTCAGTGAAGAAATTTTTCCTAATATCCAATCTATACCACCCCGGCACAACTTGAGGCTGCTTTTCTAGTCCTGTAGCTTGTTACTTAGGAGAAATGACCAACCTCCACGTCACTACAACCTCCTTTTAGGTATCTGTAGGGAGTGATCATGTCTTTCCTCATCCTCCTTTTCTCCAGGCTAAACAACCCCAGTTCTCTCAGCTGCTCCTCATCATACTTGTTCTCCAGACCCTTCACCAGCTTCATTGCCTGTTTCTGGACACACTCCAGCATCTCAGTGTTGTTCTTGTAGTGGAAGGCCCAAAACTGAGCGCAGTATTCAAGGTGTGGCCCCACCAGCACTGAGTACAGGGCTACAATCACTTCCTTATTCTTGCTGGTCACACTATTTCTGATACAAGCCAGGATGCCGTTGACCTTCTTGGCCACTTGGGCACACTGCTGGCTCATTGATATTCAGCTGCCTGTTGATTAACATCCTCAGGTCTTTTTCTGGAGGACAGTGCTCTAGCCACACATCTTCAAGCCTTTAGCATTGCAGGACCTGGCACCTGGCCTTGTTGAACCTCATACAGTTGCTCTCAGCCCATTGCTCCACCCTGTCCATGTCCCTGTGAAGAATCTTCCTGCCCTCGAGCAGATCTGTGCTTCTGTCCAGCTTGGTGTCATCTGTGAACTTAACTGAGGATGCACTCAATCCTCTAATCCAGATCATTGTTAAGATGTTAGACAGAACAGGCCCTAGGAAACACTGCTGGTGACTGGCCACCAAATGGATTTAACTCTAACTCACTGGGCCCAGCCATCCAAACAGTTTTTTATCCAACAAAGACTACTCCTGTCCAAGCCATGAGCTGACAGCTTCTCCAGAAGGATGGTGTGGGAAATGGTATCGAGGGCTTTGCGAAGTCTCGTAGACCACATCCAGAGCCGCCTTCTCCTCCACTGAGTCACTCTGTCATAGGAGATCAAATTGGTCAGGCGGTACTTGCCATTCATTAGGCCATGTTGACTGGGCCTGAACCCTGATTGTCCTGTATGTGCCTTATGATGGCACTCATAATTATCTGCTCCTTGACCTTCCCCAGCACTGCAGTCAGGCTGACAGGCCTGTAGTTCCCCAGATCCTCCTCCTGACCCTTCTTGTAGATGAGTGTTACATTTGCCAGCCTCCAGTCTTCTGGGACCTCCCTGGTGAGCCAGAACTGCTGGAGGTTGGTGGCTCAGTTAGCACTTCTGTGAGCTTCCTCAGCACCCTTGGGTGGATCACATCCAGCCCCATAGATGTGTCTATGTTGGGGTGGATCAGCAGATCTTAACATTATTTCCGCTTTGACTAAAGGAACTTCAGTCTGTTCCCTGTCTTCCAGCTCAGGGAGGTGAGTACCCAGAGAACAGCTGGTCTTACATTGAAGACTGAGGCGAGGAAGACATTAAGTACCTTAGCTTTTTCCTTGTCCCTTGTCACTGTGCTTCCCCATGTGTCTATTAAAGAATGGAGATTCTCCTTAGTCCTCATTTTGTTACTAATGTATTGGTAGAATATTTTTCTATTGTCTTTTAGAGCAGTGGCTAAAATTCATGTGCCTTGGCCTGTCTTAATTTTCTCCCTGTGTAACTGCAGAACCTCCTTGTCCTTCTGAGTTGGCTTCCTCTGGTTAAACTGCTGCTATATGAAACTGTGGTGATCACAAGGTTTAGATTTTGAAGGCTGAAACTGAATTATGTCATCTGCTCTAGGCAGGGTTTGTTCCTTGCTTATTTGCTCTCTTTCTGTAATACAATGCGTGTAGAGTACTAGTGACAACTTTCAGTGTTCTGGAAGAATAAGTCACTTGATAAATTTAGGAAAAAGAGGATCATTTCACTATTGAAGTTGATTGAAGATAGTGTTCAATCTGAAATCATGAAATAAATGCTTCAGCAAGATTGTATTAGCAAATGACTTAAATGAATGAAATTGCTATGAAGTGACAAACAAGTGATAGCTGTGTATTTCATAATTTCATTCATTCAAACTCTTCTTCAAAATAGGTAGTTTCTGGGTTTCCTGAAAGAGGATAACAGATGCAGTATGTAGCTTGCATTATGTTGAACTGATAAAGCCAGTACCAATGTTTAAGAGGACGATGCTTGGTGTAGTAACTTCTACTACAAGAATAATTGCTATGCTTGAATGATGTTAACTGTAGGCAAAAGCAGACACAAAACATGTGAGCAACAGATTCAGACCTATAAAGCCTTCGTGGTTTGGTTTTCTTTAAAAGACCGCTTTGGCTGAAATGTTCTGGCTTCTGTATTTCAGCTGTTACCACCATAACAAATCTAGCAATGAGTGAAAGTGTGTCTGTGTGCTGTAAATGTGGTGAAGTGTTATTTTGTTTTCAGGTGGTAATTAAGATATGTAAACTAGAACCGTGTGTTACTGTGCCTCCAGTATCTTACAAAATGTCTACTTTCACAGTCTCCCGTGGGAGTTGAACCTAGTTTCTAGAACTGCTGAGAAGAGAGAGCTAGCAGGAGATCTGAAGTGTTTCAGAAGACAGAAACCATTTCAGAATGATCATAAAAAACTAAGTGAAGTGTTTGCAGTATCTGAATTGATATCTCCTTAGCTTCAGCTTGGTGAAAGTAAGACATTGGATGTTGTGGTGCATCTTGCAGTAGCAGTGCTGGTAAAAGCTAGTACTGATATAGCTTGATAACTTAGCACTTTTTTTTTCTCCTCTTAGATGAACTTGCAAGTTGAGTTCTTTCAGGAAAGCTTAAGATTGAAGATTAAAAAATGCTTCTACTAGTTACAGTTTACAGAAGTGCTTTCATTTATAATTCGGAGGAAGATGAAAACAACTGTTGTAGGAGTTTCCAATAGGGCTTCTCTAGAGTTGTGAGGTTTCAGACTGGACCCCCTTGCTTTCCAAACTCCTGAGGAGTCTAGGTGCAGCTGGATCCAATCTTAGCCCCCAGCTGTAATGATAAGTTGGGACAGTGTCAGAAACTGGACACCCTCTTGAGAGGTGTCCCAAACCAAAAAATCTTTGGGTTGTTATATCCTTATAATCCAAATTCCTCTCCCTTCTAACGATATTGTTGTGCAACAGTGATATTTGAGTCTGGGCTGCTCTTGTTCCTTTGTCCATCTCCAGACTGTTTCTGTTCTTACCTTGGATGCTGGTTTTTGTTGCTTATCTGGGAAGTCTGTTTTATGCAGGTTTAAAATCGTCTTAATTTATGGGCAGCTGGGTGTCCTCAGTGTTGGAAGTATTCTATTAAATTCAGGTTGGATGATTATCTCTCCCTTCTACTATTTTATCTCATTGTTTAGCCCCAGAGGACTCCCAGTGCTTTGTCACTCTGAAGTTTGTGGCCCCAGTCCTTGAATGGTTGCTTAGCTTTAGCAAATTTTAGTTCATCCTCGTTTTGCACGATTCAGAAATTTTATGATCAAGTTATTTTAATTTCCAACAATATCTTAACAGGGAGCCTTCCTACACTCCTCTCATAGCCCTTCTTGCCAACTTGTTTTATTTCAGAACTCTTAAGTGTTACTAGTTAATAAATGTGTGATAGATGTATTTTTTTTAGATGTGTATTTTAACATTCAAAGGAATGTGTAATCTCAAGTCTCTTGTGTATCAGACTGTTAATCTGATATTTTAAAACATTTTTAATGTAACCATTTCACTAACTGCAAAGCTGCAGTTAAAACTAAATACAATGTATTACATACATTGTATTTACATTACATTATGTATATACATTACATAGTGCAAATCTTGTTTGTTTGATTTCCAAGTAACTTTGTACTTTGTGACATATTTCAAGCCTTAATCAGTTCATTTTTTTTATCTGAAATTTGTGTTTTAATATCCATTAATTGTGGTTTTTAAGCAGTGTGACATGAAAAAAAAATGAGATCTGTACATACAACAGAATCCACTGTGTAAATAACTGGGATTTTACTTCCACCTTTGCAAAGTTTTGTACGATTCAAGTACAAGTTAAATTGATAGACCTTTGTGGATTAAGCATACTAACAGTACTGTAAGTTACTGGTCTTGAAGTGTCCTGATTGAAATTGGGGATTAAAAGCAGGAGCAAAACCTTTTGACATTGTTCTATAATTGGTATTTGAAGAGTCTGAGTATGGATGCTTCCACACTCATTCCAGATGTGTTAGCACATCTGAGGAAAATAAGACTTTCTAGGTAAGGTGCATTTGGACTAAATCATCTCTGAAGGTCCCTTCCAACCCCTACCATTCTGTGATTCTGTAACAGCAAGCTGAGTGTGGATTGGCTATGCTTTTAAGATGGGAGTGCAATTTTCAAATGAAAATATATTGTGCAAATATGTCAGCACTTAATTGCATTGATGCTTGTGGCTTTTATCTCTGATTAATCTGTGCAAGTTACCTGTGTATGAGAGGTACACAGGATTTTTTGTTTTGTTTAAGGAGTTCTAAATAGCACACAGTTTGAGTGGGACATCATCATTCCAAATGTCGTCTTTTTTTTTCACCAAAGCATTGCTTTCAATGCAGTTGTTCAAAATTAAGGTCTAAGTCTACTTAAGAGAGAAGCTGAGAGTACTAAGTAGCTGACTGGCAAAGTGATCAGCCAGGAGGAAGAGAAAGCGGCAGGATTATCAGTCTATTCCAGGCTCTGGCTTCGCTGTAGTTCTGAACAAATTGTTAGGATTGTCTGAAATTCTAATTGCTAAACTGAAAACAGTGATGACAGAATGCTCTGAAATTAAGAGGTGAAAGGTAAGTAGTTTTGATGAAGTGCTGAATGAGTTTTGGGTCGTCTCTGAGATAGCTGATTAAACTTGCTAATAACATGGGATTTCAATGTGGTCACCAATGGGATGAGAGCTAATGATGTATATATAGTGTATATATAAACTATTGCGCTGCATCTCTGGACATAAAATTTAAATGATGGTGAATGAAGCCTCAGGACTTAGATATCATCTTTGCTTTAGTTTTTTGCATGAGACTTAACCTTCAGAAAGGTTACAGAAATTTAAGAATGTGACCCTGAAAGTGTGTCAAGCTGTTTCACTGGCTGGTAACTTATAAAGTTGAAATTAAGTATATGCTAGTCAGGGTTTTAGTTGGAATGTCGTGAAAACTGCTTTATTCCAATCAAAGTAAAAGAACATGCTGTGCTGGTACAGTTATGTAACTTTTGATTTAGTATTGTTTAGCCAGTTTGCCCTGTTTAGACTTTTAAAGATTAAAAGATGGACTTTACAGATGATATTAAAAGGATCCAGTCTAATTTGATATTTTGTACCAGAGATGTTGAGAAAAATTTTGAATATCTGTACTTTGAGTAAAGGATTTGCTCTTCTGTTTTTTTTTTTTCTCAAAACTTAACATTTGTTACGTTGATAATAGTGGACAAAGCTGGACAAAAATAGATTTCAATAGAAATTCATCTGGTTGACTTCACATTGTCCTGTAGAAGTGTCGATGCCCAGCTCTAGTAGTTATTGTTGGTGTGAAGGAAAGTTTGCTGAAAACTCTTGGTGCAGAGACAGAATCAGAGGTCTTCATCCTGTGGACACAGTAGTTACATTTATTATTATATTTTTCAACAGGTTGTTGTGTCCACTAATATTGCTGAGACATCATTAACAATAGATGGTGTTGTGTTTGTGATTGATCCTGGATTTGCAAAACAGAAGGTAAATACTACTATTTATTTCTCCTTTTCTTTATAGTAGGAAGGATACTGGAATCTAGTTTGCTCTTCCTTTTATAAACACTTGATAGGCCTTCCCACTTGAAATCTTGACCTTGGTTGTTTTAACTTGGAGCAATCCAAAACAGTGCAGTGCTGAAGAATTTTTTTTTATATAAAAAAATGAAATGTGAGGATTTTGAGAGTTAAACCTGGAGTGTGGATTTCCTAGATACTTCAGGAAAGGTGGTTTTATATTGTGTGTCTATGCTTGAGAACAATCCATGAAAGTAAACAAAAATGGTGCTGGAAGCCACTTTATCCTAAGTCGTGTTAGTGTAGGAAACTGCTAAACTGAAAAGAGAAATGATAGCTAGGGTAGTACTGTTTATTGTCAGTGTTTCATGTACTGTTGCAGCTGTGAAGATTAGTCACTGAGCTTATATTGTGCTTATTGGAACATCATGGGGTGTTGAGGAACTGGAGCAGCTTGCCTACTCTCAATCCAATAACTTAAAAAGGCAAAATACAGATCTCTTAATCATCATTTAGTCTTTTTCACTGATTATACCTGTCTTCTTGGCTTCTTAGACTTTTCCATTAATGCTTATACACAGTCAGCCTTTTGAAATTTTGCAGAGAGAGATACTATGTGAGTACAGTCAATGCATCGTGATACACAACTTTCAGTCACCATTTAGGGCTGAGTTTTTTTCCACAAGTAGTTCTTATACTAGAACCCTCTGCAACAAGAAGTTAAGTTTTTATGTATGTTTTATACTTGTTCACACCAGGAGGATGTTAAAACACGGAACAAAGAGCATCTTCAACCGAAACTACTGATTTCCGCTTTTTTTACAGTATATTGCTTTCCATGAGCCCTGTTGTTGGCAAGGCTACTGTTTATGTATGATTGCAAGGGAAATTTTACAGTAAATTCCAGCATGTATATTGTACTCTGACAGTCTGCATATACCTTGGGAATACAGTCTTGCTTGGTCATCAGTCCGATTTTTTTTACAGTTGCATTCAACCTTAGTGTTCGATTTCTCTGGCCTCTAGAACATGATTATTCAACCCTACAATCGTATCAAGACAACTTTTTTTTATGGAATTAATTTGAGCACTGAGAGCGTTTTTAGCACTCTATAGAACAAGTTGGATGCATTCCTTCTGCCATAAAAATCTTATCTAAAAATACACATGTTTAAGGAGAAGAGGAAGCCTGGCAGGAGTTGTCGTTAACAAATGAATAAAAAGTAAGCGCTACTCTCTAGGCAGTTGTATTTAAAGCTCTTTGTCACTGATCCAGAGACTTTTTGTAGCAGAATTTTTATCTCCTTTCAGATATATACAACTTGTGATTTCCTAGTCAGAAGCTGTTTGAAAATAAATTGAAAACAGTCTTTATTTATTTTTTTTTTAGATAACTGGCTTATCCATTGGACAGTGTTTATTGTTTTCTTTCTTTCCTGCTCTGATTCCTCTTTCAAATAGGTGTACAATCCTCGGATCAGAGTGGAGTCTCTCTTGGTGACTGCAATTAGTAAAGCTTCTGCTCAGCAGCGAGCTGGCCGTGCTGGTCGTACTAGACCAGGCAAGTGCTTCAGGCTTTATACAGAGAAGGCTTACAAAACTGAAATGCAGGTAAGGTTACTTTTTAGAATGTGTATGTAAGAACATCTGATCGATACTGAAAGTTGAGTGTTATGCTACCAAACAAGAATGCTTGTAGTTGAAAGTGTTTCTGGAAGAGCAAGTGTTCTGAATTTTCTTGTTTCCCCTCCCAGGACAACACATACCCTGAAATTTTGAGGTCTAATTTAGGATCTGTAGTATTGCAGCTCAAGAAGCTTGGTATAGATGATTTGGTGCACTTTGATTTTATGGATCCTCCAGGTATCTATTTCAATTTTATCTTGTCTCCTGTGTTACACATTGACTTCTGAAATCTTTTATTTTGAATATTTCAAATAATATGACAAATTAGTTTTTGGTTTCACTGTTTTTGTTGTAATCACTAAGGATGTCTTTTGTTTATCCTGAAATGTAATGCCCCTGTCTTATCAAAGCCAAGGAAGGGGTTTATGTTTCTGTCTGGGTAACAGATTTTAATGGAACCAAGGAATCTACTGAATGCCCCGTATTTGCAGAGGAAGAGACAAAGCTAGAATTATGTGCAGAAATTTTGTTACTTCTTACCTTGATTGCACATTCTAATTTTACACTAGTTAACAGCAACGTGTAAATAAAATTGTCCAGCATTTTTAAAGCTGAATACACATTTTCAGCTCTGTCAAGTCAATGTGCACTTCCCTTTTAACAGTGTTAAATGTTCATGCATGCTTTAAAAATAACTGGGCTATTTTGCTAATCAAAAACATAGATCATCCATATCTAAATACATCAAAGTCGGATGCTTTCTTTTTTAAAACAGTTTTTATAATCTGTAAGCTTTTAAATAGCTCCACAGAACAATGGCTGCCTTTGTGCCATGCAGCATGTATGATAGCTTAACAGGGAAGGCTTTTGAATTCTCTTCTGTTTTCCTTTATGAGTTTAATATACACTTGCTATGAGGAATGCAGGATTAAGAACATTCTTACAGGCTCAGGTTTGTGAAAGACTATGGATGCATAAAGTTGACGTGGCTGAGATTTTAGGATTGCATTGATCTATTTTGTATAGAACAAGGGAAAATGCATCAGTGTAGGGGAATGAAGTGATATTACTGTGGTAGCAGTTATTTCACAACGCCATTTCTGTCTGAATTCAGAAAGAGCGAGCAGTAATCTTGAAATATTCAAAACTTTTGATCCAGTTAAGAGTGCTTCTAAATAAGTTACTTTACCCTTCATTTATATCTGAATGTATATAACTGAATTTGTTAGCAATTCTGTGTTTAGAATTCAGTTGAACGGAGAATGAAAAATAAGGTGGTTTATAGTAGTCTGTGCCTTTCCTCATTTTTTGCCTATTTGGAGGAGTTTGATTAATGTGCCTACCGAAATTTTTTTTCTTCCTTTCAGCTCCTGAAACTCTGATGAGAGCCTTAGAGCTTTTGAACTATTTGGCTGCTTTAAATGATGATGGAGATTTGACTGAATTAGGATCCATGATGGCTGAATTTCCACTGGACCCACAGCTGGCCAAAATGGTTATCGCAAGTTGTGACTACAACTGTTCTAATGAGGTCCTATCTATTACTGCCATGTTGTCAGGTAATAGCAGGGAAAGAGACACTAAACAAAATGCAAGTCTTCAGTTTGGGGAAAACTTGAGTTTTCCACTTCAAAAGCATAATATGAATATATTTCAAATAAAATTAGAATTGCTTTTTAAAACTTCATATAGGTGTTTAATCAATTGTTATGGTTTTATTTAGAGACCTTAAAGCTAATGAATAATAAGAAATTAACATGTATAAAATTGTCCAACAGTTTGCTCCTAACTTTAGATAAAGGTATACACATTTGAATTGCTTAGAGGGGGAAAAAAATCAGGCTACTGGAACAAATTTCTTTTTAGCCTTGTAGTTAGGACCAGAAATGTCAGTTCAACCACTGAGTTTCATAGTGTGCGTTCTTCTGCACTTTGATAAATCTCAGTATTTCCAAGAGGATTACCATCTAACTAGTATTAAACCATAAGCTTGTACATGAAATGGTGATACATTTTTCAGTCATTAAGTAGCAAAGCTGATGAATTGCCCTTACTTTTAAAGGGAAGAAAGAAACTTTGGGAGAGGATGTACACATTTATATGAAATAATTTGTGTGCACAGCTGTACTTCACTGCCTTCTGTGAATAGCACTGCATCAGCGCAGAGTTGCTTGTCGAGAAAGCTTGATGAGTGAAAAATGTTACCAACAATCCTTGTCTTTCATTTCCCAGTTGTATAGAACTGACTTCATTTTATAGTTATCATAGGACAAGCGGCAAGCTTTAGTCTGTTATGAAAATGGGGGCATTCTTGCTCAAAACTACTCTTTGTCTTTTGGTTGGGCTCTTCTGTCTCTTGTGGCTCTTCACAGTGCAGGTGTACTGGCTACATGCTGAGCTTGGTTGAATAGACCCCCCAAAAAAATGTTTTGCCTAAGTGTAAACTCTGTTGCTTCAGTTTGGTCTTACAGTATATTTATATGAAAGTTTTTAAGAACAAGCTAAAATGTTTGATGCAGAGTTATGATTGTTCAGACTCAGAGCAGATGGGCAGGGCAGAATCATAATGATTTTATTTAATGAAATGGTATGCTTAATTGCGGAGGTGGTGGTAGGTTGGTGCCTGTCTTTCTCTTCCCTTCCCTCCTGTCCCCCCAATCTCTACTACAGAACAGCAAGTTTAGCACGTTTTTGTCTGATCTTCAGCTAATTTGTCTTGCTCCTATTTCTATTTAACTTTTCCCAGGCCATGATACCTTTTTTTGTTTTGAGACGCCACTAATGTCCTGACAAATGACTTGGAAAGGGTTGAGAGAAGGATTGAGGCTGGTTGATATGAGCTATAATTCAAATTCTTCTCTTTAAAAAAACAGAGCTTTAGTATTTGAGAACTATTTCCTAAAGTAAACACATTTCTAAACCAGTGACATGTGTGTATGTTATGGTGCCTTAAGTCCATGTAAAGATTGCCAGGCTCTGGGTAGCAATCTGTGTACTAATAATTTGGACTGAAAGTAAAATCGAGTACCAGAAAAGGCCAGAGAATAACACTGAATTAGTGAGCTGATTAAACAGTTCTGTTTCATAAGCTGTCTTGCTGTGGGGTAGAAAGTGCTATTACTTATTCCAAACTCTGAGTTAAGCCAGTGATAGGATAATTTGGAAATTGCTTTTATTATTCCCAGTTTGAAATTAAAATGCACTTTATATTATCTCTGCTTTCAAATGCAGGGTCCAAAATACAGGGTGTTTATTTTTGCACTCGCACTTCTGTTCTCTTTGTAGCATTGGTCTTTCTTTATTTGTTACCATGTGATTCACTGTTGCAGTGTGCAGTTTGTTACCATGTGATTCACTGTTGCAGTGTGCAGTAATTTTTTTCCTCAAGTTCCATCCAGCATTTGACTCAATACATTTTTGAAATGTACTGTTTTGGGGCTTTTATAGGAATTTAAGAATAAAATTAAGTCAAACAACAAAACATACCACAAAAAGGCCCTCATCTGTTAAGAACAGATAAGATGCAAACAGGTGTTCTCAGGAGACTGGTGGTTTTTAGTTATGAGAAGGCTATGAGTTCTGAATAGCTGGGAAGAAAAAGAAAGGATTTGAAGCATCTTACTTAGCATTAATTCTATAGATATTTAACTTCTTAAAAATGACATCAACTTTAAATCATTTTTTCCCTCCTAAGAGATCTTCACTTTATAGATAACTACTTGAGAATTAGTATTGATATTACAAACTTCTAAGAGATGAATTAGGTTGGCTGCAATATCATTTGTGGGTTTTGGTAGTCTGTATTTGGAAAGGATGTGTTAAAATGGGATTTTTGGATTCAAGTCAGACTGAGTCAGATCTATATATGAGATTATAATGACAGAGAAAGCTCATCACATTGCGATTTTTAACTTTTTTGTTTAAGTAGTACCGAAGGACGGTTTAACCTTCCACCACTACCGCTACCATCACAACCTTTAGAGTTATTGATACCTTCATTCACATGTTTCTGTATACCAGTGCTGATAACAATACCATCTGGGGAAGAGGCCTTGCCTTTACTAGTGTGTTCTATCTAGTAGCTGGCTTGTGATTAAAAACTCCTGGTTGTGTCAACTGTGCTAGTGCAGTACAGTTTCAGAGCTATTTTCTTCACTCTGTCCGTAGAGGCTTTCTGAGAAATTTGCAATTGAACTGTCTTGTTATGTTGGGGTACCAGCTCCTGGTAGAGCTATCAGCACTGGGCTTTGATCTGTTTAGCCTTCCAGTATACAATCTTGATGGCCTTCAGACTAGAGATTTTGATGCCTACGTATAGTTCTATTAAAATAATCAGGTACTCTGTAGCTTTGAAACCCTCTTGTCTTACAGATGGGGTTAGGTGTTGATGTACCAAATCAAGGTAGTAAACAGTCCAAGATGCAGTTGGAGGCCATCCTGCCCTGCCCTATGCTCTGTGAACTGACCTAGCTAGGCCTTGTTCCTCTATCTGTGAATGCGTGACTCATCGATATGGGCGTTTGTGTTGGGCCCATACCAACCTTGTTTAGTCCCACAGTGTTTTGTTCGCCCCACGGAAGCAAAGAAGGCAGCAGATGAAGCCAAGATGAGATTTGCCCACATAGATGGAGATCATTTGACGTTGCTGAATGTCTACCATGCTTTCAAACAAAGTAAGTGTGTGCCAGTTTGAGCAAAATTATTTATAATGCTTTGTGCTACCAGCTCCTGTTTGTGGGTTCTAAGGGCAGTTGAAAAGCTTGAGCTCAGTTTTTGAGCCATTCTATCGTAATCTTAAAAATAATTCTTCATTTAAAGAAATATGTAAAAGAGTTAAATGTTACTTTCCTTTGGGAAGAAAACCCAAAAGAACTAGCCAAGAGACATTGCCATAAACTGATGAGTATGGAGGGAAGTTAGGCTTTTAACTCAGTGCTGGGTAACCTTGGACAGAAGGACAGAAGGAAATATTGCAAGTTTTTTTATCAGATATTGTATTAAAAAATCTGCATAATTGCTTAGTAGGGAGAGCAGTTCAGAAAATACTGAGTATTTGGAGAAGAATGTGTTCCTAGGACCAAAACGTTTTTAATCCTAACTTTTTAATGTAGTTAAGGATGCTCTCATAAGGCACTGGGATGGATTGAGAAGTAAAGGGGCAACAAAATAACATCAGCAAATAGTAAATTACCCCACTTCTATGGATGGATTTTAAGGAAAATGTCTGATCTGCTCAGCAGAGCTGAAGTATATTTTAGCAGCTTGAAGTGGTGGGAATACAACAGGTGAAGTTAGAAGTTCTGAAAAATGACTATGTAAGAGGCACACTTTAACAGTGAGTTGTTCTGGGGGTAAGTAAAGATTACCCTTAACTGCCAACCATGTTAAATTAGATGCTCCAATTGAATTTTCCTGTAAGCAAACAAAAAAAGCAATAGTCACCCTGAATAAAGAGAAATGCAACTTGGTGCCCCTTTCTGTTGCAACTTTCATCTAGAAAATGTTGCATTGAAACATCCTAACTGTATAACTATGTGGCAATCCAAAACAAGGGTGTCTTCAGAAGTGCAATAAACAGTATTTAAAATAATAGCTGAGAAATTTCTACTAAACACCTATGGAGACGTGCTATTTATTCTACTAGCTTTTTAGTTAACAGGTTCTAGTTTGTCTTGCAAACATTTTGTGTGTTTCTTGAAGTCCCTGCTTTCATGCACAGGTTATTGAGGAATGGAATTCGGCTTCACTGTGAAATTGAGTAGGATTTCAGGGATTCAAGGGTAGATGAAAAACTGCTGCTACTGTTTATATCTAGAACAATGTTAAACTGTTATGGGTCATCTAAAATTCACAGTTCAAATGGCACCAAGTATCATACAGTGGGACTTACTGTCACGTTAAGTGTACAAGAGCTTCAGTATTTATACATCACTTAATACATTCTGTGAGATAAAGCACAGAAGGAACTTTAAGCTTTCTTCAGATTGCATAACCTTCCTTCTCAATGCGAATTAAAAATAGGGTCTCTTTGTACAAGAGATACTTTGAAGTTACAATTTTTAAGGCTAGTTTTGCTGTATTACTAAACTGGCAAAGATTAGAAGAGCATCACTTGACAAGCAATGCATTTGATAGGGAGAACTGGGTTTCTTAATGTTAAACATGCAGGTTTTTCATCCTGACAGAATAGCTTAGGCTTGCTGTCTTAACAGGTTACTTAGAGCTATCAGCAGCTGAAACGGTAATTTAGGAGTACAGAGTTTGGTTAGGCTATATTTTACCAGTCACCTCCATTTATTTAAACTGCTGTGAGGTGCCTCACACTTAGATTAGTCTATTTGTGAAGCTCTTAACCGTTACTTGAATGCTTAATTTAAGGACAGTTTGTTTTCTCAAGTACAATACAATTATATAGTTGTCTTGTGTGCTTGTTGCATGCAGTGTTCCTTACATTGGGTTACATGTTATACTGCAGGTTTGGAGAAGGATTTTTTTTTTTTCTAGTTGCAGGATATTGTTGTTGAAATGTGAGAAACTCATTGATGTGGGAAAGCTAATTTTCTTTTGTCCTGGCCACATGCTTCCTGAATAGAAAACAATGTGGGAAAGTTACCTAATGCAAGATATTGACTGAATAAACTCAGAGCTGTTGTCATTTGTAAAAGTTTATGGGTATTTTTTCTGGTTCATCTGACTGATCAATCAGTTAGTTGCTGTTTTACTTACTTGTTCTAATTGGATGAAATACTCATTTTTGATTCATGTTTTTTAATGTTGCAGATCATGAGTCGGTTCAGTGGTGTTATGACAACTTCATTAACTACAGGTCCCTGATGTCTGCAGACAATGTACGCCAACAGCTGTCACGAATCATGGATAGATTTAATTTGCCTCGTAGAAGCACAGACTTTACCAGCAGAGACTATTACATCAACATAAGAAAGGCATTAGTTACTGGTTATTTCATGCAGGTATGTGTTTCTTGCAGGGAACATAGTTTGGTGTTTATGTGGCTTTTAATGTTAGTATGGTGATTATAACTTATCAGAACTCCATAAATGTTACTTAAATTATATATGGCTAACTGTATTGACTATATCAGTCTTAGGTTGGTTATTCTTTAGTCAAATGTTAGGAGAGAAGTTGTAGTCAATCTTAACCTAGCACCAAAGTACTGTTTCTGGCACAAACAGTCAGGAATTGACCACTAACTTCTGAATAGGTGAACGAGTAACTTCATAAAACATGTCCAAGTAACTGCAGAATATCCAATTTTTATGTTATTTGTGAGCTGATATAATTAAGGGAAATACAGTTGTGTATAAACATTAACAGTATGTAATCCTCGTAGAAGGAAAGTATTTTTTTTCTGCATACTTTTCCCTAGCTCTGTTTCACTTCTAAATTACATGAGTCACAAGTACTGAAGCAAGTCTGTAATCTCAAGATGTATGCAGTTGGATGGTATGAAGCCAGCCTTGGCTGCTGCTTCCTGGATGCTTTGCATTTCACATTAAGCACGCCTCCGGGCGAGAATGCATGCTGTGGGTTTTTGCCGTGGTGCTTTGTTTCTTTTTAACGTTCATCGCTGGGGCTGGAAGAGTCCATTTGCTGTCTCTTGCAGGCTCAGAGGTGTACAGAACCTTCAGTGGGAGTGAGCCTTCATCCTCACTGACTCTAGGCTGTTGTAAGGATGTTTTTCCTAGCAAACATGCGTTCTGACACCTTAGCAATGTCTCTGAAAGCTCACTTCTGGAGAACACCACCCCGTTATCCTTAGGAGGCTGATCAGTGCCCATAGCACTTCCTAATTTTTGGTGTGAGCTATGGCGTAGCAATGTTTGAGCAGGAACACTCCCATTTACTCCCTTGCTCCATGCTGTGTGGGTTGGGATGGCAGGCAGCTGCACTGACACGCTCACCACATCCCAATTGGGGTGCAGGCTGGGGAATGCATCCACTCACACCCCCACCAAGGAAGCAATGCCTTCCCCCAGACTGAGCCAGCCAGTAGCAGAAACATGTTCCTGGGGTTTCAAAACACAGGAATATCAGTGTCAACAATTGCATTTCTCTGTATTGCAAGTGGGAGATTAAAGTTGTGGGCTGCCTTAAATGTTAAAATGGTTCTGAAGACTGACTTGTTGGAACCCTTCAGCCAAGCAGACTAGTCACTGTATTCAGTTGCTTATGGGACAGGTTCCCTTTCCTTGGAGGATGCTTTTGTACACAGTCCCACCTATAACTTTTATTCTGTAGATCTTTTTCGAGACAATGAATGGCCTGACAGTTCTGCCCAACAATCTTTCAGCCCCAGCTGGCCTAGGCAAGTTTTGTTGCTACAGTTGCACTTCTGTGGCTTCCTTATTTGCCTGCACCTATAGGAAGTCATGTGCTTTGGAGGCTTATGTACTGTCAGTTTGTTTTCTGTTACTCACAGTGCAACTTTTTGTCTAAGATGATCTTCTTGCCATGGATGTGGAACTCCTCTGTTGGTTCTGGTAGCTTTTTGACCTCTACTGCTCAGAAGTTAAAAGATCTGACTTTATATTTTTGCTGTGAATAGAATCTTAGGTTAACACAGATGAAAATTTAAACACTTTCCAGAAGTCTCTTTGAGTTTCCCTGGTCAATAAGTTGTTTATCACCCCCCTCACCCAAAATGCCTAATGGAAGTTTTAGGCTGAATCAAGAGATAGATATGGTAGACCTGTTTAAGGCCTTTGGAGTAGAAGACATTTCAACAGTTCGTCTTCTCTTTTGATGTTGCAAGTCTGAGCACTTGCACGATGTGTGTGTGTGTGTGTGTGTACTGTAGTCAGACTAAGGAAACAGGTGGCAAAAGTTAATTCTTGAAATTCTTAAGTTAAAAAATGGAGCATGAAGCAGAAAACACAGTAGCAGCCTTTTTTTTTTCCTGAAAGTTCTCACTGATTGTGGTGTTTTATACTTCAGTAATTGTGCTAAAAACAATCAGAAAATTTCACTGTAGACCAAGACCTGTGGCTGATGTCAGACAGTGCAGGCCTGTGATAATTAAGTACTGCAAATTTGCCTGCCTTCAGCAATGTCACTGATTGTGTGTGGTGATTCTCCTGGACTTGCTTTGTATATTCCATGGTTTCTCTGGAAGCTCCTGATTTTATATTCTGAAAACCGTGATGGATTTGCAGAGTGGTTGATGTTGGAAGGGTCTTCTGGAGGACATCTGGCCCAGCCACTCCTGTGTTGGCTTTTCCAGTCACTGGGAGCAGTTGCACACCTGGGTTTCAAGGGAGCATCAGTGTATGTGCTGTCTCCCATGCCTCCTTGTTTGCTTCCGTATGTCAGCCTTGAGGCTTGTCTGAGCCCATTCTAAATTCTTCTAGCATGGTGATGTGGCAAAACCACTGCCCCTGTGGAGGTACAGCAGAGCTGACTGTCTGTCATCTGTGCTGAAACAGGTCAGGCTGGGAGGGAAGAGGAAAATGAAGTAGCTGGCAGTTAGATTGTCACGGCTTGCTGTGTGCCATCGCTTGGCTCTCCCATGTTTCATAGGAATGCTGTGCTGTTACTGAACCTGTAATTCTTTGCCAGTCTGTGTGCTAACAAGCATTCTTCATAGACACACCTAAATAAGATATGTGCTGCAGGACTGCTCACCGTGTTAGCCTCGTGTGGGTCAGTCACAATAGGGATGTAACCACTCACTTTAAGGCAACTTATACCTGCTATGTATGTTGTAAAGGAAACATTTCTTTCTTAAGTGGGGTTGTTCCAGTCCTTGTCTTTCCTTGTACTTTTTTGTAGAACTTCTTTGAGTATGCTTAACGAGTTTCTTGAGAATCTTTTTACTAAATTCAGAATTTATATAAAGGTAAACAAGAAATACAGCTCTTTACTCTCATTATAAGTGAAATGGAAATGTGTTTGAGGAAGCTGGATGGTAAGACTTCACTATTTTAATACATCTGAGTGAGACCAAGGTACTAAAGGTAAATTGTATTGATTAAATTCGACAGCACACTGCTTTCTGGAATGAAACCTAAGGAAATTAAAATTTCTGTCATCTAGGAGTAACAGAAATGGATAAAGCACACAAATGTGTTTGTACACATGCTTTACTTGTGATCTGAAAAATAAAATCGGTGATTTTTTTTTTAAACCCATCCTTTGAAGAAAAAGGCATAATTCCAGAGCAACATGTGTGCTGTGAGTATGCTAGGTCTGTGACAGATGAGCTCCTAGTCTGGTATGTGGCTGAATTGCTATTTAATTTCGCAAATGTTGGCTTGAGTTGGATGGGATTAAGGCTAAATCATTACAGACAGTGCTCTGTTCATCTCCGTTTAAAAGAGCCTCTGTTGGCTTCCCAGACTTTAAATAAAGTAGCAGCGTAATCTCCAAAATCTTGGGTGAAAAGATGTGCAGAGTACTGAAATACTTTTACTTCTAAAACATGTTCTAGATATTAATGTCATAAAATATAAAAGCAGCATGCTCAAAATAAGTGATTTGTTACTAAGGAGATACTCTGACTTAAAATTTGAGGTAGCTGTTGCTTCTAGAAGTCCTGTGATTTTAATAGTTGGAATTTACCTGTGAGTAGGCAAAAAAAAAGTGTTATAAACCCATAAATTAAGGAAACAAGAAAGTACAGAGTCTATATTAAAAGGAAAGTTAGTAGTGGTCTGATTAACAGTGTGTCTTTTGGACATCTTTCAGCCGTTGTCCATCCAACTTAGTCTTACAGTGTTTCTCTGTGTGTAAACACATGCAATGAAATAAGCACTGGGGTCATCTTGAATTACTGAAATCAAAAGGTTAATTTTAGTTACCTGTTCTGTTAGATGAACTGCTCTTACAAAGGATATCCTTCTAAGGATAACTGTCTGCTCTGCCTGATCTTAATGAGCTAGGTATCGGAGCATCTCGGCAGGGTAGGCATTATTCCCTTTCATGGAGCAAGCAGCTTAGTCAGAGAGAGGTTAATTGATTTTTGCCAAGGTCAGTGCAGAAGTGTCTTGCTGAACCTACATTTTCCAGCTCTGAAGCTTATACTGTAAGAGGACTCTTCTTATTTTTTATGTACCGAACTTCCCATTCTTACTGGACTGATTTATTTCTTTCAGGCCCACTGTGTGAGAGGGTTTGCAGAATAATAGGTGCATCAGTAAAATGAGTACTGAAACACTGCCCTAATAACCGCTTGAAAGGATAATGCGGTGGCGTTCCAGTCCCACAGCAGCTGCTGCAGCAAAGCACTTGAAGCAGATGTCTGCAGTAGACCACAGTTGATTTTTTGTGATGTTACAAACCTGTCTAATCAATGCTCCCTTCCCAGGCTTCTGTTTGCTGCTGTCTAACAATGGGTCTTCTCTTTGCGTGATAACTTTTTGTGTGTTGCTGGAATTGTATATTAGACTATACACTTGGCACGACGATTAGCAACAGCATCTGGTATCAGGCATAAAACTGCCTGAGTGGTTGGTCAACTAACATGCCAAGTTTAGATGAGGTTGGAAAGTTGGGACAGTATCTTTTGTGTCAAACACTTAACAGTCAGCTTGAAATCACTTCATTTAAGATTGCCTGTGGTAATGACAGACTGTCTTTTCACCTAGGTGGCACATTTGGAACGAACAGGGCATTACTTAACAGTAAAGGATAACCAGGTGGTGCAGTTGCATCCCTCCACTGTTCTTGATCACAAACCAGAATGGGTGCTCTATAATGAGTTTGTCCTTACAACAAAGAATTACATTCGGACGTGCACGGACATAAAGCCAGAATGGTAAGCCAAAAGTCTTCAACCAGTCACAACCTATGGTGAAGCACTTGTTTTCCTTTTCCCTGTTTTAAACTGAGGTAATTCCTTTACTTTTCCTGAAGCAAATATTATTAAAACGGTTTGGGGAACTGCAATGGAATGGACTTGGTCTCATAGATGACCACAAATTTTCCTTGTGGATACTTGTTTCTGTTTGTGGGAGTCATGAGTGAAACTCAGATGCCCAGGATCTGCACATGTAGAGACTTGAATTAAACCCAGTTCATTTCAGTAAGGCTGCTGGGAAGGAGTTGTTTGGAGTTGTGTCCTGATGCCCACGAGTGCACCTAAGAGATGCCTCTCCTCTCAAGATGTAGGTCCTCTTTTGGCAGTACTGTCTTAATTTTTTCCAGAAGGATCTGAACAGGATTCCCATGCTGTCTTGAAATACAAAGGAAGGAGGTGGTAGTACTGGTACAGCCTGTGTTGTCATAGTATTTGTCATAGAGTATGTCAAGGAAATTAGGGGCCTGATACTCTACAGGCAAGCAGAGATCTGAATTGTCTTGCCCATCTTTCAGGTTGTACTGAAATTGCCAGGTTTGTAGGCTTTCGGACATAGGAGGTTCCTTAGTTGTTGTTAAAGTTGTGCTGTTGTGCTGAAGAATTGAAGGACAGAGCATATATGTATGTTGTCCTTAGTATTTCAATGGAACATGTTTGAATCCTTCCGTAGCAGTCTTTTTTTCTGAACAAGCTCTATATGGCCTGAAGCAGGACCCTGTGGCTTTGGGCTGTGTTAAGCCTAAGGCAGATGAGGCTGACCCATGTTTTACACCACCTGGTATTCAGGTGGGTTGCAGTGCTTTGTGGGCTTGGACCTCCTGCAGCAGCGGTGTGGGGCTGAGGGACGTGGCTGAGCAGGAGCATCTCTCGAGACTCAAGTGTGCACCTGTTTGTTCTGGGCTCCGGTGCTTGCACGGGATGGGACTGATAGAAGCGTGTCTGGGAGTGTTAACCTGTCATCAACCCTTGGAATCCCAGAATGAGCTCAAAATAATGGAAAATCCTTGTTTCCTTCAGTTGCAGGATTTCT
The DNA here is from genome assembly GCA_013401255.1 of Urocolius indicus. NCBI lineage: Eukaryota > Metazoa > Chordata > Aves > Coliiformes > Coliidae > Urocolius > Urocolius indicus. The sequence goes on from WBNH01004845.1 coordinate 62,372, forward strand.
GTAGGAGGCATCTGAAAGTTTGAGCATTAGTAACAAACTTTTCCTTTTTTGACAGGCTGGTGAAAATTGCCCCTCAATATTATGACATGAGCAATTTTCCACAGTGTGAAGCAAAGAGACAGTTGGATCGCATCATTGCCAAGCTTCAGTCCAAGGAATACTCACAGTACTGAATTTGTGCTTTGAACTGAAGTTACTCAGAGGACAGCTTTAAGAGATGAAAGGATTCAAAGTTCAAGTTGTGCTCTTCACTTTGGTTCAATAATGGCCTTTATTTGAAAGCTTTTTAATTTTTCTTTACAGTAAATATTCCATTCTGATTTCATAAATTAAACATTTATGCCTCCCTTTTGTGTTGACACTGTAGCTCATACTGGAAAAGCTGATCAATGTTTTGCAGTTTATTGAAAGTAGTTCTATATATAACAATGTTATAAGCATTTCTTTAGAAATGGTTGAAAATGCTTCTAAAAATGTGATTATCGACCATGGTATGCATGATCGTTGTAATTGTTGACATTCCTTTTAGAAGTTGTGAAATGTTACAACTTGTGCTTATGTAGACACAATCTTTGGCTTCAGTACAAAGGTACTGACTTCAATAAAGTCTATTTATACTAATTTGGTGCTACGGTATGTCAGTATTTCTGTTGCTTGGATCAAAGCATGGGAAGCTGTTTAGCCTCGTGAAGCTGCTGTCTTACTGACACAGCAGGAGTTTAATGTTTTACTGTTAAAAGGTGGCAGGCACGTGAGCAGCAGCACAGTTCTGATGACATAGATGTTATACAAACAGTGTCAATCCCTTGTAAACTTATGTAGGGAACTGTTTTGAAAAGGAGGCGCAGGCAGGTGTTGGGATAATGCTTTCTTCAGACACCTTCCGAGGTGTTTCTTGTACTTGCTGCAGCTCTGTCCACGCTGAACTGTGAAGTGTGTGTGGCCAGTCTGAAGTTCCTTGCTGGGCAGTGCTCAGGGACAGTTTGAGAGCAAGACAATGGCATAAGTGACAAATTACATCACACTGTTAAAATTTTGTGGTGAATTTCAGTGAAGTGTTTGACTTGACAGCATTTTCAGTTCAGGAAAGCTAATCCCACCTGGAACTTAACAGTAAGGTTTGATCAGAGGCCTGGAGCACAGACTGAGAGACACTGAAGTCTGAAGATGGTCTGCGAGGGTTGAGGATGTTCCACCTGGATAAGTCTCTGGGGAGACATTAGAGCAGCCTTCCAGTACCTAAAGGGACCGACAGGAAAGCTGCAGGAGGACTTTTTTTTTTTTTTACAGGGATGTGTAGTGGCAGGACAAGGGTTTGTGACATTAAACTGAAAGAGGTTTAGGTATTTTGTAAGGGTGGTGAGACACTGGTACAGGTTGCCCAGAGAGGTTGTAGCTGCCTCACCCCTGGGAGTGTCCAAGGCCAGGTTGGATGGAGCAACTTAAGTCTAGTGTAAGGTGTCCCTGTCCATGGCAGGGAGTTGGAACTGGATGATCTTTCAGATCCCTTCCAAGCCAACCTATTCTGGAATTCTGTGATTTAACATATTTGGTCAGATGTCTGTTTTACCTCTACCTAGAATACAGGTGTGGTCCTCCTGGCAGAGAGAGTGTGGAGCAGAGCTCGTTGGAAGCAGGTCCCTCCAGAGTGGGAGCTGTGTGCTGTCACTGCAAGGCAGAAGCAAAACTAGGCTTTGTTTGGAGAGCTGGCAGCTAACCTCAGTTAGACTCATCCTAAGCACTGATGGTTAGGGTGCCTTGTTTAAATCATAGCACTTGGCTATACAACTGCTTGGAATCCAGCAATTTGAGGTTCTTCTTCTAATTTAAACCTTTTTTTTTTTCCTGAATTCCCATTCATATGATAGGCAGTAGAGAAGATCTGAAGACCTTATTTTGTTAGCAATGGAAACAGTATTGTGAAGCTATCTGAAGAGTGGCATTCCAGTGAATTTATAATACACAATGGGATTTGTGAGCCTGCTTGCCTTTTGATAAGCAAGGGGGAGTGGTTGGGGCTCTCCCTCACATCAGGCATCATGGGATGGGTCTGGAGTTCTCTGCCCTGTGAAACATCCTTCAATGGGAAGTAGGGAAGTTGACTCTTCATGGAAGTTTGTTGACTGTAGTTAGAGGTTTTTTGTGTAAAATAGGGATCCTGAACTTTAGCAATTTGATTTCAAACTAGTATTCCTAAACATTCCATGGTTTGTTTACAAATTCATGCTGTATGGCAACACGAGGTCAGGATGTGGGTTTCCAGGGGAGCTTGTGTTCTCTTCTTGAGAGCAGAGGAGGCTGCTTGTGCAGTGCTGGAAAAGGGCTGCTCCCCAGTTAAGAATATCTTTGGTATTTGTGTGTCAAACGTGTGTTTCCCTTGCTGCAGTGAGGCCCCAGAACAGTCCCTTGAGGCCCTGGGGCCAGCTGCTGTAAGCAGCCTTGACTTTGGTACCTGCCAGTGGGGAGCAGACGGTTCCAGCCATGAGGGGAATTGGACACAGGAGAGACTTCGGCCTGTTTTTAATTGTTGTGGCCCTGACTCTGCCTGGGCTGTGACAGCCAGCCTGGTGTGTCTCACTCTCCTCTGTGCTTGCTACCAGGAATGCGGATACTGCAGGCCAATGGAGTGTCTGTGACAGCTGTGCAGCACAGCCCTGACATCTTCCAATTAAGGTGGTGACACCTGTGCAGCCCACCCAAGAGCACTGGGGTGCACCAGTGTCATTGATTTAATTGGAAGGCTGTGGGGTGCCCCAGCTGTCACTGGGGAGAGAGCAGGCCCAGTGGCCTTTCCCCTGTGGGTAGTGGGCTGGAGAGCAGCGGGACCCTCCCTGGGACCAGGGGCCAACACTTCAGGGAGATGCTGACACTCAGACATGGGGGGGATCTAGTAGATTTGATACTTGTGTGACATTTGTGGATGTCATCACTGTTCCCTGGTGTTTCTCTTACTGAAGAGCTGACAAGCAAAGTACTTTAGTTGAGGATGGAGGCATTTTCTTAGCCTGGGCTATGTTTGCTAAATGTGCAGTTCCTTCACCACCCAACAGCTAGTGGAGAACAGCCCTGGGGTTGAGGCGACTGTGCAGGCCTTGCCCTTGCTGCCCTGCTGCACAAGTAAGGATTTGCTGAGGGTGTTTAGGGATCTGGGGCAGTAGCACGCAGATTCTCTGAATTCCCTGAGGAAACTGTATAGCCACTGTGTATATCACTCTTTTGGACATGTAGCTTTAGAGGCATATTGCAGTAGGAAGGGAGTGAGTTATTTGAGAGCCAGCCCTTTGAAGGAATAAAAGAGGTGGCATGGCTTGTTAGGGAAAGATACTTTCTAGGTCCTGAGGAGAAGCTGTATCAGGAGCTCTGCTCTTAGCTGCAGTATCTCAGGCGCACAACAGATGCACACACAGTAACTTGGTTTTGAGAATAGCCCTGTTTTTCCATGTGTTGAAAGGCAAAACCTCATTTCCAATTTTCTGGTGGAAAACCTGTCAAAAAAGCAGGTTGCACAGAGGAACAAAAGGAGACAGAGGTGTACAATGCTGCTACTTTACCTGTGAGGGTATGGGATTCACTGCCTCTTTCTCAGAACAGCTAAGAACACCTGCGGTCTTGCTTGTCACCGGGGGCTGGGGTTGGGCTGCCTATGCTGCAGCCTGTGGTAAATGGGGGAGAAACTGAGAAGTAGCCAAGTGCATGAGAGCTTGCTAATGCCAAATATAAATGCAGTTTCCTATGTGCGTTGCTTTGAAAGGCCATGGCTGACTACAGCTCCTGTGGCTTTGTCTGGAGGCCTGAATGAAGTACATCAGCTGCCCCAGGCAGCTCCCACTGTGATGCCTGTGCCCTGCACTGCTGCCCTGGCCTCGCAGCGTGCCAGCTGCCAGCAAGGGTGTCAGCCTGTTGGTGTGCCAGCGCTGAGGAATTGCTTCCGTAGGATGAGTTGGTAACCTGCTTCAGAGCAACCTCAAAGGAAAAGCACTGCTTTGTTTGCTTAGGATGACTTTTTTACCAGAAGACTTCTGGTGGTTTTTAAAAATACATGCTGTGTACAAAATAAAATGTTTATAGTGCAGGACTTTTGAGAACACAGAATGGACAAGGTGCCAGGGAAGTGGTACTGAAATGAGAGTCTTCCCTCTTAATTGTGCTTCTGGGTAATACCTCAAAGCAGTAGAGGGCTGGTGCTGCTGTGGGGTGCTGGGAATGTTTCAGCTGGTTGGATACAGAGGCAGTTACTGATGGCTGGTGCATAAAGTTGTGTATAGGTACCTGTTGACATTATGGAGACAAAAACAAGTGACCAGCTATACTTTGTTTAGATGGGTAGAGTTTTAATGCAATTTAGATTTTTCTTCAGAGAAAACAAATGGTGAATTCATGCTTTGCTGTGTCTCAGTGTCATAAAACCCCCTGAACTCTTGCTTTTGGGAGATTTCTATGTATAGCCCACATTGCTTTAGGGCTTGCAGGAATGCTCCCCTCTGTCATGTCTATGCTCCTTTGGTGGTTACAGAACTGTTGCCGCTGCCGGTTGTGCTGCAGCGTTGTGTGTCAGCGTGGTGCTGGCAGAGCCATACAATGTTACTGATCACCAACTCCCTGTTGGCAGCAGGGCTGGGAGATGGCATTAGTTTGTGACCCGTTCCTCTCAGCCTGTGCTGCTTCAGCACAGATTGGAGACTGCCCTAAGAAATGCAGCTTAAAGCAAAAACGCTGAAATGAACTGTCAGGATGTCACTTAAAAAGATACCTTAACCAGAGTCAAAGGGCAAGGAATTTTCCTTCCACACAGTCAAGCTACGTTTATTCATTTACAATTAGATGGCTGTAGTTTTCTTCATTTTCTGACAACTTGGCAATAAGAAGCTATACCACACCATGACACTAGGAAGGAGAGAGTTGTATTCTCAAGTACATGAATTTATTCACTTACTGTAACCTGGGAGGAACAACCACTTATCTTGCTTTTAGAACAGATGAAGGTTTTGATAATAAACATCTTTTGCTGTTAGAGGAATAACCTAGTATCAGTACTTGATCCATTAAAAACATTTAGCTTTGGGACAATGTATGTGATGAAAGATTTATGTGAAGCAGAAATGGAAAAATGATCCACTTGGTCAACAGGGTTCATTTTTTTCTACTAATCCCTCTTACCTTTGGAACTGTCCTGGTATGGAACTGGGCATTGGTCCCCAGTGGTACCAACATCAGGAGCAGCTTTAGACAAAACCATGATCTGAGAGCGGTTGGTTGCCCCTCTTTTCACTTTCCCTTTTGCAATTGACAAGCTGGGAGTGGCTCTAGTTTGCACTAATATGTTTGAGGTCACTGGTTGGCACTGAGGAGATCCAAGCTCTCAGGGATGAAACAAAACATCCCCAGCAGTACAGCAGTGTCCTGCAGCAGCTGAGAGCTGCCCATGGGAGGTTCTCTGATTTGGCGGTTTCAGTTTGGACACAGTAATTCCTCGGGAATGCTGAAAATAAGTAGTTCCTCCTTCAGGAATGCCGAAAGCATGTTGGACCGATGATAGCATAGTTTTTGTTTGTGTACATTTTGGCTCTGAATGATTGCTTAAGCTTTTTCCATCGATGGAAGCTTTGTGGTAGTTACATTGCACAGAAGAGCAAAGCATAGCGCAAATTAATGTTGGTAATAAATACCTCCTCAAAACACTTTATTTTGGGTTGGTGTTACTCCTTTGGCTAAAGTAGGCTCTTGCCTCCCGTTTGAATATCCTCAGCCTCATTGCTTCCAGCCATGTAAATAACAAAGTACAGAGCCCAGAGCTCCATAGAGCAGCAGGTGCTGGTGGACCTCTCTCCTGGCTGCTTTGTTTATTTAAATATTCAACCATGGAGTGAAACTGCTTCTGCTTGTATTAGTAACCAGTTTTCTCCTCAACAACCCCAACCTCTTCAACTTTATGAAGGTGCTGGTGTTTACTATCAAAATTAATGTGTGATTGTAAAGAATTCTGAACTAAACTTGACCTCTCAAACCCTAGAGTGGTGTTTTTGTGGTTGGTTCCTATTGCATGTGGAATAACAAGTAACTGAAAAGCCTTTTGCTGCAATTGGGATAGTAGCATTTTTTTAAAAAGTCGGGGTGCTATGAGCTGTTCCTGAAAGGGTTGCATTAGCATTCCAGGTCCAAAGGCATACAGAAGGCTCGGTTCCCTTGGTTACTGGGTTCTGCAATGCCAGGGAAACAAACCCGCATTACTGCTACTTTAAGATACTTTCAAAAAACAATCTGACTCAGACCAGAGATCAAAGGTAAAGAGTTGGTAAGAATTTAAAATTCCAGTCTGAACGTGAGCAAGAACGTTGTTGAGAACAGACATTCATCTGCAGAAAATTTATGGATGGGGAACAGCTTCTCCCTGTAACAAACCGATGGTAAAGAAAAATCCCTACGGGACTGGAAGCAAGGCCGCTAGATTTATTCCATTTGGGATGTTAGATTAGGGCTGTGCTTTACACGAATTGCCTCTAAAACTCCTTATTGGACTCGCTGCAGTGTAAACCCTGATACTTCATTGAAACGTCTGTTCTGCGCATTGCCAACATGAGGTTAAATGGTAACTGAGTTGTGGTTTTCCTGCAGCCTAGAGAAATCCTGTTTGTTTCTGGAGGTGAATTATGAACAATGTAGTGGATGGGAAAATATTCAATTATATTCAATGGTAATAGCCTACTTCATAGTTGTCTTCAAAATCCTGTTTGTTCTTCACACAGTCATTGCCTGCAATGAATACTATTTTTGCCAGTAAAGCTTAAGAATGCAGGAGTTTGTAGTCTGTTGGCTTGATAGGAGACCGATGTTTAGATCCCTCGTTAGGTACTGAGAGGTTTCAGAAATTAATTTGCTTTTTTAGCAGTCTCTTGATCAAGTTAATTTGATTATAAAAACAACTTTATCAATGCTGGGCTGTCTAGACTCAGAACAGACCTTCTTAAATTAGCAACGAAGTCAGCAGCAAACCTTTGTTCTTACTACTTCAAAAACTTCAATGTTAAAAATGTAAAAATTTGCAGAGGCATTCGAATTGCCTTCCATTGCCCTCACTTTGACCTGCTTTAAGAATAAGTATTCTTCTTTCCCTACATATGGAGTGGTAAGTAACAGAAAAGATGTGTGTTTACAAGCTGCACTACCAGCCTAGTACGGATGCCTGCCAAGGTTCTCAACTACTGAGGTTGGTTTGTGTTAATTGGATCAAATAGGATGATGTCACCGAAGAAATACAAACTTAATGATCTGTCAAATCCCTTTGAAACATCTATCAATTATTTCCGAGACTTTGCTGCCTCATGGTGGTATTTCTTGTGTAAAAAATGGAATTCTGTATTGATCAAAGTGTTTCTTGCGATGATGCACAAGACACGGAATTGCGATTTCCGCCATTCTCCCTGTGTGGCTGTGTCTGCCTCTCCATGCTCCTCCCTACAAGGGTTGGCCTTTAGTGACAAAGAGGTTTTGCCTGTTTGTAAGGGACTTTTGTGCTGATGAGGTGTTACTGCTGTATCAACCAGCTTTGAATAACATGCTGAATGGTGAAGCCCATATCTTTTTCATTACCTGGGCGATGACAAGAGATCTTGCCGTACCTTTTGGTAGGTGCATCCCTGGACATCTGTCCAGTGACCCGCGTGTGCCCAGGAGCAGGTGGTTTTCCTCAGACATAAAGAAAAGTGCTTACAGTAGAAGCAGAGACTTGGGACAAGCCAACCATCTTGGTTCATGCTAATTTAGATGGTTCTAGGATTTTTTCCCACCCTTTGATTAGTTCCTTCAAAACTATAATCACAGAAATGTTATTTCTGGGCAATTATAATTTGATAGCGTTTTAGTCATTTATTTATGTTGTTAATTGGTGGTGGGACTGTAGCAGTTACGAACTACTGAGTAAGTTCATGCCTGCCTACATCTGAATGGCACCTGTTCAGGGGTGGCTAGTTATGATTTGAGGGGTATTGAACTGATGGCGATTGTGCACGTTGAAAAGCTGCTGCAAGGCCTGAACTAGGAATTAAATTACCATAGTAGCTTCATTTTGTTAACAGTCTCATTGAAAATATCTTGCTTGCAGGACAATCAAACTCATCAGTGTTCTGCTTTTGCACTTCAGGAGACAAAGTTTTAATCAGTGGCACACTTGATCTTGCAGAATTCAAGGAAAATAATTTCCTGCATTTTTGAGATGAGCAGAAATGCATGTAATCTAGCTTTGAAAGTCCTGGCACATTTTTTCCCCCTTTCTTTCTTGTTGAATAATCAGCTTTACTTCATTCAGTTGCCTATTTCACGTAGCTTCAATTATCAAGATGACCCAGTGCTTAGATGGGATTAGCTCAAGGATGAAGAGAAAGCAATTGAATCTGAACTTGGGCAAGGCGAAAAATAGACTGGTGGTGAGATCAAAACGGTTTGGAAAATGTACCGTTTTCTCTGAAGCTGTGTATTTGCAATTGGGTTTTGCATTTAGATGGCTTTGGGAGACCAGTGTTACTCATTTCTGATGGTCTCACTCAGCAGCATTTACATAGAAATACTCTTCTAGCATCCTCTTTCTCTTGGAGCTCCTATCTTGGTGGTCAGTCATCTAGCTTCAGTTATCTTCTGTCTTTGGGTGAAGCCCAGCAGTGTATCCATCTCTCACCATCTTGCAAACTTTAAAAAATGAGTTACTCTTAACAGCCTGGGCTTGGCTCTGGGATGGAGAACATGAGTGCCCCAGCTAGTGCCAGTTATCTTTGGAGTAACTGACCTTAAAAAAAGGGAAAACTTGCCTGGGCAGTAAGCATGCTATCAGGTGGTCTCACAAGCTTCAACAGTAATAACTTTCTAGAATCTCACTAGGTTCTGCCTTCATTGCAGGGACCGTTTCTTGCAGTGTTTCTTCTCTCACCCTAGACAGGAAAGACTCCAATGCAATCCTTCTGCCCTCTTCATGAGGGGAAGAATGAACAGGTGTTAGTTACCTAGCTTAGTGCACTCATTGGTAGTGTTCACATGTGACAGTGATACCTGCAATCATGAGAAGTATATTGGACATAATGGAACCTCAGAAAAGCTGATTCTGATGAATTCCCATACCACTACTGTTCAGTGGATGGATCTGTTTTCTTTATTTTGATTGACATTGCTCAATGCAATTTTCTTTGAGCAGAACCTTGTGCTTTTCAAATGGTGCTGTGTAAGTGAAGTTTGGGAGTGGTATTCCAGGATACTTTAGAAAAGCTGTATTTTGGGTAATTGTGATCAGTTATGCCAATACTGGAAAATCTGCACATGCAACTCTTTGGGTAAGGCTGATGAACCCAACGTGCAGAAGCTGTTCTGGGAACTCCAGGGCTCTTGAGTAGCTTGGGACTGGACTGTCTAGACACGTGAAGGTGAAAAACGCCATCTGGGTTTTAGCTAATGAAAGCCAATGAAAACCAGCTGAACGATGAGGTGTGTGTGGTTGCTGTGCGTGGCAGCTTCATTCTCAGGTATGTCTAATGTAACATTTTTGTATTCTAGACACGAGTTAGCTACAAAGTTAAATAGAAATGTAAACACTCTGGAATCTCCACCGATTCCTGCTCTAAGTAGGTTTTTGCTCCTCTGGGGCTAATTGCTTTTATAAACATTGTCTAACAATGTTGCTTGACTTTTCCAAAGGTCTGACACTTAAACCGTTGATCTCCTCAGATATTAAAAGGATGTAATACCTAGCTCAAGAGGTGTTCATAAAGCAATATGAAATCATTTGATGGAAGGTGCTAGGGAAGGTTTAAAGTATTAGCCTAATAGAGAAGCTGTCGGTGGACTTTTAAAAGCCTTTCCTCTTCAATTTTTATGGACTGTCTTAATTGACTTTAAAAGGGTTTTATGTGCTTATGAATAGGCTGAGTAGAAATAGTCTTCTTTTTCACCTGCAAATAAGATATGGGGCAGTTTCTAACTTTATACTATCTGATACCGTAGGCTTTTGCCTATGAGAAAGGATTTTCAGCTAATGAAGTCTAGTAAAGTCAGGAATAAAAAAAGTCACGTGTCTGCTAATGTTGAAAACTTGGGGGGGGAAAGGTGACAATGGTGAGTAAAATAACAGTAACTATAAAACAGTTTGAGCTATTAGTGATCACAAGCTTTACAAATAGGGGGAATCAAAGCACTCACTTTATTGAAGGGACGCTGAACTGCCTAAACAAAATGTACAGCCACAGAGTATCGGTTGGTGTTTTAGAATCTTATTTTAGTGGCTACAGCTGAGTTGAATACTGATCCCCTTGAGACTGTTCTTGTGCAAATCTGTCTGCTTACGTGGAACATAAGCTGAAGATTAATGTCTTTCCTATCTCAAATTCTCCATATACTTCTCAAACCAAAGACCTCCAGAAGCCTTGTTTCTCAGGGATTTCCCAAGAGATCACCATGCATAAAGCAAAAGAAGATGCATTCGTGACAGTGGAGTACTTTTTTCAGAGGCCTTTTCCAAAACTTGGCACTTAGTGATACCAGATCTATTTCTGGCTCAAATGGCAGTCCTTGGCTTTAGTCTTGCCTCAGAGCATGAGCCTCAGGGGAGTGAGGATGTACTGTCTGGGAGAAGACAGGACCAGCATCAGTTTGAAAGCTTCACCCTGATTCATCTTACACCAGGAAGGCTCTGCAGGTAAAACACTTCAACACCTCCCTTCTGCCTCCCCACTCCCAAGAACACAGTTTCTAGTTTATTCAAGTGGCTTTGAAAGTCTTTAAGCCGAAAACATGGAAGCAAAGAGCAAACTAAACTACAATCTAGAATGTATTTAACAAGATGCCTTTCTTGCTGCTTTGCTATCCTTTACCTAGTGCTCTGGCACATCCTAATTGCACAGTATTATGCTGTGTGTGTCTGAAGAGAGTGGTGTAATTTTTGCTGTCCCACTTGTGCCAGGTCTCGTTCTTTCAGCACAGATGGAGTATTACTCTTTATCCTGAGGTCACTTTTGCTACTCAGGTGTATCCTGGATTTTGCTGTTTCCTCCACCTCTCACCAACCTATTTCTTCCAAGTTCCTTAAAAGAGTTTAGTTTATTTTAACTCCACTTTACTCATACAATACATTTGGTTAAACACTTCTGGTAATAGAAGTAACAGGCAAAGGTTTTTTTGCTTCATGAACAACATCACGGTAATACTGACGTTAATGTGCTAAGTCACATGACAGACAAACAGATTAGCCATCTCAGTGGTGGCTGGTTGACTGAAACAGTCTACAAATGGTCTGGAGGAGCAATATGTAATTGTGTGAATAAATTTTCAGATCCTGTTTTGCTGCCAGCAGGAGCGTGTACTGCACAGGCCTTGAGTAGGTTCGGAGTAGTTCACAGCTTTTAGGAAAGACTACATACGGCTGGATCTCCACTAGTAACTGATCACTGTGCAGTTAAGCTTAACCTCCTACAGGTGATAGTCCCCTGTGGCAACTCTCAACTTCAAATGAAGAGATTTTGAGCTAGAGCAAATGGTTAACAGCAGGATGAGGCACAATGTTGGAAGGAAAAAGATTAGAAAAACCTCAAACATTTAAGAAACCATAATCTGTTTCGAGACTTCTAAAGAACATTGCATTGAAGGGGCAGATGGCGTGTTGCTCACTGTTGGAGTGGTCAATGCCACCTACTGAAGTGCATAAATACATCAGGTATAAAACGCAACAAGCAAAACACCAAAAAAAGTTCAAAATGTTGGATTTTCAGTTCAAAATGCTGGACCTTTGTTTTGAACCACAGAATTTTATAGTGTGAACTTTACTTGAACAGAATAACTAGTTCAGAGGTCAGGCTATGCTGGAGTACAGAGTCAGGACAGAATGCACCAAGACTTAATGTGAAAATGAAACTTGCAATATTAAGGCTTGAATTTTTAGAAGAGAGGTGCTTTTAACACTGAGCCCTCAGAGAGGAAGGCAGAAAATGAGAAGAACAGTGAAGCAGCCTTAATTGTTGCTGTATGAAAAGTTGAAATAAGTAAACATGAAGTTTTTTCGGCCAATGATGAACAGCCTTAACAGGCTCAAGTCTCTGAAGGAAAATACTGAAACAATTTGAGAAACAAACCATTGTGGACATAGCGAACACCTTCATTCTGATGTAGTTTCCATATTCCATTGCTAGCAACTTTCCTGCTGTATTTCTACCTGTTTTAGGGCAGGAGGCTCTTTGACCTCACAGAGAACAGAGCTGCCTATCACAAAGGGTTCCTCTGGATGGTCAATTCAGGTACTCTTAGCTCTAGCCTTCATTCAAAGTCAACTCACATAAAAAAAGCTTAGTTTGTACTACACTCAGGTGTGTTTCATGGTATTCCATGCTCATGTCCCATTTGGAGACTGAATAAATAAGATTTCTTCAAGAAATAGAATGGTCAAAGGATTCCATGGGTATCAATAAATGTTGTGTTTTTCCTTCAAATATGAGCTAAGGGAGACTGAGGAGTCTCAGTGGGCCTTTGATCAGAGTTGTAAGAGAAAGCCAGCTTTAGTCTTTTCCACTGCTGGCTATGGGCTGTTACAACTGTGCTGTGTCCCTCCCAGCTATGATTTGGAAGCAAAATTAAGGGTTATTTTTGTTTTTTTGGGTTTTTTTAAATGAAAACTAGATAATGTATTTTTTTTCCCAGAATTATTCTCTTTTTAAAAAAGAACATATTATTTGTTTTATAACTTATAATTGTGTGATTTTTCTGTACTCATATCAGCTGATGAGGAAAAAGCTCGAGGGGCTAGGGTATGCAAGCAGGATCAGGAATACTCAAGGACTGTGGTCAACGTAATCCGCTCCGTTTCAACTAACTGCTTGGCAAACACTTCGAAATCATCACATTCAGCGTGGCTTCGCTGTGCCCGATGAACGCGGTGCGGGCTGTTCGTGGCTCTCCCTCCCTGAGGAGCAGGAGCGTGCACTCCCCTGCGTGGGGAAGTGGGAGGCCGGGCACCCTTAAAAACATGAGCATTCCCCTTTTCTCTCGCTCCTTGAACACGGGGTGCTGAGGAAAACACCCTCCAAAGAACCCAAGGAGCAAGCGCGGGCGGCAGCGCCTCTGAGGCGAAGT